>CM054804.1:27523622-27728622 GCA_028984105.1 Lavandula angustifolia
CAGAAAGGTAGAGCTGCATCATATGTTGAGAATATAATTGGAAGTCGAATATAGTCACAATGTAGTACATAATCATATTGTCTACTATCACAATTGTATTGTGCTCGAAAAGTATCAGTATGATTGGCTTGTGAATTTGTGAGAGTTATAAGCACAAACAAGACATCATACATCATCATATTTGTATTCTTTATATGTATATGTGTAATTTCATCATTTTTAAGTTTTATATAATATAAAACGATTGAGAAAATCTAGGATTGCATACTCAAGACAAGACAACAGCAGATATTAAGAGAGAGAAAGGGGGACCTACAATTTAAAAAGCATGAAAAGGGTTTATTTATGTAATTTGGAGATGGTCACATAACCACAGCTTACATTTGTAGCCTTGTAAGTGTTCCCGTAAATGTGCGGACACAGTTCGGCGGTGCTGGTGCGGCCGCACCTCCAAAATTGTAAATTTAAAATCAGTTTAACACTCCCGAATAAAAAATAAATCAAATTAACTGTTTTTAACCCAGCAATCCAATGGGGTCGGACAGAAAAATTCAAAGTATCGTATCGTGCACGTGCTGAGTGTCCGATATGATTTCATATTCCAATTTTCGTGTCTTATAGTATAAGTTGCACCTAATTCTAATGAAACACAAAATTATTTTATTTTTTCCACTCCAAACGATGTGTCCAATGGCCGTATCGTATATTAAGACTTTAGCAAATTCTGTATCGCATATCCGTGTCTTATTTCCTATCGCGTGTCTCGTGTACATGCAACATTAGGTCAAACAAAATGATATGGGCCCAGCCGCGCCCAGGTTTCTCATATTTCCTACGTAATTGTTATTGGGGGTACTTATAGCTTTAGCCTTTTTGGGATTGTTTGAAAATAATTTTGCAAATTAAGTGTTTATTTTATTTAATTAGTAGTAAAGTTTATTCATTCATAGTTTCTCTAAAATTAAGAATACAAACCCTTGAAAAGATTGCTTTTGTGTTTGAAAGAAACGACGCAACATAATTTCGCAAAATCATTCGTTTATTTGAGACCAATGTGTTTCTTATTATTTAACGGAACACTAAAAATTATTTTCTATTGCTTTAAACACTAAAAATTATTTTCTATTGCTTTAAATTGTTTTTTAATATTGATACGAAAAATTCTTATGTATAATTTTTTCTGAAAAGTTTAAACAAAATTAAATAAGAATATCATAATAAGTATTTGTAAATACACCGTTCCTAATCAACCTACGAAATTAGTTAAGGGAATACAAGTTAGGAGTGTTTACAAATGCTTATTTTAAATATTTATTTGTTTATTGCGGTAGCTTCTCTAAAATTAAGTAATTAAAGCAGCTCAATTAATTAGTTTCTTAAAGAATCTATTGAGATCTTTTTTGGTGTTTAAAACATCATAATTTTCGAACTAACAAAGATATAAATTTTTTTATATTAATATAAAAAACCGACTACTTTACTTAAAAACAACTATTTTCAACTTTAAACAAAAACAAAAAAATAAATACTTATAATAAGCATTTACAAACACCCCTTAATTGGTTACCTCTATAAATAAAATAATTATTTTTCATGGTGTTGTTGATTAAATTTGTTGATAAACACATAATTGTTGCTTTTATATTACCGGATATTGTGCGTGTTTGTCTCGTGTTTATGCGTGTATGAGGTGGAAAAAGGCGGAAAAGATGGTGAATGTTGCCTACGTAAAGATTGGAAGTCGCATGCATGCAAGGTGTGATAAAAGAAGATTTGGGCCGTGAAAAAAAATTAAACATTTGGGCGGGATTTGGACCCCTCCAATTGGGTCAGCGTTAGTGGGCCGAAGAGATGAATTAAACGAAGAAATGAAGACGCTCCGGTCCAATTATATTGAAGAAAATGGAGGAAACGTTGTTTGGTAGAGGCTACTAGCTATGATATGAAATTGGTGCCGAAAAGTACAAATGACATAATGTTTTTCCCCGCCATAGCCGAAACAGGCAAAGAGTTCCTGAAATAGCCATTCTCCCTTCAGCTTTTCCCAAGACAATCAAATCCGCCCCATGCTGCATTTAATGCATGGAGAGGCTCAAGAAGAAAAAACACATCTGATGATTTAGACATATCTTTTGAATTATTATTATTTTGGATTTGTACTAGTAAATAGGGGGAGATATCCCACAACTCATATCACTTTTACAACAATTCTCTGGACTTTATCTCTCTATCTTTAATTTCTCTCTCAAAATTCGAAATGTTCTCTAATTAGTTCTTGTTCTTCATCTTTAAAATTCAAGTAGTTGAAGCTCTTTAATTCTCGCCCACTCAAGCTTTTACATTTCGAAGATCCGCCTCGGTAATGTTCTCCTTTTTACGTTCGTTCATCTCATTTAATTCCCGAATTGTTATTTACGTTTTATTTAAGGATCTAAGAAGTTATTGCATTTCCGGTTAGTGTTCCGCATTTTAAGATGTCTTTCTCGTGCATGTTTTCTTGCTTTCTTGGTTTAAATATGTGTAGTTAAACCCTAGATTCGGCTAGAGCGAGGTAAAACACCCGATCTTTGCCTTCATGAGATTTTAATGTGATTAAAATTGGTTAACTAAGTGTTTCGTTCTAGATCCGTGCGGATGCTTGCTTAAGATGACATAGGGTGATCACCTCAGGTTAAGCTGGGTACGGTGTTGAACAGCAGGGAGATGGTAGAGTTATTTTCATGCTCAACATGGGTAGCTTTGCTAGTTCGGTTTCTTGGATTTAATGCTCCTTAGTTGTAGATCTATGCAATGCTCAACATGGTAGATCGACACTAGGGTAGGGAGTAGGTTAATGCTCAATATTTCTTCTCCATTTCAAGACTAAGATTTAGAGGTGCGTCGCGCAAGGCTCGGCACCCTTAGCCGAGCAACCTTAGGAAACCGATTAATCTTAGAATCGAGGATTGGAGGCCGATCGGTGTGGATGCGCCGAGCCGAGTCGCTTTTAATATTTGTTTCCATCCCCTGTTTTTAATTGCGCAGTTTATGTTTTATTGCCTAGTGTTAATTAAACTCAAAGTTAATGGTGGTTACTAACCAAATCCTTTTTCGGTCTTTAGAGATAAATTGTTTAAATCTACCCATTCCATGTGGATTCGATCTCCGCTGCTAACCGTACTCAGTATTAAATTAGTTGTTTGTCGCAGTATTTATAAATTGTATTTAGTTCGCAATTTTAACGACGAAATCGTGCTCGAGCATCTGTCAAGAAGATTTTGTAAGTTCTAGTAATAATTTATTCTCTTAAAAATATATTGAATTCTTAGATTAGATGGGCTCGCAAACTTCTAAAGGGGTGTTTGGGATAGTGCAAGTTTATCGATAAGTCATGAAAGTTGTTGGAAGGCTGCCGAAAGTGGTAGAAAGTAGTAAATTCGTTGATTTTGGATAATTTGTAAGTGTTTGCAAAAAGTCTTTGAAAGTCAAAATTTAATATTTGAAAATATTAATAAAGTGGTATCTTATAAAATGAAAATGTTATTTATTTCTCACTTATTAAATAAATTTAGAATTTTTATACAAATAAAATTTAAAATTTATTTCCACTCATATAAAATAGTATTTTAATAAAAAAATATTAAAGTAAAAATTAGAAAAAAATTAAGTAAAATTAATATTATTAATTAAAATTAAGAATAAAAAGATTATAAATTGTATTAATAAAACAAATATTTACTTATTCTTTGTTAAATGACAAATAAAAATTATACATATAAATAAGCAATATCAATCATTAATTAAAAAAAATAGTTATAAAATTATAATATAATGTATTCATTAAAAAAGTTAAAAATTATAAAAGTTATAACGATCGCTCACAACGCCCAATACCAAACTTTACGAAAATTCTCTATCTTTGAACCCAAATAAGCTTTCGGCCAGCTACTATAAACCGAATTTCTCAAACACCAAATTCATTTCCCGAGAAGCCGGCGACTTTCACCTATAAAGTCGATTTAGATAAGCTATCCCAAACACCCCCTAAGACATTATTGATAAATATAATAGTTTCCATAAAATAAATCGCATCAATATTTCTGTTCGGTTTATGCTCTTTATTTAGAAAACTTATACTCCCTAATCCCTAGGTATTCGTTGCAAAATGATTTCAAATTGACTTGTAATAACTTTTGTAACATTCATTAATCTAGTTTGTACTTAAGATCGAATACCACATTTTCTTGTAACCACGAGAGACTCGCAATCTACATAAACAAACTCACCAAATAAACCCACACTCATCACTCATGCAGTATTTTGAGATGAAGGTTCACTCATGCAGTATTTTGAGATGAAGGTCTATCATTTCTCGACGGAAAGTAACAAACTCATAAGCCAGTCCAGAATTTTACACACACACATGAATCAGTACTACTGCAAGGAATTAAGGTCTTAATGATGATGTAAAGATTATTATAGTATATATAGAAATATAGAGCAGTGGCATAGAAATAATTTGAAAGATTTAGAGCAACAATAAACACACTGTATTAACATACATACTAATTAAATAGCAGCAGTTGATGATGCATGTTTAGAGCAATGCAGGCGAAATATCCATGGGGAAGACATTGTCCATGTAATAGTGAGGGTGCGCCGCATCCATCACTACAAACTGCATATCCTCAGAAGGCTTCCAGTGCCTCTTCCTCTGATTGATGAACCAGTTGTTTATTTGCTTCTGATCCAACCCCGTCGACTCAGCCAACGCCACCTTCTGGGATTCCTATTAGTACATCAAATGATCCACATGTTATATATGTTTACTGCAAAATAGTATATATAGAATAGAATGGATCGAGATGATTTGGATACCGATGGATAAGGCCATTTGTAGTGGCGGCTCCACCACTCGAGCAGCTGTTGCCGAGCTTCTTTGGGCAGCTTTCCTTTCTTTCTTTCCTTCATAAACTCTTGCTTGAGGCTGCCAAGATACCCGCTGTATTTTCGTAGGAGCTGACCTTTGAGCTCCCGGTCTTCTGCTTGAGGATCTACAAAGCTGTTGTTAACATCAACTTCTTCTTCAGAGGAACCATTTGTCTCCATTGCTTCCGTACAAGCTGAACATTTCACCAATTAAAACTTCATCAGGTGTTAATACTTCATATTTAGCTGAAAAATGATACATCTAAATCTTAGTTACTTTTTCCATGCCACTTTTACATTTGTAGTTCAACACGAGATAGTAAAAGCCACCAGAAAACCCAATATCGTTACTGCAAACCAGTCATTGAGTAAAAAATTACACAGCTCACTAGAATTAATGAAGCATAATATGTTAAGCCGGTACACGCTGATTAAAACGCTTCCATATACAAGAATTATAAATCAACCTAATTTAACCACTCACCTATATAGAAAAACCGAACAACTAGGAAACAAGTTATAATTCATACAAGCACATCAAAATGGACCTGCAGATATAGAAAGCAAGCTGAATTTTGATCTTTTTCTAACCAGATAAAACCTTGATACTTAAGTAATCGACCGAGATTAAATTAAGAATTGTAAGTTGGGAATGTCAATCTACATATTAGATGTTTCAGGGAAGGAATTGAAATAGAGATATGCTTATATACTTTCCACTGCATACTACAGTTGGTGGCTTGGTGCTAAATGCTAATATACAAGTAAGAGAATTATTTCATTTTAATTACTATGACCGAATTATGTACCTGCAAGTTTAGAACAATTAATCTGCCATCCTTAGAACACTAAGGGTGCTACTACTCTATGAAAACTCATGAAATAATGGAAGCAAATAAATCTTAAGGCGAACTACACAAATTAGAAGCTGGTGCAATATTATTACAACATGTAATAAATTTAACTAGTTAGCGGCCCACTGCTAAACACATTAATTTTATACCAAATTCCGTCACAAGAATTCACACTCCAGACTCGACAAGAGTCAGATTTTAGAATAAAAGATTTGCATGAAGCACAAGATAAAACTAACAGAAAATGAGTAAGGAAAGCCAAATATCTGGAATAGCTAAAGGGCTTTATAAATGAAACTGAACTTCAGATTTATATAAAAAAAGAAGTCGAATAGTATGTGTGCCTATATGGCTATATCTGGGAAGTACTAGACCTAGATTAATGTCACGAATATGATAGAACCGGCATGATTCACGAGGATGGTAGTGAAACAAAGGAACCAGCAAATAAAGCAATGGTGAACAGGAGAAATTAAAAGCAAAAAAATAAAAATAAAAAAATTATAAACGAGGAAGAAAGAGAGAGAGATTAAAGATTGGAAGAACTGAATCTGGAAACACACTATTCCTAAGGTATAAACCAAATCGCCATTTTGTTTGAAACATGCACATGCAATCATTCAGTATATATGTAAAAACCACACCAAATCAAGAAATAGTAATCAACTCAAACGGTGAACAATAAATAATTTCATCTTCTCTATTACTAAAAAGACAGATGAAGAGAGAGAGAAAGGGGTTTAATATACCAGCAGAGGCGGAAGGCGAAAGCGTGAGGGCTTTGAACTGGCACTCGATTCTTGAAAGGAAAAGCATGGCTTCTTTGAAGGGTTTGGAGAGTTCTTGCTCGTACTTGATCAGCATCTCACAGTAGGCCTCCATGAATTGGTCCAAGGCCGGATCCTCTCCGACGCAGCTCGTGCCGTGGCGGTTCATATCGGCGGCCGAAGAACAGGCTTCCTCTAGCTTCGCCACCACTTCCGGCGGCGCTCCTATCTGTCCCAACAGTTATCGCCATCCTCACTTTTATTTATGATCTAGCTAGAAACTTACAACTGTCCCTTTCACCCTCAAGGGTTTTAATTACCAGTCTTTATCGACACTCATTCTGAAGAAATAAAAGTCAAATTAAATGGGGGAAAACTGTTACCTTTTGACAGCTAGCGTAGGCAGACAAGAGGCGATGGTAGTGAGGATGAGACATGATCTTGGCCTTAGCAGAGCAGGTGGGTGCATCCATAAAATAATAGCCTGTGGTGGTGATGATATTATTATCCTTATGTTGATCTTCTTCTTCAAGCATGTGTTGATGATGATGAGTAGATGGAAGAGGGAAAAAGGGGGGCTGGTCAGGGTTTGAAGGCATCATGAGTATAGGGCAATAACCACTATTGTTTTCTCCGAACCCCATGAAACTACTCGACCCACTCTCCATCTCTCTATCCTCCGTCTGCCCTTGAGTTTTCTTTATAAACCCTTGAAACTGTGCTCTGTCTCCTCTTGCACACACGCATAACAAAACTTTTTAATTGTTTATCTCTCTTTATGAATGCAACCTAAGCAAGAGGCTCCCGAGTTTCATGCTTACTTTTTCAGCCTTTTTACAGAAAATCCTAAATAGTTTTAGTTAGTGGTAGTCAGTTGATTCTGCTCAGGTTTATCTTTTGCCTTTGGAAATGGTGTTGCTCTCTCTCATCACAAGGAGTATTAATTAATTATATTGAGAGATAGAAGGAAATGTAGGTGTCCCTTAGGATGGCATAGCGGTGAAGGTGGATGATCCGGGACCAATAGGTCATGGGTTTAATTTTCACTGGACACGCTATGTGTGAGCCTGTCACTCTGTCACATTAAGGGTGGTTTAACTCTTCTGTGTGGTTTGCAGGCTATTGTACAGGAGCGAGATTTATCCTTTGCGCACCAAAAATAATGACTGCGGGTTCCTCATCAAAAAAAAAAAGGGCACGCGGTGTTTTAGTATTAGTAGTGCGTGTTGTGTGAATTGAATTTGAGGGTGTGATTGAGTTGGCCGTGTTGGTTTCTGGTGCAAAACGTTACCTTCCCAATGAAAACTCTCGCTCTCTTTTCTTGCACTGCTACTCACTCACTGCCATTACTGCCAAACTAGAGAGAGATTCTGGTCAGTATGTGATTTTTGTAGAAGGGAAAAGCTCTATTTAGCCTAAAAGAAAGAAAAGAGTGATGAACGATCAAATCGAGGAGTAATTTAGTGAAGTGTTGTGAATCACACTTCTATTACTATCCTACTTTTCTAATTAGATTATCTCGTAATTATTATTCTTTTTCTTAAAATATTAAAAATTACTTTTAAACAAAAAATAAAGTGGGCTCCTCATATTTAATATTCATCCTACATTATTATATTCTCTCTTCAAAAATCTATCTGCACAATTTTCATTCTACTCCATACTCGAAAATTTATAATTTTTAACTTTTTAAAAACTTAAGATTATTTTTTAAAATATAATATAAAAAAAAAAAATCGATTACCTCAATGTCTTGATAAATTCTCATTTCTTCCATCAATCAATCCTAAAAAATTATGCTTATTTTTTAATATAATTAAAATCTATAAAATACACATTTAAATAAAAATTCTTAACCTCTGTGCTGAAATAAAAAAAGATAGTAATAATAGAATAGAGGGAGTATCTATTTGTCCACTCTTTCATTATTTTTTAATAGTAAATTGTTGAATTTCAAAACTCATTGATATAAATAAAATGATAATATATGATTATTAAAAGGTGGAAATAGAAAATTGGATTACTATTATGTTTTTTACTGAAGTTGTGCAAATGCAACACAAGGTAAAAACAAAAAACCTCATACAGAGAAAACAATCAAGAACTTTTGTTTCGTGAAATTTCTCACCAACACCACTATTCATTTGGTTTGCTGGTTTTTTAGCATCCCAAAGAATAATATCCATGACAGCAAATAATCATATATTATTTGTCTGATTCCAATTTACACAGGAAAAATATCTTCTCTAAAACTCCTGTTGCATTTTACCTTACTCCTCCATATTGCGGTTTGTCCTTCGTGTGATTTACGACTTATTTAAAGGAATGGGTTTTCTCGGTTAGTAAGTATTGCTAGCCCTGTTAATTTTATCGGTTAACTCATCATACTGAACTGAATAAAAAAATTTGATTCATTCTTTTGTTTATTAGTATATTTTCCAGTTTTTTATTTTCTATATTTTAATCATTCAGTTAACCGGTCTAGTATTTTATTTTTATTTATTGTCTATTTCTTATGGCTTTTTATTTAACCATTAAGTTAGCTGGACCAAAAAATACATTTTAATTCTGTATTGCCCTTTTTTATTTCTTCTTTCCCTTAGAATATCTATTAAACCGACAATATGTAATTTTAGTTATTATTTTTCACTTCTGTATAAGTGATTGATTTAATGTTAGTCTACAGTTCAATCTTTATTATGGTCGATTTAATAATAATATTCCCTCACTTTAATAAATTTTGTCACATATTCCTAATCATCTCGATCTTATAAATCTTGTTCCATTTCATAAGATAGTACTCCCTCCTATTTTTATTGAGATAATTGTTACCCACTAAAAATGAAACTGCCAATACAAGAAGTGAAGGGTAAATAAGATTATTGTATTCCAAAGGGCATAAATTTTCCAAAAAGTTTAAAATTCTTAAACAACTTATAAAAAGAAATAGGAGGGAGTATTATTCTAGGAAACATGATAAGTGAAACATAATTTAAGGGATGCATCATTTTACATATAACTAATATATTTCCTTAATAATTATACTCAAAATAAATCGGATAAGATATATGAGACGGAGGGAGTAACATTTAGAACTTCTATTAAAACCTAATTGAGCACTGCAAACCGAGATTTTTGCAATTAAAACTTAAATCTAAATATTAATGTTTAATATTCAATTTTGTAAAATTGAGAAATTTTGGTTTGGTTGGGTTTAGATGCCTACTAATTTGCACAACCTTATTGCCTTCACAAAACAAAAGGAGAAGCAAGATTGACAAGATCGTGTGCATGAAAGCATTAGGTTAAAAGAATTAAACTTGACATGATTGTGTGTGTGCTACTTTATCACATGATCTACCCTAAATGTTTTCATGATAAAATTTTATGTTGGTTAATTATAATCAATAGTATTGTCAAATTGATTTGGGAGTAGTTATGGACAATAAATAGTGTTGAAAATTTGAAGAGACGATGTCAATTATTAACCTGAAAAAAATTGATGGAACTGCAATTTAAAGCTGATGATTTGTGGGACAGTCCAAATGTCCCTTCACATTCACATTTTTCATTTCACCATACAAATAAATTATTGTAGAGAGTTGAGGAATCTCTTTTCGCAATGACAGTAGTGAATAAAGATTTGAACATTTTATGTCTGAAAATATTCTGGGGAGTACTGTACTTCCATTTCTTTGGATGAATCAATTTACATACCTCCAAAATAATATTTATTGTTTATTTCTCAGCTCATAAATAATTGCAACTTCATATGTAGATACGAATAACCAATGTAATTTAAGTTGTCAGTTTTAGTAGTACTATATTTCAAGAAACATTCCAACCTTTTATTAGCATCATACTATCCACTGGTTTTCTCGATGATCCTACAAATAATTCTGTTAAAATGTATTTCAGTCTTTAGAACAACATCAAGAGAAATAAATAGGGTGATGAAATCGTGTATGAAGTTTGAATTGAGGCAAAACGAACAAGAAAACTAGATCTGATTTTATTTCATCTCATTCGAAAAGATACAGAAGCAATGCCTATATATATGTATCAAGGCAGAAGCTTCGAGAGTGTGCAAACATAACTAACTAACTAAATGTGAAAACGCGACTACTTCTACTAAGGCACGTTTCTATAAGTAGTAATCTGGTCCGTCCATCACCGAAGGTAGAAGATCAACGGCCCTTATTAAAAAGAAACGCGCGATAAGAAACCAGCTAACCGCTTATTGTAACTAACTCCACAACCTCCACAACCACTCAGCAACGAACTGCATTCGATCATCAACCATTCTCGCGCATTCCAGAAGCATCGCAACATAGGGCACAAATATTTTACATGGTTTGGCCAATAAAACCACATCCACGGATATAGAGGAATAATTTACTAGGATGAGTGAAATACAAAAATGAACCTCTAATTTGTGATCCTCGATCCAAAAACACATATCAAAATATGAGTAATTAGTTAAGTGGACTAATATCATAATATGTGGATTATAATACTTAGAAACACACCTCAAATAATGAAAAACCTACCAATATATAAATAAAAATAATAATCATAATTACTTAATTAATTTTCTGATATGGAATTATTAGAGCTCAAACTGGATTTAAGACACTAACTTAGATAACCAAATGGATTTCCATTAACGGATATGCACTTCGGTTGAGGGTTATTTTCTGTAAGTTGACCATCTTCTCTCTCATCAAAAGTCACTTCAACAAGCTAGAATTCAACATCTGGATATTTGAATGAAGAGGAGAAATAATCAGTATAACATGAATGATTTCAAATGTTATTGATAAATTTGTTATTCTTCCAAGATTGAAGTAGTTGTATAGTACCAGCAGTTGATTGTTTGACTGAAGGCAGCCGCTTTAGAGTTGAGACAGTAAGAATATAGACCTGTGTTAGGTTTAAAGGTTGGACTTAAAATAATGTTGGATACTCCCTCAGTCCATTATTTATGTCTTATTGAAATTGTACACGGTAATTAAGATAATAAAGGTAAAGATATAAAATTATGATGTAAAAGTATAAAGTGGTAGAGTCCACTTACTTAAATTGATTGTGATTCACTCATTATTTTCTTATTTGGTATGAAATATAAATAATAAAACAACTAAAAAAGATAAATATGACATTATTAATGGGATAAGGGAAGTATAATTTAGCATTTGGGGTTGTGTCAAATTGAAACGACAGATGCTCCAAAATTTCTCCCAATATTTCGCCATAAGCTTGAATTTCTGTCCAGAAAGAATACGACTAGAATCCGAATTTGAAAAAGTGCAGAGACGTCACTGGGTATGTAGAACTGAAGAGGGTAAGATTTACAGCTAATTGATAGGAGAGAGAGAGAGAGAGAATACATTAGAGAGTTGCACACATATATAATTGTAGCTAGAAAAATGTAGGAAGCTAGGGTTCTTGGAGGATAGCTTTTCCTAGTAGTATTTGCTTTAAGTCTTGTCTATTACCCACTAGCCTCTCTGCCTATGATACAAGATGGGAAGGAACAAACAAGCTAAACACACCTCATACACACGCATACATGAAAATTCAGTGAGAGGGTTTCAATTTGACAGGGTGACTGACAAATCACGCGTAGCGTTTTTGGTTGGAATTGAACCTAGGATTTATTAATCTCGGGCCATCCACTTTAACCGCTACGTTATTTAAGAGGATTTCAATTTTTTTATTATTAACTCGTGACTTATGATTGGTTTCACAATTTTACACTCAAAAATTAAATAGAATTCGGATTTGCAAATTCTTATTATAATTTTATTTATTTATTTTTGTTTAAAATCGAAAAAAATTAAGTGGAGTATTTTTTATATCTATATTGAAAAATAAAATATTTGTTGTTGTTTCTAGAATTACGACTTTCTAAACATGCAAAGAATTTCAATTGATTCTTCTAGCTTTAAACTAATTGAATGCCCTTAATTTTTACTCGCTCCGTCTCATTCATATTATCTCGTATACTATATCGGATTGTTCTATTGATATTGTCTCATTTACGTATATATATAAACAATAAATATAACAAAAAATTATAGACTTGAATTATTTACACAAAAAAGTTAAATTTTTTAAACTCGTATCACAAAACCCTATAAGACAGTATGAATAGAACGGAGGGAATAATAAATTACGACAAAAAAATTAATTTAGCAAACACTAAAAATCCACTTATGCGATTAAAAAATAGATTAAACACTTTCTAAAAAAAATGTGCAAACACACCAAATATGTTTCATCTTGTCCCATTATAAGCGTCCTCCTTTCCTAATTAGGTTGTCCCATTAAAAGTATCATATTTCTAAAAAAGCAAAGAATATGCACAAAAAATCAAACAATATACACCACATAACATTATTTTCTTGACCTTCGTATCGAAAAGAAAGAGGACCATGTTAATGGGACGGACAAAGTATATGTTATCGGTGAAATAATTTCATTTTTTTCTAATTGGGGAATTATTTGCACCGTCGCTTTAAGTAAAATAGTAATTTGGGAAAATAAATTAAAATGCTCCCTCCGTCCCATTAGTAGTGTCTTGTCTTCTCAAAATGAGTATACTATTAATAGTGTCTTGTTTCTAAAAATAGCAAATAATTTCTGGTCACAAAATAAACTACCCAAAAGTCAAATAACATACACCACACAATTCACTTTCTTAATCTCCGTTGTCCAAATAAAATAAGGTACTACTAATGGAACGGAAGTAGTATGAAACCTTATTTGATATACTGTTACAATAAGTATATACAATGATAATAATATTTGGGCACTTAAGCTTATCATAAAAACGTTGTAGGGAAATAAGTCCCTACAGTTTATCGAGTAGATAGATAAATTTATACACCGTGTGATAGCCTTCATAAATAAAAGGTTAGTATAAACCCTAATTGTGTGATAGTTTATACAAGATTGTTATACTATATATATGATGGTTGATTAGCATGCTGTCTTATTGGAATAATGCAGCGGAAAGGCTTTCAAGTAAATCAAGCAAATTATATATCTTCTATATTTCTTTGCATTGCATCAACTCTTTGATAGGGCGAGAAAATGAGAAAACCGAACCGATTAATCTCTCTTCGCCAAGTGAAATTCACTCTAGCAGCTAATTGACAATTTTTTTCCAAATATGAATAGACTTCGTCAGTTTATTAATTAGTACTACTGGGCAAAAGTTTTTTTACTAACTAAACAAGGAGAAAATTTAGGAGCTTTTACACGTTTTGAACTTTATACTGATATAAGCTAAGAATGCAATGTAATAATGATTTTTTATGTTTAGTATAGAATTTGAAGGTATTGGATATATTCGAGCACGATAGCTGATCTAGCTTCGCATTAGATTATGGCCCAAATTACATTCATAATCTAGCTGGCTACTATAAATAGTCCTGCTATATATATATTCTTTGTAATTATATTCGAAAATCATAATTGCATAATCCTAAATAGCGCTAGGTCGAAAGATGTACTGGATAAATAATTTTCGTACAATTTTATTTCTTTCTTTATTCGTATCTTGTTTTTGTATATTTCCATGTTCTTGCACAATGTTTATTTATAGACATTTCCAACTACTGTATGTTTCTAAAAGCATCAATAATCACAAGTCACGACCTTAAACTAACCTTGACTATGCAAATTACTTATGAAGCAGAAAAGATGATTACTCCCGAAAGTGAACACTTCTAATAGATGGA
This sequence comes from Lavandula angustifolia, assembly GCA_028984105.1. Classification (NCBI taxonomy): domain Eukaryota; kingdom Viridiplantae; phylum Streptophyta; class Magnoliopsida; order Lamiales; family Lamiaceae; genus Lavandula; species Lavandula angustifolia. Next base: position 27,537,900 of record CM054804.1, read on the forward strand.
TCACAGCCCTTCATTAAAATGGATCTCCTCAAATAAAGGGATGAGATGCTACTTGCGTACATAATGATGGAGACCCCCAAACTCCTCATAAAATCAAAAGTACAATTTTTGGGTTAGTCTTTGATTAATCTCACACTCTAATCAAGATTACAAGAAAGCTAACCCCCTTTAGAAGCATGGTTAGTTACCGGAGGGAATATTTATATTACTACTGTGAGGTTTTTTTCCAATCATAACCAACAAAATACTTCAAACATGAGAGTGAACTCTTTTGGTGCTTTCTACTTTTGGCCCGTCTTCCAATCCAAGGATGGTAAAGTGCTGCATTTATATTGATTTGAGAAGTTAGTTTAACCCCACTTTGTTATGTGACAATGCTTCTTGCCGTGCTGTCACTAAATCAGTATTTCGGCATCCATAATTATGTAGTTTGAAATTCTTGGTGCTCAATGACATAACTCAATCTAATACATTCTAGTATTTTATACTCCAAGGTTCGAATTTCATATGAGTTCTGATGACAAAATTATCATCGTATTCTAATTATCAGAAGTCGATTCGTGTCTATCAAAATTTACTTAGTTGAAATGCCGCCTTTAGCTGCACATGTAATGCCCATTAATAAAAGTTAATTCTCCGAAGCAATGCGCTATGATTATATATGTGTGGGCATGTTTGAAAATATTATTAAGATGACACTCTTTTCTAACAAGTCATGGTTTCACATCAATCATAAAATTGAACATCGGCAACTATAAATTAAAGACAGATCAAGATTATAATTTACTAATCTCTATTATGTACTCCACAAGTCTCTCAATCTCTCTCTAAACCTAGTAATATACGTGATTGGCCAACAATAAATAATTAGACATGGTTAAAGGAGACCACCTCTTTCCAATCATAGACCTATATACATATCTCCAAAAAGACATTCATAAATTAAATCAAATATTTAGAAAGAAAAATAAAAGCTGCGATAAGGAAGAAATGGGATAAATGCCAAACTTATCTATCAAGAATATAGTAGCCTATGTTGGGCTATGGACGGGATGAGTTGCAAATTAAAGATGTATCAAACTTTTTGAAATTTGCATTTGTGTAGCTTATCGTTTTTCCCATGAGAGGGAAAGAGAAAGACCCACTACCCCCCCGTCCTATTCTTTCTACATGACGTGACTCCTAAAACCACACTACTCCATACTCGAGTGAATTTATTTTCTTTATTTTATTTTCTCAAACCCTAGATGTGGAGAAAATAATAAATCTTGAAGAGTAGTAGTATAACTTTAGCCGACAACATATTGCTTTACTTCGTCTAATCTATGCCACTATGAATGGAGAAAAACTGTTCCCGGATTGGATTCCTCATCATAATATATTTTCTTTGGTTTCTCTTTTTAATCATTAACTTAAGTCCACCAATATGTATGTATATGTATATGCATATGAGAGAGAGAAGCAAAATCTTTTAGTGGCTTATGCATCCATATGCACTGACATTTATTAATATTATGAGTAAATTTAATTAATCGACTAAGAAAATAATTTATTTTGAAGAATATGGGGTACTTGTCCAAACACAAAAGATGCAGGTTAGTGGATGATGTGTTTTTTAATGAATTAGTTCAGTTAAATTTAAGCCATTAAATGCACAAAATAAAATATATATTCATGCTGTGAAAATAATTCAAGCTATTTCTAAAAAATAGTTGTATTACTACAATTTTCTTAAGTTAAATTAGCCCAAATTCTTTTCCTGCGCCCCCACTTACAGAAGCCCAAGGGCCCACGCAAACTTCCTGGCCCATTAACCCACCGAATGAAAACAAAAACAACTCTCAATCAGTAATGTTGTGAAAACTTATCCGTATGTCGACTTGAAAAACTGACATTTAGTAATTTAATCACATGAATCGGTTAAACCAGTAGATTGACTTTTATAGAAAGTATCAATTTTGATCGATGGTTCTTTAGTATATGACAGTGTCCGATTTTGATTATATAACTTCATAAAGTTAGTTTGGTCTTTTAATGTGGTAATGACCAATTTTGATCCTATAACTTTATAATGTGTTAGATTTTGGTCCTATAACTTTAAAAAGTGTATGAATTTGGTCATCTTATAGAAATTATAGACTATAAAAGGCACATGAATTTTACACTTTGTCGAATGACTAAAATAAGTCATTTTATAAAGTTACAAGACAAAAAAAATAATATTTTTATTATTAAAAAACGAGTTCAATTTTGATTCTCCAATGTAGTTTCTAACTTTTTTTTTGGTCTTATAATTTTTAAAAGTTTTTATTTTTTGTCCATAAACTTATAAGATATCTTACATAAATTATGCGGCAAAGAGTGTAGTTCATTGTTTGACAATTTATATTGGAAGATCGAAATCGTACACTTTGTAAAGATTATAGAACCAAAACCAAACAAATTTTAAAGTTACGTAACCAAAATCGAACATTACTACATTATAGGACAAAATCGGACATTATATATAATTATATGATCAAAATCGAACATTGCCATATTAGATGACTAAAATTGGATAGAAGTCACATTAGAGGATCCAAATTGATATTATCTCAATTTTTATATATCTCTTTTACTTGTAAAGAAAATAGGATAAGATTGACATTTTTTGGAATTTGGATGACGAGGATAACCCGCATGGCCGCCACCGAAATACCCACTTGGGTAAATCCCGCTCAGTCTTATAAGCGCAAACAACCGAGAAGAGGTCAACTACCCTATACTAACTATAGGTAATGCGCCCATATAAGCTTTCTTGATAAATTTTGAACTTATAATGTTTCGGCCATAAAAGTTAAGTACCTCCACCATTATGTCATTCCAAGATGACTAGGTGATTGTCTAATTAGGCCAACCCATCGGGCTTTTGTGGGCCTGAGGCGTACCGGCCCTAATTGGGATAAGATTATCTTGATCCATTGGAAAGTGGATGACACTTGTAAGATTGCATTTGAGGTGAAGGGTTTGATTTAGATCTCCTTTGCCACCTGTTGGAACCAATCAATTTTTCTTTTCTTTTTTTTTAATAGAAAACATTCCAAATTCAATTAGAACGGGATTACTTGGCTCCAGTTAATTGAATTGAGTTGATCAGATTTCACCCGATCCTATTTGAATTTGGATTTCGAAAATGCATGACCATATGCTTGAATATCCTCTTTTAACTAACATAAAGTAGCAAAGGCAAATTAAGTTGATGTACGTAAAGTTGAAAGAAGCATGATTTGAAGCACGTGAAGTAGCTCTTACTTGCTGACAAGTTTGAAACAAGAAAATAATTACACAACTCAGATTGTTGCGCATGGAGAATCAATGTGTTAGACATCATGATCTAACTAGAATCTAGGTACCCTCACATGGAAGATTCCACAATTAAAGTATAAAGATTAAAGATTGAGGTAGCTACACAAAAAACATTGGATTACAATTCTACAACAATCTATCTAAGTAAATAAATAAATGCTCTTGATTCTTCGAGTGGATTAGTGGTCGATTATGCCAGTTGATGGAAAATAATATGTCGATTTCAAATTAAAACGCTCTCTTTTCTGACCTTGAAAATCTCATAAGACAATCACGTTAATGAACCTTTGTCTCCCAAAAGCAAACCAAACCTCACTCCCCTCTCTCCCGTTTGTTCGGACACTATATTACAAAGTTTATACGCTGTTATTCAAGCCATATAAACTAGTCAACTTATATATATGTTATATTTCTTTTCTTAACAATTTTTTTTTTAATTTCATATAGAAATGTTATTTTATATAATTATTCTATGTTCACGAGCTACATATTTTGTTCGTTAGGAGTTCTGATTCTCGTTGAATTAGCAATTGTTAGGTCAAATGAGACATTTTAATCCAAATTTGAACCTCTATAAAAAAAAAAAAAAAAAAAAACACGCCACCTAATCCATGTCACAAAAAGTAATTAAGTTAGATTCATTGTAAGCTAATGACCATCATTTTGTTAATAAACAAATGAGATGTTCCCTCCCTATCAATTCGATTCTTCCTAATCCAGTCATACTTTAACTTTTCCACACACTTTAACCTCCGGACATAATCATGATTAACGTCGCAAACACATAAATCAAATCTTCTTGAGAGCTGAGATTATAGTTCAAATGTGCAGAAGAATGCAAACATCGATAGATTTGTTCAAGAAGAGGAAGAAGCAGGTTCAGAGTAGAGGATGCAGGGCCTTGTGCTGTAGTTGTAGGCTCAGCCTTTCTTCATCGGAAGAAGCCGAAAGCCCGAGTGGTTCAGGTCAGTTTCACACGATATCCAGCATTGCACACGCGATGGTGCAAGAGAGGCTGGACCAGATGATCAGGGAGAGGCGGGAAGCAAGAGATGCAGAGAGAGTTAGGCAGCAGACAAGGCGTGGGGAGACCAAGTTCGTCGTAATGGTGGCGATGGAGAAGTCCAGTTGCGACCCTAGAGAAGATTTTAGAGAGTCTATGGAGCAGATGATTGTGGCTAACAATATTGACGAGGCTAAGGATTTAAGACGCCTCTTGAACTACTATCTCACCATGAATTCTGAGGATTTTAGTGGTGTTATACTCGATGTATTTCATGATGTTTGTACGGATTTGTTTATGAATTGTAAAAGACATTGATATGGCAATCCATATTCTTGGTTTCTTACACATGCAAACCGCAGTTTGAGTATTATTCTTCAACTATAGGAGATTGAATAAGACCCGCGGATCGAAAGAAAAAACATAAGATCAAAAAATACGAATTAGGGAGGCGAAATTTGTAATTTCGAGAAAAAGGAGAGTGAAATAATAACTTTTTGAAAAAAGTACATTAAGAAATCGGAATTCTACATGATTTAAGGAGAGCTGAGCCCCGATCCGCCAATGAAGTTGAGTTTGGGGGCGTTTAGAGCTGGAGATGAAGTTGAGTTTGGGGGCGTTTAGAGCTGGAGCAAGAATATGGAACAGCCATGCTTACATTGTTTTAGCTAAAAAAAGTTACAACTCCATTTGTATGAAGCAAACAAGAATAGACAAAGCAGACAATTTAACAAAACAAAGACCAAAAACTAACAGGTTGATAGAACCACAAATGCTAATCCGAACAAATCAGTAAAAAGGTATCAAGGAGTTGAGATCAGAGAAGCAGATAAACTTTCTTCTAAGAATCATTGCAAAATCAGGTTAGTCTTTTTCATGTCTAGAAGCTAAAGACATGGCAGAAAACCTTCCAACTATGAGAGTTTATACCCCATTGGAGTAGGGGGATATAATGAAGCATTTGAATAAATATTTTGACTCCATTCTACAACTAGAAACAATTATGCCATAACAAAAGCTACTACTCCATTCTCACCACTCTTCACTCGTCTCCTTTATTAGCCACATCCTCAACCTTTTCATCATTCCCATCAGCAGCAGCTGCTTCATTAGAACAATGATTCTTGAGAACTGTTGCGATGTCGGTCTCAGAAGCTCCAGCAAGTTTGAATCGCTCCACCGCGACATCTAGATTCTTCTTCCATCCAGGCAAGTTCAGTTTACATTCGATTTGTGATCTCTCAAAAAAGCATATTGCCCCAAAATAAATGTATCTGTGATCTCATGACAGCAGCTTGCTCTGCTGCTTCCTCGGGAGAGATTTCCCCAGTCCCGAATAGCCTTGTGCACCAATACCCTGTTTCTTCTTTCTTTTCAGCAGTTCATCCTTCTTGTTTGCATTAGGATCTTTCAACTCATTAGCGCTCTGCTCCTCCAGCTTCTCCCACATTGCGGTTGCTGTTTTCATTTTCTCTTCTGCACTGTCAAAGAGACCAATTGTCTCGGTTGGGTCCCATTCCGTTAGACCCTCTTTCTTCGCTAGCACAAATGACCAATGAAGTTTAGCCATTTCAAATTGTTGCTGCCCAAGAGCTAGAAATCCTTCATAGAAGTCTGGTTTGATCATTAGAGCCTCTTCATACTTTCCTTTAGCTAGGGTATACTTCTCTTTAACCCAATCATACGCATTTTGAAGCTGTGCATTTGTCGTCTCTTTATCAGCTGCTTCATCTATAGGCATTCTTTTCCTTGCTGCACACATATGAACATTTCCCCAGTTGAATAAAGCCAAAGCAACCACCTCCTGAAACTTCAGCGCAGCCTTCTCAAAAAGGCTCTGAGCCTCATCACTGGTCACCGTTTCCTCAAGCGCTTCAGAACACATTTCCATCCCGAGCTCATGAAGATCAATATGAGCATCAGGGTCAATCCCAACATGGGTCCGGAACAACTGAGCAAAATCAAAAAGCCAATCATCCATTTCCACTTCCTTACACTCCGGGTCATCTGATCCTCCGGTCTTATCCTTCTGAGTAATTTTCTCACTGCTGTCAATCTCAATCTCAGACTCCACAGGCTCCAAAGAAGATTCAGCAGCAGAAGTTTGCGAAACATTCTCATCTACTTGAGCCACCAAAACCTCCTCCTCTTCCAGTAAAAGTGGTTCTTGCTCTGGACTCACTTCAACAACATGCAACCTCAACATAGCAGGGGGCTCCCCTTTTTCAGTATCAGGGTCTTTCGGTATCAAATTGTCAACTGAGGACTCTGCCAGTCGAAGCTCTGCTGAAGATGTTATAGTCACTAAGTCTCCATCACTATCCTTGTACTTGATCAGCACTGCCTTTGACATCGGAAAACGCTTGCCAACAACATCTCTCAAAACTTTTAAACTGCAATTAAGAGGCATTACAGCAAGCCTTATGTCATGATCATGCACAAGCTTCAACGGCCTATACTGTATTACTACAGATTGATGATAAACTGAAGGCACCTGTTCCTTCAGGTTATCCTTGCTAGCGTTTGGATTCGATCTTGAAGAACCATTTGAAGGCTTCAACACAACTTTAGGCAACTGGGTCTTGGCCTCCCGGCCATTTTCAGTCGGTGGAACTGGATACAGCTTTTCTGGCTTATTAGATGGCACATTTGGAACGGCTACTGAAGAAGCTGGCTTCTTGGGTGGGGGTCGAGCTGGCAAGCACGGTCCAAGGCCAGCAATTGGTGCCCCACGGATTGCAGAAGCACCCAGTGCTGCTGGGGATGGACGGCTATGGAGGTCCTGTTGAGCCTCTTGGCGTGGGCCCAGCGCCATCCTCAACCGTCCAGCAATCCCCAGTGCATCACCATGATTAGAATCAGCAATCAACAATGACTGCACATCTTGCAAAAGCCAATTCGTACTTCCCTATAACCTCGAATGCACGTGCCCTCCTGAGAAGGGCTCGGACGAAGCTGGGCTGCACCTGAAGTGCCAGAGTGCACTCAGATATCACAGATTCATAATCAATAGGCTTCATTTGCATCAAGCAGGCAGCTTTATTGCTATGAAACACGGCTCGATCAGGATGAGTTTTTGGAATGAGCTTAAGGGCATTCTCATACTGCTGAAGAGCAGCCACATAATCTTTAGCCTGAAACCTTCGGTTACCCTCTTCCTTGAGCTCATGGGCTCTCTTCAAGAAAACCGATGAGTCCAAATCAACACCGCCATTAACCACAGGCGGCGAATGATTGTCTCCGTTGGTCACTTGGTTAGGTGCCTGGCTTACGCCGCCGCCGCCACCACCAGCCTTCTTCTTTCTCCCCCAGACTTCCCCATATAATTCCCTTAAAAATCCAAGCTTTAATGCAAAATAAAAATAAAAATACACTCTATTATTGATGCTTTAGCAACTGCAGACTGAAATCTCTCTTAAAATCATAGAACAACGCAGGGGAAAAAAGAAAACAGAGAAAATTGAACAGAAAATTCGTAAAAATAAGACTTACAGGAATTAAGCCCACATTCTATTGAAGAAGATGCAACCTATGTTGGCCGAATTGTGTATTTCCAGAATATAAATTGAATGAAGGAAATGTAATTTGATTGATAGAAAGTAGGGTCACAAAGGAAAGAAGGGGGTTTTGGGCGAGTAAGAAGAAACCCTAAACAGATATATTTCCATATTGAATATCCTTGTGGGACCATGTTGTCTGAGGAATTAATTACCTCAGCCGCAGGATTGGCTTGCTTGTCCCGCAACCGTTGGTTTCGATTACTTTGACGAGTAGTCAAATAAGTCAAAATCACTTCCATCACCTTTTATTTCACAAAAACTTTGTTTGAGCGAAACTTTCGTATACGCTTTGTGTGGGTATTGATATGTGTTAAATATGGCCTACTTGATTTAATGAGAAATCTTTACGTGTCAATACCTTGTGGTGTGGGCACACGAGGATATACAAAAGTGGTATATAAAAATCATTCCGCTTTTATTTGGGAATGTTACTCCCTCCGTTCCATTCCATATATTCTTAATTTTTGTGCCAAAAAAAATGCAATATCAGAGTGAGATTGGAAGGAGTATTATGCGAATCGTCTTGCTATAACAAAAGTAGGCACATAAGCTATTTTGTTTTTAGAGAAGGACTAATGTGCATCATATTGCTACTGATATGATCCAATTTTTAATTTTGACCGGTTTGATTGGGTTTGACCCGATTTTCCACTTTTATTAAAAAAAAATCTTCTTTTCTTTCTCCCGTCTCCTCCCTCCCCACTACCCCTTTCTTTCTCTCCTCTCTTTCTCTTTCTCTTTCTCTCTGCATCTCACCTCTCTCTCTCTCTCTCTCTCTCTCTCCCTCTCTCTCTCTCTCTCTTTCTCACTCCCCCCTCTCTCTCTCTCTCCACAGTCCTCCCGATCTCTCCGCCTCCGCCTCCAATCTCTCCAATTTCTCCGATTGTTGAGTGAATTTACTCCTACCGATCACGTCTGTCCTTTTCAAATTAGGAGAGAACATTACGCAAATAACAAAATCCATTTTTCGAGAAAGTAAGGTCGAAAATGGATGTGGATTTACGGGCACGCAAGGGTTCGTAGGCATATTCCTTCAATTGAGTCTTCTACGCTTGGAAATTTCGGTAAATTATTTTGTATATAAGTTTATTTATTGAATAGTTTGAGGATTTCGATTTGTGTTAAGGATTTTCTCAATTGGTTTGTGAAATTGGATTTTGCTTTCCATTATTGATCCGTTTTTTCGCTCAAAATCAACTACTTCTTCGGTTAAGGGTTTTACTGGGGTGAGAATTTCCACTAGCCTTCCATGGCAGAGGCCTTTGGTGTTATACCCAAGATGCTAAAAACACAAATCTACCCATCTCTTATATTTAACTACTACACTATATACCCAACATTACTAAAATACCCCTACTTTTTCAATAAATTCAATCTCTTTTCAATGATTGCGGATATTTTTATAATTTTCCGTGCAACAAATGATTGATTTTTGTTAAAAAAAATAAGTAGCTCGAAAATATCGTTGTCCGAGCAAAGGGTCCGATCACGGTCCGACCGACGGACATCGACCGATAATGATCGGACACATCCCTATCAAGTGTCCGATCACATCTCCATTCAGGGAGTCCAGGCCGGTGGACACATCCCGAGAACGGTCCGACCGGTCGGCCAATGACACGCCGATAGGGCGATTGCCCAATCATGTCATGTGATTTGTCCGATCGGTCGGACACATCCCCAGAACGGTCCGACCGATCGGACATACTTTATTGAGAATATAAATGTGTCAGTGTGCCCTATCACCTTTTTCAGTGTGCCCTATCACGTGTCCGACCGATAGGGCACACTATGTCATGAATAAATACATAACAGTGCTCTATCACCTTTTTTGCATGTGCCCTATCACCTTTTTGCGGGTGCCCTATCACCTTTTTGCATGTGCCCTATCATGTGTCCGCCCGATAGGGCACTATCACCTTTGCAGGTGTGCCCTATCACCTTTTTACAGTGTGCCCTATCATGTGTCCGGCCGAAAGGGCACTCGTGAATAAATTCATCGGTGTGCCCTTATCACCTTTTGACAGTGTGTCCTATCATATGTCCGATCGATAGGGCACACTTTCACGTGAATAAATTCCGCAGTTTAACCGATAGGGCACAGTTTCTCGTCAATAAATTCATTAGAATTCGTCTCATCACTTCTTCATTCTTCATTTTTCTCATCACTTCTCTATTGCTACCATCGTCCTTCATTTCCACCACCAAAGCAAGAAAAAAATATGGAGAATGATTGGAAATAATTTGTTGTCAATTTTAACGGAGTTTTCGATAGTGAATCGAAATATGTTGGCGGCCAAGAGATAATGGTTTGGATTCCGGCAAACAATATTTGTCTTGCAAGCATTACGACAATATATTGAATACGCTCTCGACGCATATTCACTTCCGCCCGACTACCACATCTATTATACTGCGAGTCTCGTAAAAGTCATAGAATGATCAAGGTCGTTATCGGGAGTGATCTTGATCTACAACGTATTTATCTTCTAGACGTAGAGCACCGTAGTATATTTGGTGCACCCCAATAATACCGGCGTAGTAAATCGTGAAGCTCGAAACTCAACATTCATTGAGTAATATCAATTTGGATGTGATAACCGGTTTGAAGGGTCCGACGGTGGAAGCAACCCGGTGGGAGTCGAAGCAACCCCGGTGGAAGTGGTCGGGAAGAGGGAGACCCATGTCGAAACGAGATGAAGATGAAGAAGCTTATCTCGACACTTCATCTCGAGGATAAAGATGAAGGTATTCTTGAAGCATTGATCAATTGTTCGCTTGGTGACTTTGCTTGCATGGATCCGACGAGAGGGCGGCGTCCAACCAACTCATGTCAATGCTTCTTCCAATCACTCGTCCAAATACCGATGACGAAATATTATACAAGCAACATGGAAGCAGCAAGTAATTGGATCATTCCAATTATACCTCTCGATACATCTCGACCCACCATTCACAACGAGTTTGCCTCTTATATTGGATGGTGATTTGCGGCAAAGGGAGTCGTTTTTACGTGAGAAAGATGAATTATATGCTATGGTCGCCTGTGGCATATGGAACATGGAGTGGATTTCATGTGCCGACGTTCGTGCACAAAACGACTCGAATACATATGCAAGCGTAATGAGACGTGTCCATATTTTCTTCGTCTTTGCTTGTAGGGCTACGAAAATTTGGGAGGTGACCGTATACAACCCCAAGCACACCCGCAACCGCGACATGCCTGGCATAGGATCGAGAAATGTGCGGGCAAAGGCCGTAGCCGCCTATATTGCGCGGAGAATGCACCGCCGGAGCAAAGATACTTGAAACCCACCGATATTCAAGCCGATCTTTTGGATAGGTTTGGAATCCAAGCGAGTTATAGTGTGGCGCTGCGAGCACGTAATGTTGCGATATCAATGATTTACGGTGGCCATGTAGAGTCATATAAAAATCTTCCGGAGTATTTGCATTTGCTCCGTATGCAAAATCCAGGCTCTTTTTGACCGATTCAAATGTCGGTCCCGATGGTGATTTCCGACATCTATTTTTTATGCTTGGTGTTTGCCGAAGTCCTTGGTTATTCCGGCTTAGAAACGTGATTGCGGTTAACGGGACACACTCTGAAGGGGAGGAATAAGGGAATACTATTTGTCGTTTGTTGGTATTGATGCTAACGAACAAATATTCTCACTTGCTTTTGGTGTTGGTCCGATTGAAAATGATATTTCGTGGAAGTGGTTTCTAACTCGGCTCCGAGCAGCATTCTCCTCCACTAGTGATCTAGTAATTGTATCAAATCAACACAAAAGTATAGCCAACGCAGTAAAGAGATGTTTATCCGGAAGCACACCACGGCATTTGCTACTACCACATTGCAAATAAGATTGCTCGATATGGTAAGTGGACCGTGCGGATGTTCCACGAGGTAGCATACGCATATCGAACATCGGTCTTCAACCGCGAGTTGAACACGATACGAGAGGCACAACCCGACGGCGTACGAGAAGTTGATGGAGATCGGTCCCGAGAAGTGGGCCGGATCACAATGTCCTACCCGACGTTACGGTATGTTAACATCCAACCCGGGCCGAGTCTATTAACTCTCGACTTACGGCCGCAAGACGTCCCGCCAATATGTGCTATGATCGAGGCAATCCGACATCACGCTCGAAAAGTGGTTTGATGCTCGTAGACAAAAGGCTCATGCGAGGACCTGATATTTTAGTGAAGTCTGCAGATATGAGAATGAGAAATGAAAGAGATGCAAAGCACTGGGTATGTTGTTACATCCGTGACCGCTGACTCATTTAAAGTGGACACTGGAAAAAACAATGGAGAGTTGATCGAGCAATCACTCATGTGAATGTGGAGTATGGCAACTGGACGAGATCCCTCAGTAAGCATGCGATTGCGGTGTTTTATACAACCGCCGTGAGAATTTATAGGATCACATCAATTACTTCTATCGAACGGAAACATGGAGGGAGATATATGCGGGTGTGGTGAATCCTTTACCTCCACTGGGACGAGTGGGGTGTCCCGAACAGAGATTGATGCGATAGTGGTACTACCGCCAATTATCACGCGTCAAGTAGACGGCCGAGGAATAGCCGACGAAGATCCGCTCTAGAGGTTGGTACCTTTAGCAGCAGGACCTCGTGCGCCGAAGAAGTGTAGCATTTGCGGGAACAAGGTCACACAAGGCGTAAGTGTCCTACGCGTCAAATAATGAATAATAGTCTAGTGTTAATAATTATGTACGTTATATTTCATGTGGTCTAGTATTATTTTCGTAATCTATGTATCATCTAAATCGAGAACGAAAAAAAAACAAAAAACGGTCCGACCGATCGGACTGCTCTACCGACAGAGGTCCGACCGGTCGGACAGTCTGATCGAGAACAGTCCTACTGGTCGGACTGATTAAAATTTAAAATATTAAAATGCAACGGGAATCGTGCCGAAACCCTAAAAACCCTGAATCCAAACCCCAAACACTATTCATCTAAACCCTCAAAAACCCTAAATCCAAACCCCAAACACTATTCATGTAAACCCCAAAAAGTTGGATTCGAGTGACGAAAAGTGATATACGAAGGGGATATCGAGAATTTCATGAATAACTTTGAAATATAATGCGGGTGACATATAATTAAAGAAAAAATAAAGTACGACCTCTTCACCTATTTCAAAAAATGAGTTCGTTATTCATAAAGAGTGATAAGTACTTCTATGATTCAAGAAGAATTCCTATTTAATTTTTTAAATGTATAGTTATATTATAAAGTATTTCATAATATTATCCTCAAATAATTATTATAAACTTTTTAATATAAACTTTATAATTTTTAGAGTATTTATTTGAATTATATCATATGATTTTAAGTATTATTTCAAACAAATGCAAGTCTTATTAGACCATTTCATATTATTAGTTGAGTATTTCATAATTTTGAGAGTATAATTTTGATTGTATAATTATTTTAATTTTGAGAGTATAATTTTGATAGTATAATTATTTTAATTTTTATAGTATTTTTTTGAGAGTATAATTTTTTAATTTTTTAATGTATTATTATTTTGGTCCGACCGATCGGACCATTTCGAAAAATGGTCCTACCGGTCGGACCATTTACGAAATAAAAAAAATGAAAAAATCCTCATAACCCTATCGGTACCGATCGGACCGAAAACACTTTTTGAAAAAAAAATTCTAAAATTATGGTCCGACCGATCGGACTTAATCGTAAGTGGTCCTATCGATCGGACCATAATTAAATTCTAAAAAAAATGGTCGACTAACCTATCGGTCCCGACGGACCGCAATTAAAAAAAAAAAAAAATAGTGTCCTATTGGGTCGATTGGACCTCCTAGGTCTTTGAAGCGCCTCCTCCCACGTACTCACTAGCTCCTCGACTCGTGGTCCGATGATAATCATCAATCCTATTCATCATAGCTTTGCTCGCACCTTTCAAAATTCTCTTGAATAGACCGACCGATCATGGCCTCTATTCTTGGATCCGGACTCGTAGATGTCTCACCACCCGCTAATAATTATCAAAGAAGGGGACGCTTATTAAAGGGGGAATTGACTAGATATTTTTCACTTATTCTTAAAATCTTACCAGATGCATCTCTCTCGATGATGATGATGCTTGTGTACGGCGGACTCGCCTCACGAACCCTCCGACTGTCTACGACAAGTGTGCTCCTCGGACTCCTCCCCGCTCCTCCTCCTCCCCGCTCCTCATCCTCACCGATAACTCGTCCCGCCCGTACTACGCCTGCGCTACCGGTAGCCTCGGTGCGCCCGAACAAGATACGCTGTCCATCTTGATCATACTGCGCCGCTGTGTAGGGCGTTCAAGGGCACATGAAAGTGTATCCCAAATGGACTACTACCGACCGCACTCGCCAATATGGAGACCTCTCCTCAAGCTCGTTCGGTTCTAACAATTCAAACACTACCGAGTCTCTCATCCGAAATACATAATATTTGCGCATTAAATATTAATATGAATATCCATAACATATTTATTGTAATTAATAATAAAAAAAAATTACCTCGGTGCTTAAAAAAATCGGCTATACCACGCCGATCGGGCGTCGAAACGACCACCGTATATAACAAGGCAAAGCATCGGGATGTAGGCAAGTCGCACAACGAGATCCAAAACTAGGAATGACCTCATATGCCCACACCTTTATTACAACATAAATATATCGAGTTAGTTAAACCAATAAAAATTAATAAATTAGAAATAATTAAGTTGTGAACAAATACTATACCCGTAGTGCCCAAATCGGCCCGTATAGATTATACTTTGATCCTACGAGGTCCGTGGAATTTGGTACGTAACCGAGGTAGTGCACCATGGCCTCGTAGGTAAAAGCACCCCACGGGAACGCATTCCATTGGGTCGATATCATCGCCCAATACCCATATCCATGTATCAATCTTCTTAGACTCTGCAGGGAGCATAGAACCGTAAGAAAAGAGCCAAAATATTCGACAACTTAATCAAGTCATCATCTCGAAATATCACCGGGCTGATATGTACCAAACCACTTAACAATTCCCTTGCTTGATTGGGGTTTCCCACAATTGAACCTGCCGTAGATCCCGAGTCGAGTAGGCGATAAGATGCTCCCATGTCGAAACGACACTCGCCGAACATCGCCCCAGTGACCAATGCGAACTCCGGATGAGAGAAACGGATGTTCGACCAACATAATTAAACCAAACCACCGAAGGTCTAACCGAGACCTCATAGCACAATAGCTGGTGAAGAGCCCGCAAAGCATTCTTGCCATCTGGCCAACCCACTATGCTCCCGAACTGACCACCAGTAAACCGACGGACTAGATCCATACCCCCCTGACTAGATAATTTCTCTCTAATCAATGTCCCTAAAGCATGCTTATAATATGTGGTGATCCTCGGGGAAACGTCTCGAAGTGGTAACCGTTTAAAATGGACCTATATATTGCATATAATATTTAATAAATTATAATTATTATAATTATTACAATATTTACATATAATATTTAATAAATAACATGAATTAAAAAAAGAAAATTATATGCTAAATTTAAAAAAAAAAATTAAAAAACGTGTCGACCGGTCCGGCAATTGGGTTCGAGCAGCCCGACCGGTCGGCACATAAAGCTTCAGCGCCGACAACAATGGCGCACCGGTTTCCGGCGAATTCTACCTCATTTTGACCAATTTTCACCCAATCCAACCAAATCTAGGTTATACTCACTAAGTCCAACATATATATTCCATAAAAATCACTTTAAACATGCAATCCTACATTAATTTGAAGATCTACAAACTAATTTACAAAAAAAAAAAATTCAAGAAAAATACTAACCTCTTCCATTGTGTCCAACGGGTTAAAACGAAGATCGTTGTCCGATGGGCGTGCCGATGAGTGTGCCGACCGATCAACCCGATAATTTTTCTCGTCCGATTGTGGTAAAGAATGGGGGACCGATGCTTCGGGTGGGGAAGATGAGTGTTCTAATTTCGGCCCTATCGATCGGACCTTATAGTGTGCCCGACCGATAGGGCACTAATATATAAATTTTTTAAGTATGCCCGATCGATCGGCACATACACGTGATGTGCCGACCGATCGGCACGATACGTTAAAGTCGAGTGCATTTATATGACTCGACAAGTTTCGAGTGAAAAAAGTGAAAAAGTGGAGGTATTTTAGACAATTTGGGTATTTTGTAGATAATTTTTAGGGGATTGGGTAGATTTGATTTTGATTTAAGTGGAATGGGTAGATTCCCATAATTCCACTCCATGGATTAACATGGTAGTGGTGTTGAAATAGTTTATC
This sequence comes from Lavandula angustifolia, assembly GCA_028984105.1. NCBI lineage: Eukaryota > Viridiplantae > Streptophyta > Magnoliopsida > Lamiales > Lamiaceae > Lavandula > Lavandula angustifolia. Next base: position 27,554,148 of record CM054804.1, read on the forward strand.
TTTGAGGAGAAGAGCCAAATTGAAAAGGGCATAAGTATCCTAATTTTTCATCTTAGGCAGATTTTGTGTTGAAATGTTTGGTTATTATGTTTTTCTTAGATTGGGTTTGGTTCGAGTGATGCATGATCTATTTGGAGTTTGATTTATTTGCATTTTTATTTTTCGAAGAGTTGTTGGGGAAAGATGAGATCTTCATGGACATACATCGTTGATAATGTAGCTAGTGGATCTTCCGAAAAGGCTTAAGCTTAGGATCTTCCGCAATGTATTCCGACAACATGACTTGTTTTTGGTTCGATTTTTTTTTCTTTTGGTTTTGGTGTCGGTTGAGAATTTTTTTGATGTAATTGAAACGGGATTTGCTTCCGGTTTGATTATTGAACAATTTTGGTGCTCCATATGGTTTCGAATGTTAATTTGTGTGCATTTTCGTCTAGAAATGTATCTTTGCTCCTTCGCTTCGAGTTTGTTAAGATTTTATCGTGACACGTTCTTTTATCGTGATTGACACGCACAACGGGAGATAATTGACACTCTGCTTCTCTACGTGAATTATGTCTTAAACAAACACTCTGCTCATCATTGACATATTCTTTTATCATGATTGACACACACAGTAGAGACAATTATGGCTTAAAAAAGACACTCCGGTCATCATTGACACGTTCTTTTGTTATGATTGACACGAATAACACATACAATTAACACTCGCTCTCTCTGTAAATTACGGTTTAAACGTACACTCTGTTCATCATTGACACATTCTTTTATCATGATTAACACGCACGAGTAGAGACAATTGACACTCGCTCATCATTGACACATACAATCGTTATTTTGTCATGATTGACACACACAACATAGACAATTGATACTTTTTTCATAAACAAATGACATTTTTTTTAAACAAATCACATTTTTTTCAAAAATAATTCATAGTCAATAAATGATATTTTATTCAAATACAAATGATATTTTTGTTTGTTATGATTGACACTTTGGATAAAAAATAAAAAGACACATTTATTCATTACAAATGACACGCCTTACTTATCAAAAAAATTGAAAAAAAATAAAAAAAATTTGTTTTTTACGATTGACACTTTTGTTTGTTACAATTGATACTTTCGTATGCAAAGAGTGACACGTCCGTCCTTAAAATAAATGGGGAAAAACGTTAAAAAAAAGGAAAAAAAGATTTAAATATAAAAAAAATTGTTTATTGCGATTGACACTTTTGTTTGTTACGATTGACACTTCCGTATGCAAAAAGTGACACGACCGTCCTTAAAATAAAGAGAAAAAAAACGTAAAAAAAATTAAAAAAAAGGATTAATGATGTCATGCTGACATCACGGGTCAATACGGGTCAAAGCGAGTCAACGGATCAAATACGGGTCAAAACGGGTCGAAATTGGGTAATTAGATCATGTTGCATGTGCAACATGGTGCACACAAGTTTTTGCTTTTGTTTTAAGTGTCTCAAACCTGCGTATTAGAGTTCAAATAAGACTATGGACCTATACAGTATAGAGATTTGATATGCTAAAGAAAATAAAGTTTGATTAGGTATAATTTTGGGACAATTATAAAAAGGATAAATAGGACGGCTATGAGTATAATTATCATTCTATATTCCCTTCGGTTTCATTCTGCATCACATGTAGGGTTTCAATATGAAATTCAAGAAAGTTGACTTTTATGTGTAAATGATGCGGGTTAAAATGACTTTTTGCTATTTATAGTGTTGTTTTATTTCATTTTTTGGAAATAAGACAATATCAATGAGACAACCCGATATAATATACTCCCTCCGCCCCATTTATATCGACCCTTGCCTTTCCAGCTCGGGAATTAAGAAAGTAGAGTAAGTGATAAAGTAAGAGAGAGAAGATGAGTGAGATGGTGAGAGAGTAAAAAATAAAGTAGGTGAGAAAAATAATAAACTAAGAAAGAATGAGTTTTTTTTTTAAATGAACCAATATAAATGGGATGGATCGAAATGAAAAAAAAGCGCTAATATAAATGGGACATACCGAAATAAAAAAGAAGGGCCAATATAAATGGGATGGAGGAAATAATTTTTAGGCACTAAACTTTCATGGTATTTCCCTTTCACATACATAATTAAATCAGGAATTTTGGAAAGAAATCAATCTACATTCTATATGTGGATTATGATTAATTTTCAAGATGTAAAATTAACTTTCTTTCCTAATCAAGATAATTAGAAAGGCAAACAAAGAAGATAAATAAATAAATAAATGTACCTGTAAAACCAAATTCATATGTTTGTCCCACAAACTTCCCAGCGTGGACCCACCAGTCGTGAAAACCAAGAGGTTTTGCTGGCAATATCCTGCCGCTGCTCGTACCAAAAAGAGAAAATATTTTTGGCTCGATTTACTTTTATCCCTTATTTTAATCGAATTTAATTTTAGTACTTTAATGTTGATAAATTGTTCATTTTAAGTCCGTTTTATAAAATTGATAAAATTTATTCAATTTTGATCTGTTGCGTTAATAAAAAAAATTAAAAATCAAAATTTTAATATTATAATATATTTATAATATCAATTTTCATCTGTTTTATATTATAAATGTTCAGTTTTAATATATTATGTATTTTTTTTAAAAAATTTAAAAATGGGGTTGATTATTTTTTTATATTTATTGTTTTTAAATTTTTTTAATTATCCAGGTCTATCTCTCGAGTAAGATTTTCTAAAATTATTTGATAAACACCATAAGTAAAATAGAAAATTCAATGGGAGATAGGCCAAATAATTAAGAAAATCTTTAAAATACATATTAAGAAAAATAATCAACCTCATTTTTTAATTTTTTAAATATAATAGGTTAAAGTTGGACATTTATAATATAAAAATAAAAAATTAATATTACAAATATATTTTAATATTAAAAATAAGATTTTTTATTTTTATTTTTTATTTATCTCATGAACCAAAATTGAATAAATTTTACCAATTTTGTGATACAGACTAAAAATGAAAAATTTATTAAATTAACTAGATTAAAATTAGACTCGATCAAAATAAAGGTCAAAATGAATTGGGCACTAAAATAATTGGGCCAGAAATAATTTGTTTCCCTACCAAAAACGTCATTAATTTCATTTTTCTAGACTAATCATATTCATTTTCCTGAATTCTCAGCGCTGACTTATTAGTTTATATTCGTACAAAATTTTCTATACAGAAACCGAATTAATGGAGAAAATAGGGAAAAGATTTGCCGGAAAAGTGGCTATAGTCACGGCTTCCACTCAGGGCATAGGCCTCGGCATAGCTGAACGCCTCGGCTTAGAAGGCGCCGCCGTCGTCATCTCCTCTCGCCGCCAAGTACGGTCCTTATCTTTTTCAACTAAATCTCAATCAATCAAGATTCAATTTTTGGTTCGCTGGTCTTCCTCAAAAAGGGATCGTATCTTTCTGTCTAATTTTGAGATACTGGTTCAATAGGGTTTTTGTTGTTAATTTGCAGGAAAATGTTGATAAAGCAGTGAAAGAGCTTAAAGATAAAGGAATTGAAGTGACGGGTTTGGTGTGCCATGTCTCGAATGCACAGCAGAGGAAAGATCTAATAAAGAACACAATCGAGGTAATTATTTTATGATTTTGTGAGGTTTTACTGTTCTTGAAATCTTTTAAACTGAGATAGTGAATATCAATTTAGCCTTGTCTCTTGGTGTAGAAGCTTGAGTCTGTTTTGGTGTTTGATGTGTATTGGGAAACGAGGTGTTTAGAATTTTGAATCTTAAGGATATGATATGATCATTTGGTAGAAAAATAGTTTCAGTTTATGAGGAGTTTGATATGTTAGCATAATGGATGTTTCTACTTTTTTTAATGCAATTCAAATGATCCATATCTTGTTTGTTTCACATTTTAAACTGGCGGAAGAAGTTGTTGATATTTTAAGATTTTGAATTCCAAAACTTGTTTTCTCGCAGAAATATGGAAAAATCGATGTAGTTGTGTGCAATGCTGCTGCAAATCCTTCTGTTGATAGCATCCTGGAGACTAAAGAATCAGTTCTTGACAAACTGTGGGAGATCAATGTTAAATCCTCAGTTCTTCTGCTACAAGTAGGTAGATGAAATGCTAGTAACATTTTTGTTTGAATTGGCCATTCACATATTTATATATGTGAACAGGAAGCAGGTCCTCACTTGCACAAAGGCTCTTCAGTTGTATTCGTGTCTTCTATAGCCGGATTCCAACCGCCCAAAGGCTTGGCTATGTATGGTGTCACCAAAACAGCCCTACTTGGACTCACCAAGGTACTTATTTTTCCCATCATTCTTTTTTATATACATATTCTTTCCATAATATGTTTTCCCTTTATAGGCACTTGCAGCTGAGATGGCTCCAGATACTCGCGTGAACTGTGTTGCTCCTGGTTTTGTTCCAACCAACTTTGCTTCTTTCCTTACAACAAATAAGGAGATGGTAACTTAATCTCTCTCTATCCATCTAAGTGGAAAATGTTTTTAATTTTCACATGTTATTGTGGTTTTTGTTTATAGAAGAGAAGCTTGGAGGAGACAACACTGCTCAATAGACTTGGAACTACACAAGACATGGCTGCTGCAGCGGCTTATTTGGCTTCGGACGATGCTTCTTATATAACTGGAGAGACATTGGTAGTGGCAGGTGGAATGCCTTCCAGACTCTAACCGCCCTCTTCTATGCCAATTATGTACTTTGTTTGCACTTCAATTTATCTGTTAAACCAGACGCCTTTTGATATAATTATATACCAGTGAGTGAGTTCATGAGATAAGTGTCTGTGGAAGAAAAGATGCCAAGACCCACACTTATATTAAAGTTGTAACGTGACTTTATTCGTGAAACATGCAAACCCCACGTAGGATTCTTGCCGGTTTTCCAATTCTGAGATTGTGTGGAAGAGTTTACCAATTTCTTAACAAGATTTAATTTAAAATTACTACTTTAATGTCTAATCCACCGAAACAACTTTGAAGTTGTTGGTACTATAATCAACTTAGCATTCAATGATGCATAAGAAAACTGGAGCGTCGATCAAAGAAAAGCAAACTCTCTCTCTCTCTCTCTCTCTCTCTCCCCTATACTTTAGAAACAAGAATTCACGGGTCATCCCTGAAAACCCCACTTGGAATTCATCTTCTTCTGCCAAAAAGCTACTTTACATCTTTACCTTTGATATACCAAGCCAACTCACAAATCTCTCTTTCTTTCTGCACAATCTACCTACGTTTTTCATCTGATTATCTCATCCCCCAACACCAGAACTCTAGATTTCGTACTGTCTGCATATATATAAATACATAAATATGAATCTTTTCTAATGTCTTCGTGAGTCATTTTTAATACTTTTCATGGTGGTGTTGCAGTTTGTTTTCTTGTTCTGAAACTCTCATGATTTCATGAACATACTTTCGTGTGTTATTATTTCCATGAACTCATGTTTCTGAATCAGTTCATGCACTTCTTGAAATCAATGCACACATTCAGAAGGAAGACAACACCTAATGATCGTGTGTTGTAACATCTGATCACAACCATCCACAAGATTCAACACTTGAACAACATGGCCGCTTCGTGTTTCAATCCATTTCGCCTCCGAAGTGAAAAGAGCAAATCTCAATCAACACCTTCAACTTCCAGAAGCCAGTTGAGAATCGAATCAGAGAACATGGCAAGAAAAAGATTCGACAGCTCTGAATCATGGTCCATGATTCTAGACTCAGAGAATATCGAAACGTGGGAAACATCAAACGAGGATCGAGAGGAGTGGACAGCCGATCTCTCCCAGTTGTTTATAGGCAACAAGTTTGCCTCTGGAGCTCACAGCAGAATCTACAGAGGGATTTATAAGCAGAGAGCAGTTGCAGTGAAAATGGTGAGGATTCCCACTCACAAGGAGGAAACTCGAGCTTTGCTCGAGCAGCAGTTCAATAGCGAAGTTGCCCTTCTTTCGCGTCTCTATCATCCAAACATCGTGCAGGTAATCATATCCTACAAAAATCTGATCATACATCTTGAGAATGTGCACATATCTTATGAATATGAATTTATTAGGCCTTTATGTAAGTAGAATAGTAGTTGAAATTGATTTCGGCTCTTTGCAGTTCATAGCTGCATGTAAAAAGCCTCCAGTATACTGCATCATCACAGAATACATGTCACAAGGGACTCTGAGAATGTACCTGAACAAGAAAGAACCCTACTCTCTTTCACTTGAGACCATTCTAAGATTAGCCCTCGACATATCGCGTGGGATGGAGTATCTTCACTCACAAGGTGTGATACACAGAGACCTCAAGTCCAACAACTTGCTCCTAAACGATGAGATGCGCGTTAAGGTTGCAGATTTTGGGACGTCGTGTTTGGAGACGCAGTGCAGGGAAGCTAAGGGAAACATGGGGACTTACCGTTGGATGGCTCCGGAGATGATCAAGGAGAAGCCTTACACGCGCAAGGTTGATGTCTATAGCTTTGGCATTGTGCTGTGGGAGCTCACAACGGCTTTGCTTCCATTCCAAGGCATGACTCCGGTGCAGGCTGCTTTTGCTGTGGCTGAAAAGGTTGGTTTACTTAAACTCATTTCAACTTTTCAATCTTTATTTTCTTGCTTATATGTTTGTGTTTTGCAGAATGAGAGGCCACCATTGGCAGCAAGCTGTGAAGCTGCAATAGCTCAGTTGATAAAGCGGTGCTGGTCGTGCAAGCCATGGAAGAGACCAGATTTCAGTGAGATTGTTTGTGAGCTAGAAAAGTATGATGAGTGTGTGAAGGAAGGACTCCCTCTAACTCACCACTCGCCCATAGTCAGCAAAAATGCCATCATTCAACGCTTCAGAGGATGCGTATCCATTCCTGTACATGCTTAACTAGATCCATCTACACATCTTTTTCGCCTCTTTCTTATTTCTCATATGTACATATATAGTCAAATGTAACATCAAAATCAACTTAGCTCTCACTCTTTAACTTGGGATTTCATGTTGCATTGCTGATTGCTCATCTGCTTCAATCGTTTGCTAAAATAAGGAGAAGAAATGGCCCTTGGAGAACCCAAAAGTGAAAAAGCATGGGAATATTTCTCCACTATGTTTATTTTAGAGAAATATATGAATTAAGTATAACTAAACAAGCTTCTCCGAATAAAGAATAGAAGTCTGACTAAACAAGAACATAATGCTGAACCATTTAAATTGACTATTATCCTTACTCGGTAATCAACTACCATAACACGCAAACATTCTCGCAGTTGCAGAGATAAGGAAGCGAGATCCATGGTGACTTCAAAATATCAAGCTCTGTGGAATCATCCAGCTGGTCCTAAAACCAGTCAGTCCTATTATTCTATTACTTTCTTTTACCTATCAGATTCAGATGTAAATTCTTTACATGTAACGTTGTCCCATCTTAAGATTGATGAGAAAGTTGAAATCTTTATTGTTTACGTTTGACCCCATCATAAGATTATTGTAGTTTCTGTTATATGAATTTGATTTTGTAAAAGCTGTTGAGGGTTTCTGAGTTTAGAAGGATGGGAAGATCTTACATGTTGGGACCGAGGTTTCATGTGATTGATAAATCCAAAATCTAATCTACAAGTCCCCACCCTGTGAAAGTACTTGACTTGATTTATCATCTGAAAACAATGATCTTATCTATAATGAAAGTTTTGTTCTTTATAAATAGTTCATTTCTGGGCACCAACCTTCAAGTGGGGCATTAGCATAGCTAATATAGCCGATTCGACTAAACCCCCAGAGGAAGTTTCATATCCCCAACAGATAGGTGAGTTTCAAGTGGGGGGTCACTTTTAGGCATTCATATATGGAACTGATTATGTTTACTCTCGTTGTCATATTCAGTTATTACAGCAACTGGAGTTATCTGGGCACGCTACAGCACTGTTGTTACTCCTGTAAGTTCATTTCTTTACTCCTTGTATTGGCTTCTTGATGTCATAAAACCGAACCATGCAACAATTTCTAAACCTATATTTACGTATACGATGATGGAGTGCAGAAGAACTGGAATCTCTTTAGTGTGAGCATTGCAATGGCCGGCACCGGCATCTACCAGCTCGGCCGGAAGATTCAGTGAGTAACTTGTCTGAGTTTGGTTATCTCATTTTCAGCAGAGATTCAGAACATTTATTTCCACACCATTTCCATGCTTACAGGCACGATTATTTCAGCGAGGAACAAGCTATTGTAGCAAAGGATTGACAATGAAAATTGTCTTTATGTAATGTTTACCAGACTATGAGAAGACATAATAATGCTTAATCATAAGACAAGAGATGAGACTTTCTGCAACAAATTAGATTCAAATCATTTATAAATCCGAGCTGGTAAGTAGAGTTCCCGTTACATAAATGTCGATGAACTGGAAATCTTAATTGAGTGAAAAAAATATTTGATTTCATCAGATGAAATCGCATAAATGCAATCACTTGAGGGAAGCCTAAGATTACAACCTTGAGTCTATGAATCCTACTTTGTTTTTAAGTGTGTGTGATGGATGCAAATACTCTACTAGAGAAGCTAAATCACTTATATGCTTCTTACCCTTTGCTTGCATCTATCAAACAATGTCTTGATAACAACGAGATGATTGATTCACTCTACTCTTCTTTGTTTTGATCTGGTTTTGAGTCGGATTCATTTTCACCTTCATGAGCCTTCAAGCCCAGACTCAAATCCAAGGTGCTTTCATTCAGATCTTGCCGTTCTGCAGGATTGCTCTGAGAATCATGAAACGCAATTCAATAGTTTAGATACCAAGCACAGCCTTGAATCTTGCAGCTGCTTATACCCTGATAATCAGGAACAGGGTATCTTTTTGTACAGTAAAAAAAATAGTCAAGTACTGTGTCTTCAATTAATCATAAACAAGTAGCTTAGTAATGTTCCCCAAATTCCCCCAACTAACTCAAAAAGTAATATATTGATCTTCAACGTATACCTGAACATGCCACCAAATTATTAATGTTCAACATTAAATGAAAAATTTGCAATTGTTCGATGGGAACAGGTTGAGCAGATGCTGCCACCAATTTCTTTAGAAGGTAGAAAAAAGACTCAAGATTTTGAGACAACATATCCCCTTCTCCAAAGAGCATAATTTCACTACTAAGATCCATCTATAATAGAACAGCCAATGAACAAAACAGAGCAGATGACGAGAGAAAACATGCAACAGCTTACCTGGTTTTCATCCATTGGTATATCATTGATGTCGGGCTTTTCATCGCCCTGGGATGTTGCCTCCATTGCATTTATGTTATCATCAGTTGGCTTGTTTTCATCCTCCATCTGCTCTGAGGTTTCATTTTGTTGGTCTTCAAGCGTAACAATCTATAAAATTATTCAACATATAATATGAAAAAAGAACAACTCAGCTTATCGGATCAGAAGTAACCAAGTGGAAAGTAAGTTAGCACTGATGCATAGAATTTGAACACTTTTGGGCATTCCATTAACAACATTGCATCCATAAATGCTGGTCAATATATTTACCTTTTCACTTTCATTACACAACTAAGTACATTAAACAAAATAGCAGTGCCGTAGGTATAGAAATCCACACCAACACGAAGTTCATTCATATTGCTAAATAACGTAGTGTATGCCGAGCACCGAGAAGTCAAGTCTTACTCAAGAACCCTGATGATTCAACTACAAGGCTTTAGACTTGCAACAAAAAATATTGGTCAAAGAGTTTCTCCACATTATTAGCAAGATGTTCTAACCCACAAACATTTGTTTGCTATAACAGACAAAAGTAATCAAAGCCATGTATCCCACCCAAACAAGTGCTTTCTAAACCAAAATTATCCTCAACTTATCATGGGTAAAAGGATGGGCGATCTCCAACCAAGAAGATGGTTCTCGCTCAATACATAAAAACTAAATGGAGCCACAAAAGCTCTGGCTCCACATCAAATAAAATAATACACAGAATGAAGCTATTGGATAAAATGAGTTGACATGGAGAGTAGAAAAGTTTAGGATTGAAGTCACTGAATCACTCTAAAACTAGTTTAATACATAACTGCATTCAAGATCCATCATGAAGAGAAACATTCAAACAACCTCAACGGTTTTGTTATAATGAATTTCAAATCACAATATGCAAACGACAAGCATACAACCCAGCTCAGACTCAAAGTCAGAACTTAAAACTCGAACAATAATTTTACACTGATCTCGTAAAACGGAATAAAATCAAAAACCCTAGACCACCAATAAACTCAAGTATAATACCAAATCGATCTTATTATCCTAAATTCAGCTAAAGGAAACAACAACTAAATACCCACACCAGTACAGAGGCATAAATACGCGCAATTCTAACAGGATTCAAATAGGCCAAATAGGGATCAAATCAAATACGTAAAATTACCGGTATATACTTAAATCGTCTTTTCCGAGACTCCTCCGCGCCAACACTGTCGTCTTTACTTGAATTATTGGGGTCGGCATTACCATTGTCGCCACCGTTGTTTTCATTGTCGCTACCGTCCTTCAATTGGGCGGGAGCGATGGGCGTCCACTTGTACAACTGGAGGTGGGCGGATCCATTACTTCCATTAACGGTTCCGTTAGCCGCCGAGTGATGGCTGTGGTTGGAATTAGGGGCCGGCACGTGAACCCACTTTTTCTTCCACTTGCGTACCGGCCCAGTGAAGACGGTGGCCGGGCCGCCGTAACGTGTCGACGATCGTCCGAACCTGGCCCCTACTCCCTCCATAATTGAGATGTAGTGGCGGCGGCGAGTTCCGGCGGGGCTTTTCTGATTACTAGATTTGAACGGGAGTCGTTTGCCAAGAATTCTTTTCCTTCCCTTGATTTTATTATTTCCGTGTTCTCTGTTTCCGTGTTGTTTTAGGTATTTTACTTCTTCATTTTTTTTTATTGAAGGGCTAAATGAGTAAAATAATCTCAATTTCTGGTCAAAATTAATGAATAAGGTTGACCCTAAAAATAAGTTCAGTCTTTCAAAGCTAGAAGAAAGGTATACTTACACCTTTAGTCATGAAATAGCCTCGAGTACATCATATAAGATTTGCATGCTATTTAGACAGGAGGCATGTTTACCCAACGCGTATTTTGGTAGTGATTACGGATTACCCTCGTCATTAAAAAAAAAAAAAAAAATCCACAAATTGTCCACCTTGAGATGACATAGCGGTTAATGTGACCCAAGATCATGTGTGAGTATGTCACCTATGGTTAGCTTAGGGTGGTTGAACCCTTTGTTTGCGCGCTGTAGAGCACGGGAGCGGGTTTACCCAATGTACACTTCGATAGGGCGACGGATTACCATCTTCATCCAAAAAAAGAGACTCCACAAATGAAAATTAAGGATTTATATGCAAATTTTGAAATGTAAATATGCAATATCAAAATTAGATGCCAAATTGTAATCTCAAGAATACAATAGAAATAATAAATAAATAAATAAAATCCACCCAATATCCCATATCCATCTTATAGGAGTAAAAAAAATGAGGATAACTAACCTCGAGAAAACCTTGTAGGAGTTTTACCTTTTAGCATAAAAAAAATAAGTACCTCCTTCGTCCCAACAAACTTGTCATGTTTCTTTTTAAGGATAAAAAAATATTTTTTCCTATTTCATCGAACTTTTCATGTTTCTTTTCGGCACGCTTATTTTGAAAAGTTGGTGTATGTTAGCAAAAAATGTGATACCAATGTAATAAATAAATTATTTAAAATTGATTTGTTGGTCCGGAGACGAGTGTCGGGTGTAGGGGGAGGGGGTGAATACACTCGAGAACAAGTTTCTTTTCTCAAACGCTGGGGACAATTGAGCCAGTAGGTTGCAATCGATGAACATTGTCAAATAGTAACCTTCGATCGCGGGTCGGAGTGACTCAACTGCGAGTTTCTTCTACTGACTTTTTTCAGTATTAAAACCTCAGGCAGAGAGTTAGTGCGAATAAGTGTAGGGCCCGATAGACTTCGTCTCGATTTGAAAACGTGTTTTCGCAAACCAAATCAGTTTTGGCTAGTGCACTTTTGAATACGTTTTATGTCTCGGCGAGTCAGCCGTCCACAATCCAAGGGTCCTCATGCACCTGCAAAACATAAACATTTTTAGGTACCCTTTGGTTCAGTTTGGGTCCTTAAGCGTTAGTTGGTGATTTCGCGACCCAGATCTGTCTTGCGAACTTAGGAGTCTCAGACTTCTTTTTCTGAACCTTATCAGTCTTTTTCTCCACTGGACCTGGAGATACTGACTTCCTGGCAGTTTTGGGTTCAGGAGCTTTCTTCTTCTGAGGTTTTGTGCCCCTCCTGACCCTGGGCTCATAATAGTACGAACCAAACTGTGTTGGATGCTCATACAGTGGCTCGCCATACTGCTCTGCCTACCTGACCTTCTTAGTTCCCACTAAATTTGATCGTGGTGTTCTGGGGCTAGAACCTTTGGTCAGTTGCTTCTTGTTGCTCGGCTGAGGTACAATCATCTTCTGTTTATTCTTCGCCTGAGTTGTTGGTTCAGAGATCTGAACTTTTCCTTTGACGAACCGATCAACAAGCATTTCTGAGCTTTTTGAAGTAGAGGTGAAAGCTTCGTGAGTGTAGCCAAGTCCTTTTTTCATGACTGGTGGCATTTGAGCTCTTAGCATGCTTTCCAACTTCTCTTTGGCTCTCAGGTACTGTTCAGTCATCAATCCTCGCCAAACCTCATCACTTTTCCGAAGTGATTCATAATCTTTCTCAATCTCTGCGAGTTTCTGACTGAGTCGGGCTATTTCAGTATCTTTCTTAGAATTGTCCTTAGTCAGAACTGATATCTGAGTTTCTTGAAGCTGTGACTTAGTCATAAGAGATTCAATCTCTTCATTCAGTCTCGCAACTAGATTCTCTGAATCAGTAGAGACCTGACAATCAGAAGAAAGTCTTTGATTCTTAGCCTTTACATGTTCCAATTCCTGAACTGTTCTGCTGAACTCTCTGCTTAACTGAATCTGCTCCTCTAGTAGATCATCATATGCTTGAACCACGTCTAGAGGTTCATCTGTAGCTGAACACGTGTCGTGTGTGCTCTGTGAATAGGAGGTTATAATAAGTTTCGAATTTACCTCAGCCTCTTCTCCGGCCATCAGACAATATTCAGTCGTTGATTTAGGATCTGTTTCTCCGACCTCAACGGCAATAAATGCAGCTTCGTCTTCAGAAGAATACATGAAGGTATATTCCTCGATTGAGTCATCGGATAGCTCTCCGGCGATGTAGGCCTGCCTTCTTCGGGCAAATTTCTCGCGTCGCTCCTGCGTTCTACTCGTTGAGCAAGTAGAGCTCGGGACAATTGTACTAGAAGTGTCCCTCTTTCTTGCGGTTGTAACAAACGCTTATTCTCGCCGCCTTTTCCAGTGAGATGTTGGATGGACTAGCAACAGTTCTGCGTTCTCGCAATCGGAGATGGTTTAGATTCTTCCCTTTTACGATGTTCTTTCTTACCTGAGGGAGAATCTCGGTGGAATTTCTTCAGCTTTCTGACTCTCTCCTTCTCTCTTTGATATTTGAGAGCCATAAGCGCAAGACGATCAGTATCAGGAGTCTCGGAAGACTTAGCATCCGGGGCGACTACTATCTTCTTGAAAGAAATGGTGTTGACTCCATTTTTGCGATCGTTGCTTTGAAAACATGGTCTATTTGGGTGTCACTGGAGCACTTGAGCATCTTTGGGGTAGACCGTGCTCGAACTCCTCCGTCTTTAATTCTGAAAAGATAACATCAGGAGTTAAAGCGCTAAGATCTGAGCGACGTAAATAAGTAGCAAAAGGAAGCCACTTCATTCGAGGCGCGCTCTAAAGATCTTGGTGTTCATCTCTTTGTTGGTGAACGTTCTCCCCGTACCCCGTTTATCACATTGATCTCGATTTGTGAATCGACGCTAAGCTCGTCAATGGTCTCGTTGGGCTCCATGGCAAAGGTGTCGAACTTTTGAAGCTCTAGCTCGAGCTTGTTCTCTTTGATGCTCGGGGGTTCCTTGGCTCAAGATCGCCATGGCATCCCAAAGTTCTTTTGCCGTTTTGCAATCTTGCACCTCCTCCGAGGTGTGAATCGGCCGAACGTAGTCGGGATTGCATTCCGCGCTACTCGGTCGAGGTTGTGCAGTTTTTTCTCTTCTGGCGTGAAGTCAGATTTGTCTTTAGCAACCTTAGCACCAGTCTGTGCTCCTACACCTCCCACAGTGGCATATTGAAAACGCTGTCGATCATGGGAATGATGGGTCCTGTCTCAAGGACATCTATCATGCTGTCGTGCAGCGATGTAAGGTGTTCCTCCATTCTCACGCTCCATACCGTGTAGTTCTCTACAGAGAACATCGGCACCATCCGTATACCTGACATATCAGACATTATAGATGAGAGTATAAGGATGTATGAAGAGATGCTTGTGCAGTAAAAAATATTTTCAGGATCTGTTCGAGTAGACCAGTAGTTTCAGAAACGATGATCAGGAGAACACCGATGCTCTGTTACCAATTGTTGGTCCGGAGACGAGTGTCAGGTGTAGAGGGGGGGGGGGATGAATACACCTGAGAACAAGTTTCTTTTCTCAAACGCGAAGGACAGCTGAGCTGTAGGTTGCAACTGATGAACAGTGCCAAATAGTAACATTCTGATCGCGGGTCAGAGTGACTCAACTACTAAGTTTCTTCTACTGACTTTTGTCAGTATTAAAACCTCATGCGGAGAGTTAGTGCGGATAAGTGTAGGGCCCGATAGACTTCGTCTCGATTTGAAAACGTGTTTTCGCAAACCAAATTAGTTTTGGCTAGTGCACTTTTGAATACGTTTTATGCAAAGTATGAGTTTGTAAAATGGTTTGAGAACGATGCAATAAAACAGTAAATAACACAATCAATTTTTAACGTGGTTCGGATACGCAAGATCCTACGTCCACGGTCCTGCTGAACAGGAGGTCTTGTTGATTAATCTGAGCAAGCATCAACAAGGTATCTGTACGCTGGACAGACCCTTCTAAGTTATAGTCCTTAGCGAGTTTACAAATCAAACCGAAGTTTGAGGGGGATGGGATTTTCTACAACTATGAAGGAGTTCTTACAATAA
Source organism: Lavandula angustifolia (assembly GCA_028984105.1). Taxonomy (NCBI): domain Eukaryota; kingdom Viridiplantae; phylum Streptophyta; class Magnoliopsida; order Lamiales; family Lamiaceae; genus Lavandula; species Lavandula angustifolia. Next base: position 27,569,283 of record CM054804.1, read on the forward strand.
GAACAGTCACAAAAAGTGAACTCCTTCGAAGATTCTAAGCTATAGATATAACTGTGGAGCTTAGATAGAGAAGAGGGATCTAAAGAAACTCTAGAGAGAAGAACTAAGAATTTTCAACTGGGCAAGTTCTTCGCTGGATCTTCGTGAATGCGCTAGAGAGTTTGAATGCTTGAGCGTGTAATCCCTTTGATATCTCGTGCGTTGAGCTTGGAAAGGCTTCTCTATTTATAGTCGTGACCCAGATATTTGTCCGTTGGAGAAGACGATGCCACATGTCACAAACGTCCAAGGAAAACGGCCATAAGTTTCGAAATAGTGTCGCAGAGTAGTTGGTCACTGTACATGAGAGCAGCTTTAGTTGCAGAGCGCGGTAAGGCTCTGATGCTTCTCATTGGTCGAGGTTTGTGGTAGGTGAGACTTGTCGACATCGGGCCTTCATCCGAGTTGACTCTCATTCATCCTCGTATGATCTTCCCTGCTAACTTCGAATGTCATTAAAAGTCGGGTCGTTTCCCCTTGCTCGGACAGTAGATCCGGCACGATCATACTTGTCTTCTTTGTCTCGAGTCGGCCGATAACGGGTCTTCTGCGAGTGCGGTCGGTGATGACTACAAGGTGCCGAGCTCTATCTTGTGTTCTTTACTGGAGGTCAACTGATGAATAATCTTCTACGATGGGTCATTGGAGACCTAAGAACACAAGCTCTTACACGTGGGGTTCTGGAATTTAACCTCCTACGAAGTTCGGACCAACAAATACCCCTTACATGACTTAGAAAAAAGCAGATAACGAAAATAAGAACAATCTAGCCTATTACATCATCTAGTTCGAAAGACAACACACTAAGGAGTACAAGACGGGTTTTGGGATCTTCAATTCTATAGCAATAAATCACTATGATTTCCCCATTACCGAAATAAGCAAGTCCTAATACAAGAACTACCGATGATAATACAAATACCCTCTAAGTGATGATCTAATCAATCACTGACTTATATCTCAACATGATTTGTGAGTTAAATGTGTAAGATTCATTTAATTAATTAATATTTTTGAATTAGTAAAGATGGGGAACTTATTCCTTATTTAGAAATAATATAAGTTCGGTAGTAAATAATATAACTCAAAACAAAACACAAGCGAAGAGAATACTAGTAAAATGACATGTACCTCTTGCCAACCACTATTTCAATGAGATTTTGGCAAATTTGTTTGTCATGTCTTAAAAAATCAATTGTCCTACTCGTATAGATATTGCGTACATGGAGTTAATATATAGCTTGAATCAACATTTATCATAATTCAAAAGATCAATTCTTTTGTCTTCAACACGGCAACCGGCGCAGCAAAATCTTCCCGGCAACGCAAGGAAATCAACCTCTCGCCGCTGGGAATCTCATTGGTGGTTCTTTTATAGGAGGCAAACCACTTAGACTGCATGTAAGTGCGGCGGCGCCACGGCGGCACGTGGATGGTGGCCTTCTTCATCGATCTTCTTATCGCACTGCACATTACTCTCACCACTTGCTTCAACTCCTCCGGCCTTCCGACGTATATCTGAGGGAATAAATGCAGCAACGAGGCGTAGCCGCCGCTCGGACGAGCTATTGTAAACTCTCCGGCTAAGGATATTTCTACGATGTACCGGACTCCGCTTGCTTCCACATCGATGTATTCGTAGCTCCCCGGGAGGCACCGACCATCTTTCTCCCATTTCGATTTGCAAATACCTGCAATTTTGCAATTGTAGAATTTAGGGGTTGGAAATTAGGGAATATTGGCAAATTTACCAACGATGAATTTATACGCGTGTGTATGAAGAGAAACTCACCGGCGTCGAAGCCTCTGTTACGCAGCCGCGCCATCAACCGCCGTTTAAAATCCGGCGACGAAGTCGAGGAGCCGCCACCTTCTCCATAGGCCTTCTCGACCTCTTCTCGGATGCTTGTTCTAACGGCGTCGTTTTCATGGCTGAGTAAATTCTTCAAAACATCTCGAGATTCCAAGTCAAGCGAGTTGCTTCTCGTCTCATCATCGTCGCTTACCTCATCCCGATCGTAATCACCGCTCCTTTCTTCTCTGGTTTCTCTCTCTATAAAGGAGTTCACGAGATCGGACAAATCCGCTGATGAGTGGTCGCTGCCGCTGCTGTCGCATGATTTAAGAATTGGGATCTCATCGAAACCGGCCGCAAACCTTTTGAAATTGATCGGATTCTTGACCATTTTCTGGATTCGTTTTGTGTTCTTCCGTTCACTTTTGAGTGAGAGAGACCAGCTTCTTGTGTTTATGTAAAGAGGAGAAGAAAAGAAGGAATGGATAATGCCGTAATATGGTCGTAGTTATGGTGAAATCATGTCAACATTTGTGGAAGAAAATTTAGCCTCTTGAAATGGAGTCATTTGAATGTATGGATGAAGACATAGTAGGCCAACTATATGCTCTTATATATATATATATAAGTATATAATAATAAAATATAAAATATAATGTATGTATGTGTATATATTTTAGTTAGTGATAGATCGATAGAATCCCGCACCGGGATTAAGCACACGATTCACCATTAATGAACCTATAATAGGAAAATGGACAGGTTCATTATACAATGGAAAGGGACCGGCATAATGAAAATTTATCACCTAGTTTTATGAACGATTTAATAAGAATATAAATCTACTTGTAAAGTATAATTAATTATTTAGTGAAACAAAATTAACTCTATTTGGATAAGTTCTACAGTATTAAAATTGAGACTCAAATTTTCATTAATTGGTAGGTTTGTACGGTTTTATGGTCATATACCATATTAATTCTAAAACTAAAATTTTAAACATTTTAAACATGGTTTAATTAATTAGTTATTGGATAAGTTTAGATTGGTCAAACTTATCTGAAGGATTTTTCGTGGGTTAAAAGCATTAAACTCTTTAGATTAGATTAATTTTGCACTTTGTCATAGATCTAAATTATGAAAATATATAGTTTGCCCTTTAGACTTGTTTGTTTTGCCTACTAAATTATGAAAGTATGCAATTTTCCTCTAAACATTCTCGGCAATTTTTTTTGGCCATATGTTCAAAGTTATAGTTAATATTATCTTTGATTATTAGTTTTGTGCGATTTATCTAATGATCTATTAGTTTTGTGATAATCCAAAATGTTATTACCCCTAACTTTGTATGTATAATCAGAAATTCTTATTAAAATTCTTCTGTAACAAATTAAATAGTTCAAAAGACTAATTATACATTTCCAGTTTAATGCTTTTATAACCCATTTTCTTATGGTCATGCGTTTTGATTCAACGTCCTTTTCTTTTTCTTCGAAAGATACACAAATTTTTCTACTGCTAAAAAGATAAAAGCTGATTTCGTCGATATTGAACGATGACTTTTCAAAATCTAACTTCATCTCAAATCTGAAAATCGTGATATTTCAGAGATTCATGTCAATTGAAATTAAAATCAACAGTGTTTTGTCCAAAGCTCTCATTTCAATTTTTTTTAATCAATGGTCTAAACCCGAATTCAAATATGATTCCAACAAAAAATAATAAAGCAAACAAAAACATGAAAAATAGTGTAAAAAACTTGAATCTTGCCATTTGAAACGACATGCATATCAATGTGAGAGAATAAATTAAATAAATTAATAATTAGAAACGTATCACGGTTTCTTGTTTTGTCTAATTGTTGATATTCCAAATTAAATTAAATCTTACTCGAGTCATAGATGTGGAAACTCGAAACTGTCATTCTAGTAAACGGCTAGGTTCAATGAATCTTGATTTTGCCCATATTCAATGAATCTAGACAAATCCAAATTCAAAATTGAAGTTTACTAAATTCATTTTAAATTCAAGATCGAATAGTTGGTACTGAGTTTGTAAATATTGAATAACTTATGAGTAACGCATTTACGCATATAGGAGTACAAAATATCCACGAAATCTAACTTCAAATTAAATATAGTTTATTTGCATGCATTACTTATGCGCATAAGTATAAAGGTCAACAGACAACAAATAGAGCTTGCATACGAGTCTAAGCTAACAAAATCTGAAGTTCTTTCATGCAAAGTATAAATTCAAGAAAGCTTGTTGATACATTTTTTTTTGGATGAAGTGTTGTTTTGTAGCTGAATGTCACGAGTTTAAATTTTACTAAAATCTTAGTTAGTCTAAAATGGTTTATAAGCGGATTTTTCTACCCTAGTGGTTTAAAATCATGTCATATAGGATATTTTGGAAATAAAAAAATTCAAAAAAACACTATCAAAAGTATTATTTAATTCAAATTAAATCGTAGACATAAAGTATTATGGACCCGGTTCAGAATATAAATTTTCGTTTATAAGCTATTATGTAGGAGCGGAATTTATTCAATACACACGTCGAATAACGACAACGAGTTTCCAGTGTCATCGGAAAAGAAAAGAAAAGAAAGAGGCTCGTTGATATGAGCTTGAACTATCCACGTCCATGGAATTAAACTCCTTAATATAAAAGTATAAAGCATCCAAAATCTTGAAGATTCTTTCGAAATATAGAGTATATTATAAATTGAAATTCAATAACTCTTTATGCAAGTAAAATTACATAATAAATCCATTTATTTCCACGACAAGTTATTCATTAATAAGTTATGAGGGGACATTTATTAGACCGAAAGTACATTGTGTTCTTAATGTTATCCTGATTTTATTCCTATTTTGTTCCTTCATACTAACCATCGGTAGTTTAAATGTCATGCAGAAATAGATATGTCGCGATGTCATTCAGACATATCATAAGGCATCATTCAGATAGTCAGAATTCGATCTAGAATTTGATAATAGGCTAATACCCTACGTACTTAAAAGGTAAGAAATAGTAAATTCTTCAAAACATATAAATAAAATCTAGGATTCTGCAATTTCTTTTAGGATGGGGGAGGTCAGAGGAGGACCAAATTGAAGATTTTGAGATGCCATTTTTTTTTCGTTTTTTTTCGGGAAAAATATAGGAATCTCCATAATTTGAGGTGACAGCCAAGTCACCCCCTATCCGCCTAGTCAATACATTTGATTTAATGTGTACTTGGGTAAATACAAGATTTATATCCGAACTAAACTCATATTCAAATCTTGATTCAGGCATATCAAAAGGTTTTATATATTTATTTATTAAAACTTAAATAAATCTAGATTCGTATTAATTGACCAATTTTTAAATATTATTATAGTGTTTGAGTGTTTGACTATGTTTCAATTATTAGGGCATCGTAAAACTTACTTAGTAGTAACATAAGTACATTCAATAAAAACACGATTAATTTCTTACAAAACGAGTAGTAACTAAAGTTTACAATATGATGATATGACAAAATCAGGCTACCACACCTGAGAACGGCGATCTAGACCGAAGGCAAACAACTGCACTTGCACTGCGCCACACATTTCTTACAATCGGCTAGCCGCGGATATCCACCGCCGCAGTCGCATTTCTTGGTGCAGACGGAACGGGAGGCGCCGCCCCACAGACACTGCGCTACGCACTGAAGCATGGTAACGCAGCGGGGGCAGCCCGACTTCATCTGCCGGACGATGCAGTTTCTGCACCCGTCGCCGCCGGAGGGGCAGGCCGCGGACGACGTAGCTATCCCGCACAGTATGATCGCCATCACAACGCAAAAGCTCAACGTTCGCGTCATCGCTGAAGGTCAGCTGGTAATGTATTGTTTATTTGAGATATTCTAGGTTTTACAAATGTAGTCATAGACAGTCTTAATTGTTTGCGACTGTTGATTAGTTTCTTCCTTCTTTGACTAGTGACCAATAAATATTTATTGTCTGTATTGGGACGTGAAAATTTAATGTCTGGAGCTGGGGGTGCTTTGGATTGCTAAATATTTATGTCTCCTCGAATTTGCATGGCTTTAAAAAATGGTGAATTTATGATTCTAGCACATACCGGCGTAGACCGACGTACACTTGTGCATCATTAGTGATCAAGCACGATTTTTTTTTTAAAAAAAAAAAAAAAACTCTAGATCAGGCACTAGACCTTATGGTGTAAATCATTGACACATTATATTTTGCATTTCATAAGTTTTTCCTTAAGTTATGGATTTGGGGAAAATTCTTACCAAACCAGGTCCATAACTTAGTTATGGACCTTGTGATCTAAATAACTCTACGTAAGCAAAGTTATTAAAATATGTAATTTTCACTTCACCCCATTTAACTGAAGCTCAGGTGACATATTAAAACCCAAATATCACACCATCAGATGATCAAGAACCTAGAATCAAGAAAAGAAGTCCTCGCCAAAATTAATCTCGGTAATTACAATTTAAATATCTTGATATAAAGGAAGAACACTCAGAAAGAATCGTGTTCTCTTCAATAAGTTCCTCATAGAAAAATGGGCAGAATCGAGGCCTGCATACTATAGAATTAAGGCAATGATAATGGAAGTGTATGGTGTTGGTGGAATTAGGGGTGTGCAAGAAATCCGTCCAACCGCCTCCGCCCGCTTGACCCGCCCGCCGAAAACCGTAACCGCCGGTTATTTTTTTGAAAAATTAACCGCGGATCAATTTTTATCAAACCGCCACAAAGGCGGGTGGGTTGCGATTTTAGGGTGGTGGTTAACCGACCCGCCCGCCTCCTTAAATCCTTTTCTTAGCTTTTAAATTTTTAATTTTACTAGTAGGCTATATTGTCTATTTTATTGAGAAAGTAGTACAATCTTTCAAAGTAATTTAGTGACTTACAAAGTATTTGTATAGGCCCAACAAAAATTAATTTAAAATTTGATTTCATTAATATTTTAATTAATTTAATAAATCTTTTATAAATATGGGGAATGCTAATGAAGGACCAATTGTAAGAATATGCGATTAATGAAGGACCAAAATATTTCGGAGGCTCGAAGTGCTATTCTCGAGTCTGTAGAGGTCAAAGTGTAAATTAATCCAAGTTTGACTTTAGAATTTGTGCTTTTGAATTGATAACAATCAGTATTTGAGATTTGAGAGTAATGTGAAGTGTGTGAACAAGACTATGAATGTATGTATCTAGAATGCAGATGGTTGCATTCCTTTTGAAATTATGTTTTGTATGTAGAACTTGGTTTTCTTAACTTATATTGTTATTTGTTGATGTATGTCTCATAAACAAATGAGTTGTAGCCTTCCGATATTATCATCTCGAAAGAATGTGATCTCTTATTATTTAACCCGCAAACCGCCCGCAAACCGACCGCTAACCGCTTCACCCGAACCGCTACGGTTTGGAGAAATAAAAACCCGCCATGGTTTGTATATTCGTAAAACCGCCCACATATACATTGGTTAGTTTTTACGCCCAAACCTGCCCGAACCCGCCCGCGCACACCCCTAGGTGGAATAATTGTAGTTATTGTCGATCGGATTAATTAAGGGAATAAAACAATTTCAGTTGTTAATTTTGATGAATGGTGGTAAGAGTGAGTAAGAAGATGGTTTCTTCTTCTTATTAAGTCATGGATCTGATTTAAGTAAGAATTTTACTTCGACCAATATAGGGTGAAATTTTTCCAACACTTGTCGAGGTATTCACTTAATCTTGTTAAGTCTGAGTGCTTTTCTTTTAGTCTTTTTCTTATTAAGTCATGGATCTGATTTAAGTAAGAATTTTACTTCGACCAATATAGGGTGAAATTTCTCCAACACTACACGTGAATTAAACAAACTAGCATTGATTTAAACCAAGCCGAGTTAACTCAAAACTCATTCACTAAACTAGCTTATTCAAGTATAATCGAGTTTAAAATGCTATCTAAATAAAGTGAAAACGAAAATATTCACATATTTACTTACTTAATGCGGGATATCTAAATAACAATTATGATAAAATCGATAAAAATATATCTGAAACAAGCAATTAAAAGGAGCATTTGAAATACAACATTTTAGCAGGTCATTATGTATAGTTTTGGAAAATGTTCAAAAAGCTATTTTGATTAAAGACATGAATTTTAGCCACCTTCGGGAAAAAATAGTTTTTTAGTCACTTCGACAAGTTGAATCGGTGTCTACAATTATTTCATCGTCTAGCCCGCATTATTTAATAACTGATTTATTTAATCGACATTGCCCATCGCGTAGTCCGCATTATTTAATTACTATTTTCATTGCCATAGTAATTGCCTACCCCATAAATTGCGTAAAAATATACTTTTATATATTTCTATGTAACTCAATTACAATTTAATTATTTTAATTAGAAAGACTTTGTTTCTCTGAGTTCTAATTTTTATTATGTTGAATACAAAATAAGGATCTAAATTACTAGAAATACCAAAGAAATAAAAATAAAATATCTTTCCCCATTAATTTTTCTCGCTACCCCTAGATCGCCTCTCACAGTCGTCAATTACAACTACTCATTTAAAAGAAAGCTACTTTTTTTGACAAAAAGTAAAAAGTTATTTACTGGCATATTTTGTGTAATAACTATGCATTTCATGCTTCTCATATGGGAAATCAACATGAATCACATTTTCTTTAAAAAAATATGCTAAAAAAGTTCGGCAAAAAAAAATTAAAGAACTCACTAGATTAATCTTGTTAGTTGCATCATACAGAAGATGGACCCGGAAAGTTATCATATTCACGTTTCTATGAAATTTAATATTTTATGCGTTTAAGTTCAAAAAATGGCCGTGGGTGGCTGTTAATTTCATATTTTATGTGATTTAGTGGGACTAATATGTTTATCTAAGTTTTCTTCATTTTAAATATCATTTGAATGTACTCATGTACGTAAACTTATGCGATTGTGGAATGCTATATTGTTCATGACCAGACGATTGAGTTTTATCACCTGGCGAAGCGAGTCGATATTAGTTCACAACCGTGTAGTTGGGCGATGGCGATTATAAACCATATGTCCATCCTACTAGTTTAATTTAATCTCATAATTTTTTGTTAATTTTATAATTTAATTATTACTAATTTATATTTTATCTTATTATATATTACGTGGCAACATATTATTCTTTGGTACGACAGTTATTAAAACAAATATGAGTATGAAGGTGGAGATGAATTGTTATTCACCAGAACCTCAAGACCGATCCTTCCACTACGTAATATGACATATTTTATCGGATAAACACTTTTGATGGCATTACAATTAAGGTCCCTTTAAATTTTGTCATGGTTTGATTCAAATGCTTTTCGAGGTTACAAGTGATCCAATTGTGTATATTATTCAGAAAAATACCGAAGCCAATCTGAGCATGAACAATTTCCATGATGTTGATTTTTTTGAAGACAAGGATGAGACGACTTCTTCGGATGAGAATCATAATCATGAAATCCTTGAGTTAATGTTGAAGGAATTTAACGCATGAGTTCGGGATCCAGCCCACAACTAAACCATCTTGAACCGGACTGCTTTACGCGGCTATCACTTCAGTGAATCAAGTCCTTCAAATAATGTTGTTGCACAACCACATGAGGCATGGATCCAAACTAGAATGTTGTACTATCTGATCTCGATTTTGTTGGTCCAATAGAATGAAGAGAGTCGTTGATTGAGCCAAACAATGAACATTCTGAAGGGGCTTTATTTAAGAAGAAAGCATGCACTGGAGATTGTAGCCAAACAATGAACATGATGGCATGAATCCAAACTAGAATGTTGTACTATCTGATCTCGATATTGTTGGTCCAATAGAATGAAGAGAGTCGTTGATTGAGCCAAACAATGAACATTCTGAAGGGGCTTTATTTAAGAAGAAAGCATGCACTGGAGATTGTAGTGGACACCTAATATGCATAATGGAGTTGAGTATCCTGTCGAGAAATCAAGTACCGATAGGGTGAGCTATGTATGCAAGCATAGAAATGGATGCCCATTCTTGGTATGTGCCAGATGCGGTAACAGTATGTGGCGAGTCATTAAGTTCAGAATGGATCATACTTGCCAAGCAAACTTTGAAATTAATGCTCCTCGTCAAGTGTCTGCCAAGATATTAGCGACCTACTTTTCCTGTAAGTTGGGTGAATGTGTTGTTCTGAAGCCCAAAAATTTATGAAAGAAGCGAAGTCTGAGTTTCACATTCAAATATACTACAGTTTTGCTCTACGTGTGAGAAACCTTGCAATTGAATTTTGTTATGGTGAAGATAAATCATATAAGATGTTGTCGAGCTACCTCCACGTGACACGAGAAAGTAACAACATAACATTAGTTAGTTTGTAGACGACATAGGATCATCTTTTTCAAATATATGTTTCTTGCACTAGGCCCTTACATTGATACCTTTAAGAACTGTTCGAGGTCCGTGATAGTGGTCGATGAGACATAACAATTGTGTCATCATTATTAATCCTACCGCACTACCGACCAAGATGTGGAATGGCCTCATAAAGCCATGTCTACCAAATTCATAATCAAATATTATAATAATAGAATTATTATATATAATTGTTAATAGTATAAGAATAAATTATAAATTAATTACATGTATAGTCTAAATCACCCCGTAGATATGATATGATTGTCAATCGCTCCATTTGTCTAAAGGCATGGGGATTTTCTTCACGTAATTCAATAAAATTTGATATGTTAGTGTTCCCCATAGAAATCGATTCACTAATCGATATTCTCAATACTACGCTTTTTTATCAAAGCAAGCGAGCATAAAATAAAATATCAAAATGTAGGTTGCCTTAAGGTAATCATCTTCTCTTTGCAATTTAATTAAAACACCTGATTCCGAACGCTGCTTTTTCAGATCAGAGAGAGACTAACTGATGTTAAGTCAGTTGGGATATGCGGAAAGTGTGTAGGCCCTTTAACGAAAACACTTTTCAATGCAATAGTTAAGCTGAAGAAACCCAATGTAATAGTGAACTGAAAATAGTGCAGAATGTAACGACCTACAGATTTCATACTCATTCGGATACACAAGATCTTACGTCCATGTTTCTGCTTTCAGCAGATATCCATTAAGGATACTCGAAGACTGCCAAGTTCAGATCAATTACAATCAAACAAACAATCTATCAATCTATCTAACAAACTATCTATTAAACCAACACTATCAAGAGTATCAGGTTGGGGTTTGAGACTGTTCAACTGATCAATGGTATTAAAACACTCTTGACTCCAAGCTTATGATGTGTATAAGATAACACTTGGAGTACGAACATAATGGAATTTCTAAGCATTGGAATAGTAGAGATATGAAGAATAAAGGCTTGTTCTTTGCTTTGAGACTAGTATGCTTGAGCTCGTGAAATTCTGTTAACCTCTCAAGGGTGAGTGACCTTCTGTATTTATAGGCTAGAAGAGATCAGTTGAACAAATATCGTCTTCCTATTAGCTCCGTGTTGACAACGATCTTCTGTATTAAATGCATGAACACGTGTCGCGTTCTGCTTGCTTCTGCAGATAGAGTACTTGAAGGAAATAGAGGGGAAGAATCGATATACTTTCCTCCTTCGTACGTTGTTGCAGTTCTGATTGTTGCTCGTGTGTCAGATCTTCTGATCTGTGTCCCAACATTTTCCTCCCTCTAGGTGGTCAGAGAACTAGAGAAAATCAAGATTATCGTCTCTCTTCTCAAATGCCGTGCGTGTATGTGTAATTGTATGTATGTGATTATGAACATAATACTAATATATATAGGCTTCAAGAGTCAATATAATATTAATATTTATAGCCCATTAATTTAACTATATCCCTAATGAGCTTCTACACAATTAGCCCATAATATAATTAATTAATCTATTGGACTACTAATATTTATCAATTAAATGGCTTAACCAATTAATTCCAGATAAATAACATTATTAAATAATGTAAAAATACATTAATCTGTTAATAATGATTTCTGAGAGACAATAAATAACTAGGCAACTAATTAGGCCAGATTAGGGATCTAATACAAGAAATAAAGCAGGGCCTCAAATTAATTAATTATCTATGCTCAGCCCAGAACAAAATTAATTAATAAACACAGATTCATTCCACTAGAGAATTCGTGCTGACTTACTCATTTATCCCAAATTGAGCAAGGGCTTGTATTTTAGACTTAATCAATCTCCGTATTTAAGATAGAAATATCCGTTAATTAATTAAGCTCACTGACAGCTTAAATTAATTAACATCTTACTATATCCCTGAGTAGTACCACTAGACATTATTAACACACCTGAACTTAATCAACCGACCGGGTTTAGTGTGTTAATCCTTACGAGTTCCTTAGGGGATATTATCAACTCATTTTACTAGGATATGGTTGCAAGATACAGACAACCAACCTGAGCCACAAATAACTACTAACACCCAAGATACGTAGATCCGATCGCGATGACTTTCACCATAGTAGGTCAAAGTGATAGATAGCCAAATGCGCTCAGCTGAAGTCTTACCAAGCTTAAGACCAGCTAAGTCACCGAGATCTTGATTCTCCACTAAGGTTAGTTAGGAGAACACATCTCACTGCGATCCATTAATACACCACCTTAAGTGTACCAGTAAAGACAAGCAACCAAGACAAGCCACTTCTTATCTAAACTGCAGCTTAAACCGACAACCTATCCTTAAGTTGTCTCAGCTGTGATAACTGTTTATATCTTGTCAGTTCACAACCAATTTGTGTAGTCTTCTGTGATACCCTACACACTACACAAATCTAACTTTTATATAAGATAAATGATAACATGTGCAAATATATATATATTTATCAGATAGGAGAATAAAATAGTGGTAGGGACAAAACACATTGTATACAAGCATAAAATTTGTTTCCAGTATACAAAATCCCAACATTACTTAGGTATTGTGTTGTCTCTTTTGACTAAGGCTGACATGACGGTTTGGTATTGGTCAATGTTGATATGTACTTGTCTTTTCATCTGTTGACCATCTTCTTTGAAGTTCGTGCCTCGTACCTCATACCTCATACCTTATATTGTTTTAATATTAGGATCCTTCAGTTCAGACTAAGGAGGATCTTATCCATCAATCAGTTTAGCTTGGAGAAGTTAGGTTGTCAAAGCTGGACTTAGCAATCTCCATTAGCTGAACAACTATAACCTGAACTAATCTAGTCTGAGAAAAACTATCAGCATGATTATTTAAACTCAGGCTAAACAAAACATAATAAAAATAAATTAGACTGGTTCATCTATCAATAGCGGTTTGAGATAATTCAACACTTTTATCATTTCCCAACACCTTGTAAAGATTGTCTCTTCCAAGTTCATCCACTCTAGAATTTAAAAAAAACAATATAGCCACCTCACATCATCTATCTTCTACATATGTATTCTATGTTTTAAATTCAAATCAAATCTCTCCATGTAAGATGAAGCTAAATCAAATCTCACGTGTATTCTATGTTATAGCAATTACCTTGAACTCATAATTGAGGATAACAATTATGATCCACCCGTTCACAGACAAGAATATTAAATATGCACAACACTTACATTTCAAAATTCAATCAAGATGCGACGAAATATTCAATGAATCTTACACATGCAGGTATGTAACACATATTATTTTCGACAAGAGTAGATTGTTTACCTGATAAGAATGATCTATATCTCCACTACGATTTAGGGCTTGTGGATGATTTTAAGATTTTGGACGAACTCTGCTTGAAGTTTGGCAATAATTTGGGGACGTGGGAGAGGCGATTTGGAAAGGGAGAGCCGATGGAGACAAGGAGAGGCGAGAGGGTGAGGTGATGCGGAGAAGGAAAGGCGAGAGGGAGATGTGGAGAGAGAGCGAGACAAGAGGCCAGAGGAAGAAGGTGAGGAGATTTGGAGAGGGAGAGACGATTTGGACAAGAACAAAAATAATAAATACTTCACTTTTGCCTATAAAATTATTTATTTATAATAATTATAAATATTTATAACAAATATAATAAACTAACGGTATTTTTTTTTTTTTTTTTTATCGATAAACTTCATAATGTAGCAGTTTATAATTTATGACTTGTTTTATTCATTGCGTGCTATATATAACATACAAATATATCACCTATATTTCGAATACAATATTTATTGAATATGAAAACTAATTTGACGAGATCTTCTCTCCTTGAATATCAACACTTTGGTACTATAAAGATATGTTTCCATAAGCATCCTTAATACATAATCTATCAATATCTTTTACTCCCTGTTTTCCTAATTTATAAGGTGTCTCATAGATCTTGTCTTATTTCATAAAATATCAAAATTGTGTGGCTAGAATTTACCCATAATTTGAGGGACTCACCACTACACACAACTAACAACTTTCCTAAAACTCCACACCCAAAAAAAACATGACAAGATTTATGAGACAGAGGGAATATCTAGTTTTGAAAGAATATTACGCATTCTTATTATTTGCATTATGATTTATTTGATTATAATTTTTTTCTACAATCATTAAAATGTATAATCTATAATAAAATAATTTAATTTTGTTTAAATAAGTTAATTTAAAATAATTTTATAAATTATATAATAATAAGTGTGAGGCGATTTTTGGATAAATGATAACAATGATGATTAAATAATTGATTTTTTGGATAGGATAGCAATAACGACAACAATGACAATTGGATTTTATGCCAGTCTATAGGAATAATTGTAGACTCTACATAATAAATTTGTCAGAAATAACTAAAAAACTAATTTTTTTTTCAAAGGTAGCTAAATTCTTGTCTTTATTTAATTAAAAGGGTTAGAAAAAGAATTCTAACTATAGTTTTCCACTTCTCCTTGTTCCGTATTTTGGGCTCTGGAAAAAATGTTTGTACAAAAATCTGTCATTTCAGACTGTTGGGAGACTTTTAATTCTTGGTGGACTTAATTAATTAGTGAGCCAAGATTGGTAGAAATATATATTGGGTCGGCTCGTCGAGGTTGGATTTGAATATCTTTTTCATGCCTTCTTTCCGTTGCTGCTTGATACATGAATCATTTGAGATGCATGATGTATAAGCATGTAAAACATGATGATTGGTATGAAACATATAATTTTTTTACAACGAATAATTCTACACTCGCTATTCGAAATGAAGAGCGGATAAATATCGTAGTAATATAAAGTTATTATGTAGTGTACATATGAGTTGGCGATGGTAAGTTGCCATAATGGGGAGTCATGTTTGAGAAATTGATTGACCCTTTTGTCCAAATCTCATGGCCATTATATATGAATCATAATCCTGATGAGCATATAGAGACATTATGCCCTTATTTTTTTTTTTTTTTTTTTTGGACGAGGAACCCGCAGCCGCTACCTTTGGTGCACACAGGGTAAACTTCGCTCATGTGCAATAGAATGCAAACCACACAAAAGAGTTAAATCACCCTTAATGTGACAGGGTGACAGGCTCACACATAGCGTGTCCAGTGAGAATTGAACCCATGACCTATCGGTCCCGGGCCACCCACCTTCACCGCTATGCCATCCCAAGGGGACACATTATGCCCTTATTATCTATCTATCTATCAGGTTAAGGGAGTGGGGTACACTCAGGATTAGGGGTGGGCGCGGGACGGGTACCCGCGCTGCGGGTACCCATTTGCGGATACCCGCGCCAGCGGGTAATTGATTTTAATACCCATTTCCGTTCCCGCATAGAGCAGGTACCCGCATGCGGGTACCCGCGCGGATACGGTACGGGTACGAGTTTACCCGCAAATATTACCACATATTTATAATATATTTAAATTCATAAATAAAAATTAAAAAATACCAATAAATGAAATTTTAAAAACATAAATTATAATTAAAAAATACCAATATATTTAAACCACTAAATAGGACTATAGGAGTAGATAATCTGTTTTATAAACTATGTTCCAATGGACCATAAATTATAATTATAAAACCGACCATATGATTATCAACTATGAAATCATAAATTCTTATAATTAAAATTACCGTAGAAAACTGTTTAGTCACACTCTAGTGCTAGCACAAAACATGCAAACGGGTATCCGCGCCGTCCCGTGCCCACCTCTACGCAAGAGGACCTCATGTAAAAAAAATTGTATATTAATGCGGGTACCCGTTCGGGAACGGGTATCTAAAAAAAAAACTCGTTCCCGTTTCCGACCCGCTTGATTTTTTGCGGGTACCCGCGTAACCAGGGGCGGATTTAGTGGTTAGCTGGGCTGGGCTCCAGCCCAGTGCAGATTTTAAGATTAATACATTCATTACTAAACAAAATAAATGATGTAGGCCTTGGTCTGGTGGTAAAGTCCAACTTAATTTTGTTGGAAGTGCAGGTTCGATTCCCATTGAACAAATATTCCCCTCTTTTCTTATATACTAGCTTTTGATCTTATTTTTCTCATTTATTTATTCCTTACTATTTTTCCTTTTCACATCTCTAATGTTTTAGATTCTTATTTTTCTCATTTATTTATTCCTTACTATTTTTCCTTTCACATCTCTAATGTTTTACATTCTTTTCTTATCCCTATGTAATTTTAGAACATTTAGTTTTGATTTCTGTTATGTTATCTTATTCATTCTTTTGTTTACATTTTCTTCCCTTATTTATTTTGTATATTCGTGATTTTCTTTCTAATTTGTAAAAAGTAGCACATAAACAATTATTATGTATAAAAAAATATTATTCTTCTTCTTATTATTATTAAAATGGGATACTTTTTTTTAATCTTATTCCTTATTGTTTTTCCTTTTCACATCCCTAATGTTTTTTATTTTTATTATTATTAAATCAATCCTAATGAGAATTGAATGCTACATCAATTTTAGATCAATCGCTTACGCAAAAATCGAAATATCAACCACACCATATGTTGCAGGTAATGAATTTGTATAAAAATTAATGTGTCGAAATATTTTTTTTTCAGCCCACCCCACTATCGAATCCTGGATCCGCCACTGCGCATAACGGGTATCCATATCCGTTTTTCCCGATCCGAACGGGAAATATTCAAACGGGACGGATACGGGCACGGGAACCCGAATTGTTTGCCCACCCCTACTCAGGATCATCATCGTCTGCGTGTGTGGGTCCTTTTTTGTTTGATTGACTTCATCTCATCTATTTTTTTAGCATAAAACCAAATGCGAAATGACACCATCATCTTTCCCACATAGCTAGACTTTTGACGTGGCGGAGTATTAGTGGCTGTCTATTTCAAGCCCAAGTAATGTAGGCCCCACTTGCAGGGACTTTCCCACCGCCCAATCTTTCAGTAAAATCCTTTTCATGTGATGCACTCATACATATTCAAGGTGTCACTTAATTCATGTATAATCAACTGAGTATATACCAACAAATTCTTAATAATAAATTATTTCCTTTCTTCAATTGCAACCATTGTCTTTTTTTTTTTAATAGCGAGTTATGGCATCCGCAAATGTTATTAAAAAATGTTCATGATAAACTCTATTTGTATATAATAGCCAGATTCACACTGTTACGTCTACAAAAAAAAAGTGTTACATGATGTATCAATAGATCCAGAGATGCCCCCAAGTTGGGCAGAATTCTTTCATAGTATATATATATATATATATATATATATATATATATATATAATTTTACCCTCCAAAATTAAAAAATCACCCCCTCTATAATAGAATTCCAAAAGCAACTGTAAAATTAGTAGAGTATTATAGCTCGTGATATTTCCAGCCATAAAGAAAGCATTAACCCTTCGGAACAAGGCACATCTATATGTGTTATAATATTACTTTTTTTTTTTATGATCATCGGTGACACACACATGACTTTTTTTTTTTGGATGATCATAGATGACGACACACATAATAGTTTCAGTGTCCATGACCTTTCGATCCCAGACCACCCACCTTTACAACAACGCCACCCCAAGGGGACTGTTATAATATGACTTGATATTATGATTTAATGCTTTAGTTGAAGAGTGACAATCAAAGTAGGCATGATAGGAGCTCAAAATTGATAAAGCAATTGCGTCCGGAAACATCACATGATCATTCAATAGCTAACACAATAATAATAATAATAATAATAATAATAATAATAATAATAATATAGTACTTGTGAAAGGTGTGCAAAAACAAAAGAATAGTTTAATCTTAATCACTTCCGATTTTTAAGGCTTAAAATTGTGGAGAACTACATATACAATTATACAAGTATAGTACTCCTTCCGTTCCATTTGAAATGATCAATTTTTCTTTTCGAGACATTTCATTTGAAACGATTCTTTTCCGAAAAAGGAAATAATTTTTTAAAAAATACAATCTTCTCTCATACTTTATTATTTATCTCTCTGTTGATTATTTACTCTCATTAGATAACTCATTTTATCTTTCATATTTTATTATCTATCCACTTACTATCTCACTCATGTTCTCTCTCTTACTTTACTCCTCTGATACTTTATTATTTACTTTTTTAATTCCGCACCCAAAAAAAATCGATGGTTTCAAATGGGACGGTGGAAGTACTTGTGAGGCTGGGTGGCGGTGGTGCTGACTGTGTTCAACCGTGGCACGCCAAAGCGACACCCGCACAAGTCCCACGTCACGAGTGTAATGAGTAGGGGTGTTTGGTACGGTATACCGTAATATTTTTCTCATACCGCTTACCGTACCGAAAATGTTCGATATGAGAAAATGCATACCGTTACCGTACCGATAACTTCGGTATACCGAAAGTTCGGTATGAGCAATCTCCATACCGTTGCCATACCGCTCGCTCTTTCGGTATATCATACCGTACTTCGGTATACCGAAAGTTTCGATATACCAAAGCAAACGGTATACCAAAACGGACGGTATACCGAAAATATAACATTATACCAAAGCACACGATATACTGAAAAATAATTTGTCATGAAATAGAATATGCCGATGCAGAAAACATGCAAATCTCATCAAAAAAAAGTGTCTAAGATAATCAGTAGAACATGCTAATACATAAAATAAAATACAACCCAACAAGGGCAAATTCCATCAAACATCTCAAAAAAATATTCAAATAATTGGTATGCATTACTTATGTAATTTAAAATTTTTGAGTTCATTTCATGGTTTAATAAATAAATAATGCGAATTTTGCTAAATAAAGTTATGTCATTTAAGTGGTATGTACGGAGTACGGTTAATTTATTAGACAAACATTAATCTATAAATGTATAATATAACATTAAGATTGGTATAATGGATAGTTAGGTATACTTCGGTACAAATTGGTATAGTTTGGTATGAATCGGTATAGTTCGGTTCGAATCGGTATAGTTCGATATATCGGTATACGACACATACCGACATTTGGTATGAATCGATATATTTCGGTATATGGTATATAGCGATGTTCGGTATGAATCGGTTTACTTCGGTATACCGTGTGTACCGCAGTATATCGGTACACGGTATGTACCGAGGTTCGGTATGAATCGGTATGTTCGGTATACTGTTGCATACCAAATTTTCGGTATTTTTGATATTTTTTTCGATACGGTACGTGCGGTATACCAATTTTTCGGTATACGGTAACACCCCTAGTAATGAGAATGAGAAAGGGCATCCTGCGGTGGGGCCGCACCTGTTGCATCCATCAGAATGGAAAAAAGGCGGTCTCCACGTGTAAAGTAAAGCGCTTGAGTTGTACTCCCTCCGTTTCGTTATTGATGTCCACTTGGGAATGAGCACGGAGATTAAGAAATTTTATTTGAAGATATATTTAATGAGTTTTAATTGTATTAATAAATTGATACGGTTTTCGATGAATGGTTGGTGGGAATGAATGTGAATTTATCTAAATGTTATTAAGGCATAGTTTAAGCATTTGATTTAATTTTTTTTTAATTTTTTTTATGTTGTAATTAAAGAAATAATCTAAAGTTTTCAAAAAGTTAAAAATCAAAATTTTCTACGTTCGGAGCGGAGCGGAATCGTGTAAGAGAGAAACTTTTGGAGAGAGAAAGTGTATAAGAATATGAAGTGGGTAATGAATAATGAGGGGCCCACCTCATATGGGTGGATGGTGAGTAATTTGCCATTTTAGGAAAGTGGACATTAATAATGGAACAGCCCAAAATAGTATAGTGGACATCAATAACGAAACGGAGGGAGTATCATTGAGTAAAATACGAAAACGACGCCACGTCAGCGTCTTAGTTCTTGTTGTGCACCGTCCCTTTTCTCTTTCTGGCCGTAGCCATTAGTACTAATACTCGTCGTCTGCTTAATTTTTAATACCAAAAAGTTTGAGTCCATAAACGTCTTTATAAATTTAAGTATGAAGAACACAATTAGTTTAATAATTTATCGATTGTCGGACCAACTTTATTCAATACACAATTAAGAATCCATTATAAGTTCTTTTTTGTGAATACAAAAAAATAATCAAATTAGTATATCTTTTAGATCAATTAGTTACCCTTTTGCTATCATTTCAATTCTTTTTTCTCCTTGAAAGCCAACCAACCCAAATTGTATTCGTATGGTGCATGTTGGCTGGCTCCACCACGAAATTATAATTCTTTTTCATTCTTAAAACTAACAAAGCTATTTTTTTTTTAATCTACCATATTAATGATAGTTAGAAGTAACGAAATGAAATGCATTTCCTTAAGTGAAAATTGAAAGGACTAATTTTTCTATAACCGAAACTGTTAAACTTAATCCGCTTCAGTAAAAGTGCAAGTATTATTATTATTATTATTTTTTATGACGAGGAACCCATGGTCCCTCGCTCATGTGAGAGTTAAATCATCATCACCCTTAATGTTTTCAGTGGGATTTGAACCCATAATCTATGGGTTCCGAGCTAGCCACCTTCACCGCTACACCATCTTATGGGACCGAAGTGCAAAACATTATTTTTTAAGGGTAACATTGATTTACGCATAAATGCACAAACATTCAAGTAAAGAAATATTTAAAAAGACGTCACGCCAATTGATGGTGTAATAAAGGATGATTTGCATGTGGACGATGAGTAGGAATTAGTTGTAATGATTTAGTGTACGCCATTTTGAAGACCGTATTCAATTACCAAAAAGCTTAGATTGGAATCGTAATCTCTACGCCTTTTCGATTGTTAACATTTATCAAATACAGTCAGAAATTTATATATCAGTAGATTGATTCAATATGTGTACGAAATCACCTTTACACTCACTTAACAATTCCATTTAAAGAAAATATATATGAATGGGAAATTGAGATGTGGCCTACACGGCTACACCGTGTGACTGCCTACTAGCTTCTATTATACAAAATATATATATATATATATATATATATATATATAAACTATTAAAAAGCATCAGATTTTTAATTATTTTACAACTAATGTGTCATATGGTAGATCACTGATCAAATAAGATGCAAGTTTGCCAAGATGTGCACCCATCCCTACTTTTATTGTTTCATTATTTAATCTTGTATTAGACGGTTTGCAGCTATAAATACCCCTCTAATTCATCATTTTCCATCACCACATTCACAAATCACTAAGATCGCTATATAATTCAAGAGTCTTTTCTTTACTTCTTCCATACCAAACAATGGCTACAGCTGAGGTACAACTTTTGCATTTCTTCATCAAGTTGCTCTAATGCTACTTTATTTTAATTTTTTTAATTAAATTCGATCATCCTTTATTTTCGATCGTCTTGGGATCAAACTTTTTAAGAGAAATCAAGCAAATTTGTTGATTCAGATTCGTTAATCTTGCTTAGCAACACTAAGAATTTGAAACTGGAATTTTATTGATTATTCTAAATAAATAAGAACAATTTATATAGGGTAAATATATGTGTATACATATTATTAATATTCCTTGTGCTTTGCTAGGTTCAATCAGTTCCCACACCGATCTCGGAGAGTCTCCCAAAGGAGGAAGAGATCGCCACCGTGGAGAAAGAGGCGGAAGCCACCGAGACGGTAACACAGGAGGAAGTAGCTGAAGAAGCTGCTCCAGTAGAAGAGCCAGCTGCAACGGAAGCCAAACCCGAGAAAGTTCCGGCTGAAGAGCCAGCCGTCGTAACCGCCACAGAGGTTCCAGAAGCTGAAACAAAAGAATCTACTCCGGAGAAGGTGACAGAAGAGCCAGCCGTCGAAACCGCCACAGAGGTTCCAGAAGCTGAAACAAAAGAATCCACTCCGGAGAAGGCGACAGAAGAGCCAGCCGCCGAAACCGCCACAGAGGTTCCAGAAGCTGAAACAAAAGAATCCACTCCGGAGAAGGCGACAGAAGAGCCAGCCGTCGAAACCGCCACAGAGGTTCCAGAAGCTGAAACAAAAGAATCCACTCCGGAGAAGGCGACAGAAGAGCCGGCAGCCGCGGTTCAGGAGACTCATGAAGAAGAAGAGAAACCCGCAGCTGAGGCTGAGGTGGAGGCAGAGACTGCAGCTCCGGCCGAGGAAGCCACCGCCGTAGCTGCGCCAGCTGATGAAGCAGAGAAGGAAGCAGCTGAGGAAGTGCCAGCTGAGAAAAGTGAGGAGTGAGAAGCTACTATGAGAGTATGGTATCAATTATCAAAAATGGCCCCACGTCAGCAGATGCATGCAAAAGTTGGTTGAGTTTTTTTTTCTTTTTTTTCTAAAAAAGTTTGTATCCTTTTTTATTTTTATTTTTTAGTATTTCTATTTATGACTGGTTTCTTAATTACTAATGTTATATGTTGTGTTTTAATAAAAAAATAGAATTAAATATATTATGTATGTAATCCGTTCGGCACAGATCAAGGCAAGTGGTGTTGGTACTTGTAGACGAATAAATACTAGTAATTGCTATTCGTATTTAGACAACATAAGAACACATGAAATGTCATTCTCGAAAGAAACGTGTCCAAACCCTCAACATAATGTCGCACAAATATATTAAAAAGAATATCAATCTATTAACGAGGGAAATAGCCTGATATTCTTGTACGGATTACTTGGATATTTTTAATGTGGTCTCCAATATTCTATTGGATGATATTTTTCAATATAAAATTAATATTACAAATTCCAGGGCACATTTTTGCACCCGAAAGAGATGTAATCTATCGATTCAAAACTTAAAAAAAAAATTATTAATTCAGAATCCCATAAAAAAAAAATAATAAATAAATAAATCTTTAATATTTCGATTTCCTAAATTTTTATGATATGGAGTATTTATCTTTCGAATTCTAAATAGATAAAATTCTATAAAATTAAATAAATAAACACGGGAAAAAAACTAGCAATCGCATGCACACATGCCTAATGAATCATCCCATCAATCTGATTTTTTTCTTGATCATGGTCCGGCCCAAAATTATACATGATGAAGTGTTCAGATTCATATTTGTTGCTTGAAGAACGAAATGCGCAAGAAGATGAAGTTGGAAGAGAGGAGTCTGTTATAGAGGATGGAGTTGGAAGGGAGGTTGTTATAACTGATGGCTAGCCGTTATTCCACGTCAGCAGCATCCTACCCACTACAAAAAAATTGTGTTTTACCGACGGAAAATTCCGTCGGTATATTATCATTTTCTGTCGCTAAAGATTATACCGACGAAATACCGACGGAAGATCTTTAGTTGTTGTTGGCCTTGTCGGTAACTCATACCGACGGAATTAAGTCCGTCGGTAATATATACCGACGGAATAATCGTAAAAAAATTTAACAGGCGACCACCGCCGACGAGCTCAGTTCGACGGCGTACCGACGGAATTTTCAGTCAGTAATATTACTGACGGAACATTCCGTCGGTAAACTCCGTCTGCAATTTCTGTTACAAGTGACTGGGGACCGACGGAAATTTCCGTCGGTAAGAACTTTTTTTTTAAGACAATTTTCGCTTGTTTTTTCGTACTCAGTTACGACAACCTGTAATATTTCTTCATAACAAACAAAACCAACATTCAACGAACTAGTAATAAGCACAAATATAATGAAAGACTTAAACAATTAACTAAACGAAGTAGTAAGCACAAATAATCACAAATAGACACAAATATATCTCAAGTTATAACATAACGCAACGTGTGTTCAAAAGTAGTTGTTAATATCAAACATCTAGAAAGGCTAGGAATGTCAGTCAAGCAGGAGGTGTGGACTGATGTGAGTTAGAGTCCTCATCGCGTCTGCTCGAGGGATCCTGCGAAGCGGCGGCCAATCGCGAGATGAGCCTCTCCAAGCCATCGACCTTGGACTCCAATGCCCGTCTGACCTATCGCTCCGACTCTACAATAGCCTGAAGCTCATGCACAAAAGGTTGAGTTGTATCGTCTATGTCAGTCGTCTGGCTCGAGGTCGCATGAGGATTCCTATAGAGGCGCCGCTTCTTATCCTTGGCCCCGTCTACCCTCAAAAATATATCATTCAAATCAGCACCTGGTCCCTCAAGAGCTGCAATCTGCTTAACTTCTTCCTAAAGTTCAAACCACAAAAAAACATAATCTTAATTAAAGGGAAATATAATTTGCAATTGCAATAGATTTTATATTTTCGGAAACTTACATGAATCTTCAAAGCCTTCATGTTAGAGGATTTTCCATTTTTAAAGTGAATTGCCATGAAGGTGTCATAGTGTGCCTTATGAAGCGGAATGCCTTTCTCGAGCGCCTATTCACAATTAATACAATAATTAAAGTTATTACCGAATAATAAATTTATAATATATATGAAACAAGTTAATTAATTAATACTTACAATCTTCTGCCCATATTGGTTAGAAGACCTGGACCCTCCCTTATGCTTGCTAATGCCGCAACCAGGTTCCGACTCCGACAATCTATTTCGACTTGCTTTTTCTGACTTTTCTCGTGCCTCTGGAGAATCCCAGTACGCACACAAAGTGGTCCACCTCTCCTCAGTCGTACCATCTGGCTTCCCTTTAGCTTTTCTTTTTTTGAGGCCGTTATTCCAGTTAGAAAATCTCTTTGAAGCCCTCTTCTGCCACATGGCATGCACCTGCTTCTCCCATTGAGGAGGCCAATAGAAGTATTTCTGAAAAAATAATGGTTAATTATTTTATGTAAAAGTGTATATATAGTTTATTCAAATAAAGAAAAATAAAGAAAACTGACCCGGAATTCTTCGAAATACTGCTCCTTCACTTCACTTGGAGTTTTAGCCCAAGTAAAGCCAGTGGGATTGGGTATGTCATTGAAAGTATTGAAGATCGCGTGTGCAAACCCCGGGAGTTCAAACAAAGTCCTTTGAAAAATCAATTATTATAAACCAAATATAAATTGAATATATAGTAAGGAGAAACATATATACTAGCGCTTTCAGGGATGGATCAACCAACTTGTTTTTATCGTGAAAAATATGGAGAAACATTTTTATGATTGCAGGGGCATAGAGAAGGATTATGTTTAATTTCCTAGCTTATAACACTAACAAATATTAATATATAGATTTATTTATTAGTAAAAAAAATTATACATACCTTACCTAGGAAACCACAAAAGCTTTGAATTGAACTGTGCCTTCAGGAAAGACAGAGGTGTCCGCTTGGCCTGCAATTAAGAATGGAATTGAATCATATTTTGAACACCAAATAAAAGGAAAGAAACTCAAGTATAGCTTAGTTTATAAGAGATTTTACCTATCAATCTAATTCTACAGTTTCAATGTTTAATCCACACTGGAAAAGATGACTTATATAACAGCCGCACCAACACTCATATCATCAAACCTAGAGATCCAGATCCTGCATCATGAATGTTATAAACTTAGTTTTTACCAAATCACAGCAGCCTCAAACTTGGACCTCCATCCACTTTCATATTGACCTTTTTTCCTTAACGCTAAAGACTAAAAGTATAAACCTCGACTTGTGGATGAAGCGACTCTGTCCAGGGGTTGTATGTTACTTGCTTTGGTTAATTGTTACAGGATGCAGCTGCAACACATGAACCCTACACCGATTCAGATGAAAGTGAAACTGAAAGCGAGGAAATGACAGATGATGATGATGAAAGCTTTGAGGAGGAGGATGACATGACTGAAGGCAGTGAGTATGAAATAGACGAAGAGGATGAGCATGAACCAAGTCAAGCTAGTAGAGAGACTGGTGAAAAATAATCAACCACTTAAAATTATCACCAGGTCTTGCCTAAAGTTATATTGCAGATTCCCAGATTTTGTTTCCAACTCTAATATCAAATACAATGTGATTTGAAGAAGAAATTAGAACCCTTTTCACTGTTCTTTAATTGTCATGCCTCAATAAATCTTGATATCCACTTGAATTTGTCTTTCTAAAAAGCTTCCAAATATGCAGTTCTCAGCAATATATTAGACACACTTACATCCAAAACAGAAAGAAAACGATGAGGGCCATACATACCGTCGTCGACTGCGTGTCTTTGCACCGGCTGGGAGGCAGCGGCAGCAGCGGAAGCTCAACGATGGCGGCGGCACGGTGGCGCTGGCCGAGGCAGAGGACGACTTCGGCGGCGGCACGGAAGCTCAACTATGGCGGCGACATGGAGGACGAATTCGCCGGGAAGACACGAGTTCGTTGGCCAAGGGAGACCAATTCGCCGAGGAGAGGATGAAATCGGCGGGTTTTGAAAGAGATCAATGTCGAATTCGAAATATGAAAGAGGATATCGTATTCTTTTAGAAATAGGGCATCACCGAGGGAATATCGACGGATATGTCCCTCGGTTTTAAATTTTAAAATATTAAAAATTATTTTTAATAAATATCGACGGACATTATCCGTCGAAAATAATTAAAAAAAATTAAAAAAAAATTAATAAATAACGACGGAAATATTCCGTCGATATAATTAAAGACGGATAAATCCGTCGAAAATCCGTCGGTACGCATAAAATTTAAAATCCCTCAGAAATCCGTCGAAAAACGCCGACCCGCCTTATGTCCGTCGGAAATTCCGTCGGTATAAGGCAGAAATCTTGTAGTGACCGTTGATGTGTTATAACGAAACGCACGATCGAGATTGATACTTATATAAACGCGTTCATATGGAAACACACTTCTGTTATAACTGATTACGGTTGATAGAAGCTTCTAGCTACTGTATCTCTTCTTCTATAAAACAGAGTATCATCTCTTGTATGAGTTTGAGTTTTTCATTCAATAATAAAACAGTTTCTTTCTTCATCTTTAAGTCTCATTCGAATCTAGGGTTTTCGTTTCATACATGAAGTTCATAGATCTACAGTTCTAACATGGTATCAGAGTTGGATGCCGAGGCAACAGAAAATTGTTTGGAGTGATCTGGTTCAAGACGAACACGGTGATCCTAGATCATCATCTCATTCTGCATCTTTTGGAGAAGAATCTTCTCCACCTATGGCTGCACACGGACGCTCTACGATTAATACAGACTCGCAATCGCGAATCAACGATGTGTACTACCTAAATCCACACGATCACTCTGGAATAAAACTAGTCGCTGCAGAATTCACTGGATCCAACTTCTACGCATGGAGTCGAGCTGTGCGTAGGGCTCTTGCTGGAAGAAACAAACTATCGTTCATAGATGGTACACTTCCTCAACCTCCTGATAATGATCCTAACTATAATGCATGGATTCAAGCTGATTTTATGGTTTTCTCTTGGATAATGAATTGCATTTCTGCTGAGATATCCAAGTTTTTCATACTTAATGATAATTCTCACCAATTGTGGTCTATCCTGCGTCAACGCTTCGATTGTTGCAATGGACCTAAGATTTACAAACTGAAAAAGGATTTAGCAGGTTTTATGCAAGGAACGCAATCCATTATGTTGTATTACAACAATCTAACTTCTATGTGGGATGAACTTGACTTGTTACTTCCCCCTCCTAGTTGTGTATGTGATGCTGGATAGATTATCAACTTGTATCATGAAAGTGAAAAGTTAATGCAGTTCTTACTTGGTTTGAATGATGCGTATGATACTGTTAGAAGTCAAATACTCCTTCATGATCCATTACCTAGCGTGAGCTGGGCTTACAATATGGTCCAGCAATATGAGGACCAGAGGAAAGTAACCTCTAGTCATACTATTCCTGCTAATCAATCTATCCTAGCTGTTGTTCCTCAAACACATGATCAGGTTGTCATGCAGTTTCAGTCCAGAAATTCGACTAATCCTAGTAGGGAACGTGGAGGGAATTCTAGACCTAGAATGACTAAAGAAGAGTGAAGGAAACTGAAATGCCGTCATTGTGATGGAATTGGTCATGAACGCCATGAGTGTTTCAAACTACATGGTGTTCCAGATTGGTTTAAAAAGCTGAAAGAGGAAAAAGGAAAAGGAAGGCAACAAGTTAACTGTATTTCACATGGAGGAGAAGGGTCTGCTCCTTCAGATTCATCTCATATAGGGCAGATTGTTCAACAAGAAATAGCTAAAGCATTCAGTAAACTGCAAGGGTCTCCAGGAAGTGTAAACTCTGTGCAGTCTTCTACTCCACTCATGAGTTTGGATAAACACTATGCATTTAGTCTATTTGGAGATTTGAGGAGTGAGTCAATCTGGATTATGGACTCAAGAGCTAGCAGCCATATATGCTGCAATGAAAACCTGATTCAAGACCTCAGAAAATTAGATGTTCCCCAGAGCATCTATCTACCCAATGGATCTACCCAACTTATATTTGAGGTTGGAGCAGTCTACCTTGCTGGTGACATGGTTCTTCAAAATGTGTTGTTTGTGCCTACTTTCGCTCATAACCTGGTGTCTACTTATCAACTCACAAATGATTTGAAGCTCCGGTGTACTTTCTACCCCTCACACTGCCTGATACAGAAAATGGATAGTGATCACATTTTGAGCATAGGTAAGGCTCTGGGAAGATTATATGTTTTGGAGCCTAAACCCCAGATTCATAAAGTCCTTACAGTTTCAAATAACTCATTGCTGGATTGGCATGTCAGATTGGGACATGCTTCCTACCAAGCTTTATCCCATATTCCAGAATTAAAGCAAATTTGCAGCCCTAAAATACAGCAGCAACTAGCTTCATGTGAAGTCTGTCATAGAGCAAAACAGTGTAGGAATCCATTTCCTACACTGAATAAGCGTTCTGCAGTTTTGTTTGAGTTGGTACATGCAGATGTTTGGGGTCCATATGCGGTGGACAATATAGCAGGAACCAACTATATACTAACCTTGGTAGAGGATCATTCCTGAAGTACCTGGACTTATTTGCTGCAGTCAAAGAGGGATGTTCCTGGCCTGCTGCATAATTTTTTGAACATGGTGAAGACACAGTTTGGAAAGGCTATATTGCAAGTCAAAACTGATAATGGGTCTGAATTTGTTAATGGAGCAGTGCAAAGGCTATTTCAGGACTATGGAATCATTCATATTAGAAGTTGTGTCTACAATTTACAACAAAATAGAACTGTGGAAAGGAAACATAGGTCTCTCTTGGAGATTGCACGAGCTCTGATGTTCCATAGCAAGTTACCAGAGAAATTTTGGCCTTACTCTATACTTTCTGCCACATGGATCCTTAATCGATTGCCAAGTGCAGTTTTGGGATGGGACACACCATATGGTGTGTTATTCAGTCAACTTGCGGATTTGTCTATGCTAAACCCTTTTGGCTGCCTAGCCTATGCAGCCAACACTACTCCTCATAAAGGAAATTTTATGCCAGAGGATCAAAATGTGTTTTGATAGGTTTTGCTTCTGCACACAAAGCATATTTACTATTTGAGTTTGACTCAAATGAAGTTATTGTCTCCAGGGATGTCAAGGTATTCCCTCACATCTTTCCTTTTGCAGATGTCACCGAACCAGAGGCTAGTGCATGTTCTACTGATGTCTTGGAGCCCTGTTGTTTCTGACCATAACATGAATGCTTTTGATGATTCAGATTCCCTTTCAGAAACTTCCTCCCCTACATATTTTGCTGAACCTATACCCTCTCCTATTGAACCTCCATTATCAACCTCTTCTTCCCCAATTTCAAGACCAAGAAGGCTCACTAAACCACCTGCCTAGCTTGATAACTTTGTTAGCCATACACATGACAATCTTCCTATCTCTGAACCTGCCTATATTGTTACTCCACTTTCCTTCCCATACATTACCTCACCTTTGTTTTCCCCATCCTATGCCACATTTCTTACTAATGTTACCAGTCTGCAAGAGCCTAAGTCATACAAGGAAGCCAACAAGTATGTTGAATGGGAGGAGGCCATGCATACTGAGCTGGAGGCCTTGGAGAAGAATGAAAAATGGACTCTCACATCCCTCCCTCCAGGTAAAAGAGCTATTGGGTCAAAGTGGGTATATAAGGTGAAACTGAAATCTGATGGGACTGTAGAATGATTCAAAGCTAGGCTAGTGGCTAAGGGGTATAAGCAAGAACATGGGATCGATTATGAAGAGGTGTTTTCCCCTGTTGCTAAACTAGTGACTATAAGATTGATGATTGCTTTAGCTGCTTGCAATAATTGGTATCTGCACCAAATAGATATCAATAATGCTTTTTTACACAGCCATTTGTCTGATGAAATCTACATGTCTCCACCTCAAGGTTATCATAAAGCTGTTGGAGGACAGGTGTTTAGGCTGGTCAAAAGTCTCTATGGGTTAAAGCAAGCTTCCCGTGAATGGAACAATGAGTTTTGTAAGGCTTTGGTTTCATTTGGTTTTGCTCAGTCTGCCAATGATCATTGCGTATTCACAATTGGAACTGGTGCTGATTTTTTAGCTCTTTTGGTCTATGTGGATGATATATTGCTAGCAGGGCCTAATCTTGGAATTATAGAAGATCTTAAAGCTTTCCTACACTCCAAGTTCACCATTAAGGACCCCGGAGATGCAAGATATTTCCTTGGAATGGAGTTGGCCAGAGGTAAGCAAGGTATATATCTTACACAGCGCAAATATATTTTGGATATGGTTGATGGCTTTGGTCTGTTGGGATGTAAGCCTGCCTCCACTCCTTTTCCTCAAGGGGTTACATTATATGATCCTAATTCTCCTACTCTTTCTACGCCAGACAAATATAGAAAGGTGGTTGGCCAGTTATTATACTTGAATCTCACTAGGCCAGATATTACTTATGCAGCCCAACAACTTAGCCAGCACCTTGCCAAGCCTCAAGAAGTACATTGGGCTGCAGCTCAGCATGTGCTAAGGTACCTGAAAGGATGTCCATCATTAGGGCTTTTCTTTGATGCACAACATACTGAGTTGAAATTAGAGGGGTATTCAGATGCGGACTGGGGGACTTGTCCTGCTACTAGGCATTCATTAACTGGTTTCTGTGTATATCTTGGCAGTGCTTTGATTTCATGGTGCTGCAAGAAACAATCCATTGTATCTGCTTCAACTGCCGAAGCTGAATATCGGGCTATGGGGAGCACAGTCAAGGAGTTGCTCTGGCTATCTTACTTACTAGCTGATTTGCATGTTTCATTTCCTATGCCAATCCCGTTGCATTGTGACAACAATGTTGCGGTTCAGATTACAAAAAACCAGGTTTTCCATGAACGAACGAAGCATCTTGAGATAGACTGTCACATTGTGCGTGATCAGTTAAGAATGGATTTCTTGTTCCTACACCTATCCATACTCAAGATCAGCTCGCAGACATATTCACTAAAGTGTTGCCAGGTCCTCATTTTCGGTTCCTCCTCTTCAAGATGGGCCTCTCTGATTTGCATAGGGTCCATCTTGAGGGGGGGTGTTCAGATTCATATTTGTTGCTTGAAGAACGAAATGCGCAAGAAGATGAAGTTGGAAGAGAGGAGTCTGTTATAGAGGATGGAGTTGGAAGGGAGGTCGTTATAACTGATGGCTAGCCGTTATTCCACGTCAGCAGCATCCTACCGTTGATGTGTTATAACGAAATGCACGATCGAGATTGATACTTATAAAAATGCGTTCATATGGAAACGCGCTTCTGTTATAACTCATTATGGTTGATAGAAGCTTCTAGCTACTGTATCTCTTCTTCTATAAAACAGAGTATCATCTCTTGTATGAGTTTGAGTTTTTCATTCAATAATAAAACAGTTTATTTCTTCATCTTTAAGTCTCATTCGATTCTAGGGTTTTCGTTTCATACATGAAGTTCATAGATCTACAGTTCTAACATGAAGATTTCTCAGGTTGAATTTTCGGCATTAATCGGATAACCTAGCTAACAACGGTAGATCGTGGAAGGGCGAACGTCGCCACACAAACTCAAGTTTTCAAAACTAGGATCGTCTTCCTCGTCCGAAGGAGGACCGCAGCCGGAAAACTGACAACATGATGAGAAGTTTCTTCAAAGGCAAGCCGAAGACACCTGCCGAGCTGGTGCGCAAGACGCGCGCTCTGCTGATCTTTGCTGAACGCGCTGCCGCCCCGAGGTCAAGGATACCAAGTGTGACGATAAGGTTTCTTCTTCGCTTAATTTGTAGCTTTCATTTTTTATGTTGCAATTTTGTTATTTGGTGTGTTAATCTTGATTTGCTATTGATTGCACGCAATTAACGCCGCAATTTTTGTGATGATTAAGATATATTAATATATCGGAAAATGTTTTTGTTTAGTGTTTGCTTCAAGTTGGTGTAGTAGTCGTAGTAGTATTAATTTAAGTCTTGTCTGTTTTGATATATGTTAAGTTATAGTTCTTATTTGACAGTTGATGGAGCTGAGCAAACTTATCCGCGATTTGAAGCACATCTTTATGGGGACAGTGATTCCAAGACTGTAACAAAAGAGTTCTTTAAGGACAACACTTTTAGTTTGCTTATTATTTGTCTTCCCAAGTTGAACTTTGAGGTAATGCATAAAATCAAGATTACAAAGTACATATACAGCCCCTTGCTAATACAACTATTCTTCATTTGCAGACCCGCAAACATGCTACGCAGATTGTAGCAAATCTGCAGGGGCAAAAAGTGCAATCAAAGTTGGTTGCTAGTGAATACTTGGAGAAGAACATAGATCTCATCGACATCTTAATAGCTGGGTTTGGATAACTCATTGCTACTTTAAAAGATATATATATTGAGCTCTATACTGACTTAATTTTATCTAACCAGTTATACCAACAACGATCTGGCATTACATTATGGTGCAATGTTGAGGGAATGTGTGCGCCACCAAAGTGTTGCTAAGTAACTTTCATTATTCAGTTTCTACATGTCTTACCATTAATTACTCTTTGCATTCACTTTAGAATCTGGTTTTGTCTAAAGGTATATTCTGGATTCGGAACATATCAAAGCATTTTTTGAGAATATACAACTCCCCAATTTTGACATTGCTTCTGATGCTGCTTCCACATTCAAGGTAAAACTCGACTATATTTGTTGTACATTGGCTGATTCTGACATGCGATAACTCCTCTTTAGGAACTATTGACCAGGCATAAGTCTACCGTACCTGATTTTCTGTCTAAAAATTATGATTGGGTCAGTATCTGTTTCTTCAAAGTAAGAAACTGTAACTTCATCTCAGTTTTATTCGAATATGTCTGGATGGTTTTCTCTCCAGTTCTTCGCGGATTACAACTCCAAGTTGCTTGAATCTACCAATTATATCACTAGAAGGCAAGCTGTTAAGGTTATGATTGTTCTCAGTCTTTTTAGATTTATGTACTTAAACAATGTTGAACTAAACTCCTTCAAATTGGAAAGATAACTTTCAAGTAGATTAGTTGCATGTCTAGCCTACTTCAACTATTTTTGTTCAGGTTGGTCTTAATTAGTGCTTATTTTCTCATGCATCTCTTGCAGCTTTTGGGTGATATCTTGCTTGATCGTTCCAATTCGACAACTATGATTCGATCTGTTAGCTCAAAGGGCAATCTAAGGATCTTAATGAATCTACTCAGAGTGGGATTGCTTTCGTTACTTTTAATATTTTGGAATATAATGTATCTCTTTCACTAATCTTTCTGGAATATTGCATTTTCACATTTCAAACTATACACTTACAGAATTTAATTTGTGCTTTGCTAGGAGTCAAAAATTCAAGCTTTTCATGTTTTTAAGGTATGAATTCCAAACATATTTAAGCTAACATCAAGGTAGGAGAATTATTTTTCATGTTTCTAGTTCTCAAATCAACCTAGTTATTTATAGCCAATCACACCAAACCGCCAGACATTGTCAGCATCCTAGTTGCAAATAGAAGCAAGCTCATTCAACTTATTACTAGTCTCAACTCCGAGAAAGGTGATGAGTGTTATTTTCCTTCAATTTCAATAAGCACATGCACGTGTTAAATTCCATTTATTTTATGCAGAGGATGAACCGTTTAGTTCAGATAAAGAACAAATCATTAGAGAAATTGTTGCTCTTGAACTCGATCAATGATCAAATACTGAAAATATTTAGGATTAAATATTTACGAACAATTATTTATTTATTTTTTATTAGTTGGAGGGTTCCATCTTCTCTCATGTGAGGCTCGAGTCCATATTTTGTCGCTTAAATTGTATACTCTGTAATGCATGAAGGTTTTTTTTATCTGATATACATTCTTTGTCTTACTATCCGAATTTATTTTTCTTCTAATATTTAAGCTAAATTTTAGCACGAATTAGAATAAACAGCATCAACACCTAACCTACAAACACAAACAAAAATCTACTTCATCTAGAAGAGAAGAGCTAGTTATATTCATCATTATGCCCGAAACAAAAATGGTTTATATACATGAAAAAATATTTTAATATAGTTTTTGATAATCATAAAAATTAAGTTATTATCTACGAAATCAATAACCAATGTTTGATCTAATGGCTATTAACGAATGCCTAGTCTTTTCTTTCTAAACATTCATAAGAGATTCTATAAAAATATCCTAGTATTTTCTAAGATTTATAATTAAATTATAATGTATGAACTTTATAAACTCTCTTCATCATGTGATCAGGGGCAGGCTAAGTGGTGCTACGTACCTCCACAAAATTCTTAATCACTTGTATTGGAGCAGTTACAATGTATATTCAATATTCATATTCATTTAAAAAATATGACATCATTCATGGATTAATTTGCAATGTTAATTTTAAGTAAAATAACATTTATGAGGCTAAATTTTTGTATACGTATTTATTATATGCTTTTTTACTTTACTATGGAAGATGAGGCAAAAAAAAATACCTTGTGTTCATATAAAACTGTGTAAAACTCTCGTGCATTCCTTTTTCTATTAAATACCCATCGTCAAAACCCTTATTGTGTCTGGAAAGTTTTTTTTTTCCAAATTTTATTGATATGTAAAGTCTGAAAATGCTCTTATAATATGCATTAAATATTAGGGTAACACCAATGGTTAAAAAAAAAGACCAAACTTCTTAGTCGCCACGTGGCCACGTCAGCTTTTAAAACCTACCAATTTTTTAACATTTTTCTCTCACCATATATCTACAAATCAACTTTTAAATGGAACCCACAAAAATATACACACAATTATATCTATCCAATTATGTATGTATCACTACAAAAAAACTGTCTTTTAAATTAAAAAATCGATAAATCATTTCCTGACGGGTTGCCAACGGAAAATTAATCGTCGCTATAGAGCTTGTTGGTTAATTTTTTACTCGCGGGTTTTGAGGTTCGTTGGCATTTACCAATGGTTTTAGCGATAGAATTTCCGTCGCTATATCATTATTAAGTTTTATGTATGGACCATAGTTCTCACGTTAAATGTAGGTTATCAATAGATCCACACCCTATAGGTATAATGGTGTAGATCTGGTAAGAACTCACATTTAACATGAGAACTACGAATAATGCATAATCATAATACGTTTTACGCACAATCCTTATATATTTTATGCAAAAATATTTGTAATAATATACTTTTTGCCTTCTACATAAAACATATAAGGAACTGCGGACCATGCATAATCCTTATATATTTTTATGCATAATCGTTATATATTTTATGCAAAAACTCTGCAATTTTACACTTTTCCCCTTCCACATAAAACATATAAGAATTATGTATAATGTAAAATTATAGTTTTTTGCATAAAATATATAACAAATATGCATAAAATATATAAGAATTATGCATAAAAAATCTAAGAATTATTATTGGGCAATGATTCAGTATAAGATTTAAAAATCCCAAAAGTCATAGTTGAGTGATGAACCAATATAATGTAATAACTTAGTTAAGTTCAGTATGTTAGAAACTCAGTAGACTAGGTAGACTTCAGTAGCTGATAGACTTAGTAGCATATATTTCTCAATTGATCGGACTCAGTATTGAAGACTCAGTAGGGTTGTTCAGAACCTACTAAATGTGTGTTGGACAGTAGTACCAGAATCGGCCTACAAGTTGAATAGCTCAGAAAAATTTCAATAGAGGACAACTTAGTTAAAGTGTTCGAGGTATTAGAGGAAGTCAATTCAGCATCAATCTTGAAGTTTGAACAAGTCTCACCTACCATTTAACATCGACAAATGAGGAGTTGTCAGCACTGTACTTGCACTGACATAAAGTTGCCATCAAGACACTAACATTCAAATTCGAGATAATAATTTTTTCCGTCGTTTTTTACACGTGGATAGGTTGCTTCCAATGGATCTTTCCATGAGTCAAGACTATAAATAGAAATCGATCTTCAGGTGTTAAAGACACCGGGAACATCAAGCATTCACGCACTCAAAGCTCTAGCAACCTCAAAAGCAAATTCAGCGAAGAACCTTCAGCATAGATAGACACCTTAAACGGATCTTCACTGTAGAGTATTTCAGTTCTTATTCTCTATTCTAAGTTAACCTTGTTAGATCATATGCTTAGACATCGAAGGAGTTCATATTTTGAATTGTTCTTATTGTAAGAACTCTTTCTCAGTGGAGAATCTCAGACCTTGTGTATGAACCCTTGTAAAGTCACTACGACTATAACTAGTGATTTGTCACCAGTGAACGGAACTAAGACTTGCTCAGTATAATAAATTCAAGGCCTCCTGGTAAATCAGGACAGTAGATGTAAGATCTTGCATATCCGAACCTCTTTAAAAATTGCACGTCTCATTTACTGTGTTATTGGTTAACTGTTCATCCTGCATAAAATCGATTTGCAAAATTTTAAGTATGGACTTTCAGTAAAACTTGAATATATGCACAAGCATAACTGAACTGTTTTTGTAAAAATATTTTTCATAAAGAGACGATAAAATCGGGTCTACATATTTCGCACTGTTATGATGTGGCTCAAATCCTAATCCTTAAAGGAAATTGACTTTTATCCCACATCGGAAAATTAATGAAGTTTATCATTAATTTCACCTATAAATAGATAGGTTCTCTAATTGTTTTAAGTGTGCTTCTATGCATCATAGTCCACATGTTATGGGATTAGTTAGTTGGACTAATTGACCATATTTTTGTGGGTATATGCTTTTGGGTCTAGGACCATATTCCGGAGGCCCATTTTGTATTATCCACTTTCGCGTTTGAGTTATTAAGCAAACAGATTCAGTAAAAGACTGACTTTCGCGTTTGAGTTTGAACTTGGACTCATTTATATTCAACCTCCCCCCCCCCCCCCACCCCCCCACCCCCCCACACTATCTTAAGACTCTTCTCTAGACCAACAATTATATATAATTTACAGTTCTCACGTTAAATACAAGTTTCTATATGATCCACATGCATAATGCAACATTAGAATTTTTTGGCTTAAAAAACATAAGTTTTATGCATAAAACATATAATGATTAAATACGGTTCTTAGTTCTCACTTTAAATATGAGTTCTCACATGATTCTCTATATATATATATATATATATATATATAGATATCTATATATATTCACTAATTTTTATTCACAATATTATTAATATACAATTTTAGTTTTAAATTTATTTACAATTTAGCTATTTATATAATTTTCTTAAAAAATTTATATAAGATTTTACTTTCTAGTTTATAATAGTGGATAGCAAAAGTTATAATAGCGGACATCGACACCATATTTGGTTGAAGAGCAAAGTCCCTTTGCGGGCCACTATGCAATGCACCTTTGCCTAAAAACAGGTGGCCCATGCATTTGATCCTCACGCCAGCGTCCTCCTGTGTGAAGCAGAACCCCAACACGCCCTTGCTCAATTTTCTACGAGAACTCCAACTTCTTTATGCAAGAGTTACAAAAGTTTTTCCAGCTCTAAGGGGTGTTTGAAATACTAGTTTATGGGAATTAGCTTATAACTGAAAGCTGTTTCAGGAAATGAATTTTTTTGATAAATTCAACTTATAGAGAAGTTGAAAGCTATTTGGGTCCAAGATAGAGATTTTCGTAATTAGTCTTAGTTGGCTGCAAGTTGAAAGTTGATAGCTTTTGTTATTAATTAATTATTTATTTAATTACTACTTTCTTTTATAATTTAATAACTATTTTATTTTTTTAATTAATGATCGATATTAATTATGTTTACATAAATTTTTATTTTTTATTTAAT
This sequence comes from Lavandula angustifolia, assembly GCA_028984105.1. NCBI lineage: Eukaryota > Viridiplantae > Streptophyta > Magnoliopsida > Lamiales > Lamiaceae > Lavandula > Lavandula angustifolia. The sequence goes on from CM054804.1 coordinate 27,607,638, forward strand.
AAAGAATATAGAAATATAATTGATTGTTTTATGAATTATAATTTATAATCTTTCTTGTTCTTAATTACAATTAATAATATTAATTATACTTAATTATTTCTTTATTAATCTTTATTTCAACAATCTTTATTATTAAATGTTCTCTCCACTGACAACCAGCTTTTTTCTCAACTTTTTAGAAAATGAGGAGTTAGCATTGGAGTTTCTCTTATATAAATGACTTTCCAGCATATAATCGATATAACAGTTGAAAACTGAAATTTTATATTTTTAAAAATTGTGAATTAAAAATATTACCGCATTTTTATTTTAGTGAAGATATATTTAACAATTCTTGACATGCGCCCCATCGTGAGTGTTAGAGCAGATTAATTTTCAAATTAGTTTTTGTAAACTATATTTTATCAATTTAAAACTTAATATTATATTTTACTATGAAAGAAAAACATTTGCTTTAATTAAAAAAAAAAAAAGGAAAGTCCCCCACATTACACTAATACGAAACAAAACAATACAAAAGTCTAGAATCAAATTAAAACAATATCCTGCAATTATAAAATTTGTAGTTGTAACTTGTAAGGATATTATTTAATTTTCAAAATTAATACCGGTATTGATATTCTATAAAAAAAAGAACGAACACAAATAATTTTTTATGCAGTTTCATATGAACACATGTTACTTCTATTGCCTTATATCCATAGAAAATGAGGATAAAGGAAAGAATATAGAAGAACAGGGTTCATTGATTATAATGCACCAAATATTTCACTGAAACTAATCATACATTTATTTAGTGAGATTATTATTACAACTAATATTGCTTATCTATCGTATAACAGCAGATTACTACAACTAAGATCTGTTGCTGCAATTTCTTACACCTACTAAGAAGACAGTTCTGAAAGTAATCTCCAGTTATCAATACTACTCCTTTTGCTCAATGAGTGTATAAATAAGATGTAGTAATAGAAACACAATGTACAAGGAAACAAAACCACTCCTTCTGCTGAATGAGTGTATAAATAAGATATACTAATATTCAATCTGCCAGAAACTAAAAGGTTTGTACTGACAAGAGCCCGGACCTTAACTAACCTTACAGACGAAGAACTGGGAGAGACGACATGAAATGAATAGTCGTCTCTTATGTGTCCCTGATGCCAATGCATTTAAACAAATCAGAAGAAACAAAACCTATATAAAGTAATCTCAACTTCAGACCTTACAGATAAACTTGCAGAATTTCTCATAGTGATGAATATTTTGCTTGAATAGTTACATGGACTAGCTCTATTGAACGGCACTCTTGCAGCACGGAGCATCATATGATCCTACGTATATATTGGTCCAGCTTGCACATATAATCTTGGAAGTAAATTCACTACGCTGCAATCCCTGTGTGAACAATGGAACAGTGAAAACTTCATTAGCATGTTATAACTGATGCTTTTATAAATAAATTGAACAAAAACTACTTATCTGAAGAGGTGTTTCTGCATGATATTTACCTCTATTTGACCTAACACTATAACCACCGCCATAGCCAGCACCAGTTTCAGAAGTGACCTCAGCTGCTGCATCCCCACGCCCATAACCAAAGGAGGCAGAACCCTCGAGTTCTAGAGAAGATGAATGCCATGCTGGATCCTCGTTAAATGAGCCCCCATATAAGTTGCCAAAATTCCCTTCACTAAGATTACCTGTTGTAGAATATAAAGATGTGGACCCAGCTGAGCCTCCATAGTCTCTGATATAACCTGCTCTGCTACCAAAGTTATTGTCTGCATGGCCATAAGCAATATTTCCACTTCCTAAGGAACCAACTTCTGCACCTTTAGAAAGAGGAGAACTGCCCCAGATCTCTCCTATACTTCCGAAACTACCGCCCATCCCAGCATTTCCAGTTCGTGATGCAACAAAATCATCAGAAGGTTTGGTGCCAAAATTAGGACTGCTGTTGCCCCACATGTTCCGGTTTGCATTGTTAAGCAACGAAGCACTTCCACCTCTGCCCAACTCATACCCATTGGAAATACCATATCGGCTTAAATCTCCACTAAAATAAGAGTTCACTCCATTTCCATAGCCCAGACCAGAATCCCTACTTGCGCCATAGTTTAAACCAAATCCCGAATCCAAATTCATTCCTATGTTATTATGGTTACTAGGGCTGTAGGGAGGATATCCATTTCGACCAACAGTTGCAAAACCTAACTGACCATCCATTCTCATTCCAGATCCAGTCATGGAATTCGAGTTGTATCCTGGAGAATAAGCATTAAGGAAACTGATTGGTCTATTCATGCCATAGTTATAGCCAGGGGAAGGGCTTCGTGTTGGTCCTGGAGATAACTCTTTGGGAACTGCTCTCTTGACCTCGACCATTTTTCCGTTAAGTTCATGAAAGGTCTTGATCAGAACTCTATCAACTGCTTCCTCTGAATCATAAGTTAAAAAACCAAAACCTCTAGGCCTTTGTGTATTGTGATCATACATCACAACTACATCTGTTATGGTTCCAAATTGATCAAAATACTTCTTGAAGTCACTTTCTGTGACAGTAGATGCTAAACCTCCCACAAAAATCTTCTTTGTGCGCACATAACCAGGGGAGCCTTGGATGCTGCCATTGCTTCTGTTGAAGCTTTGGTTATCATCTCTAGGAACTGCTTTCTTTGCCTCAACCTGATGAATGATAAACTAGGAAAGTTACTAGCTGACAAGTTTTTAGAAGACAGCATTTATAGAGTTGGATGTTTTTAAATAAGCTATAGCATAGATGAAAATTTGAAGTTTTTCTCCTCATGAGTAAATGAGAATTTTGAAAAAGACAAAACAAGGAAGTGGCAAGAAACTACCACAAATAAAATCAATAGAAACCGTTATATGCAGGACAAAATAACTGCTGCAACAAACAAAAAACCAATAGAAACCAAGTTGAATAAAATGTAACAAGCAAAACTTGATCAATTAAGGTCCCTTGAATAAGTTCCAACTCTCTTACATCATATCTACGACCAAATCTGAGAAACTAAAAAAGAAAGTTTAGGTATGTGTCAAAAAAAATTAAAGAAGTCCACATGGAAACAACATTAATTGGTTTAGGAAGAATAAACCTAAAGGAGCTCAAGATTGAATGAGAAAAGCATATGTAACAATTGAGTGACACTATTCCACTTTAATTACTATACTCTGTATATCCATTTTGTCTGTGATGAAACATCCAGAAAATGTCATCGTAAAACATAATATAGGGTATATCCTCAGGGTTTCCTCGTGATGTAGATATGTCATAGCATAAAGCACACATTTAATCAACAATTCATTAACATGTATCAAAAGATCCAGTATCAACAAGCTGAAATAGCGACTTAAGCATGCCTTTTATGTGGAAGCTAATATCCTATTTTCTGAAATAAGAGATAAATGCACCAAACAACAAAGTTGCACAGATTAACATAGTTGGAAGTTCAATACTATCTTAAATGCTGTTTGTCTAAAAATCAGCATTAGAACTCCGATCAACAGTCTTTGAGTTGTGGTATCTGAATGTTATAGAAATGTATTATTCCTCTAATGATTCAAAAGAATAAGTGAGAAATGAGGTTTCGAGATTTACAGTTCTGCCATCTATGATATGTTTTTCCTTGACAACTTTTTCAGCAACAGAAGCATGGGCAAAAACAACGAAACCAAAACCACGGGCTCGCCCTGTAGTACGATCCTTCATTATCACAGCTTCTACCACTTCACCGAAAGCTTGGAAATACTGCCTCAGACGGTCCTCACTCGTGTCCCACGAAATCCCACCAATAAACAGCTTCCCAGCATCCATTTCCATTTTCTTCACATATGATAGCCAACCAAGACGATCAAATTGCAGCAAATATCAACAACTATGAATAGTCTATTTTCACAGTGATCAATATGCATCGAATAAAACCAGTTGCTGATTGTAAACGCAAGCAATAGATCTAATATCAAGTAATCCAGATAAGTAAACTACTCCATATCACAATTCAGCTCCAGTATTCCATATAGCTTATTCGATAAGCAACCGACCAGAGTTTATTCAACACGAAACGCGAAAATGTAGACTGAGAAAAGAAAACAATACCTTCAAGAAAAGAACTCGACAGATACCAGGAGATTTCGCTACCTAAACAAGAACTGAGAAATTTCCTATTCAACGAGAGAGCCTCTGATCTTCAACAGATCGAAACTAACAGCAACCCCAGGATCCAGAACCCCTGAACAAATCAATAAGATTCATATTCTGACTTCAAGCATAAGAAAACGAGAGAATAAATCATAAGACATCAACTTTTATTTACCAAACAAATAAGAAAAAAATGGTCGAATTCAAGATCTGAGAGGCTTCATATAGAGAAGCAGAGGGCTGTAAAAGGCCCTCTTATTGTCTTCCCGTTTTCCTTTTTTCTTGTCTACCAAAATTCAGTCTTTGTTAGAACTGCCAAAGACGTATATTTATAGTATGTTTATGTGAGAGAAGAAAAAGTATGTATTGTGGCCTGTGGAGACTGACTATCACATCCAAAAATGGGCAAAGAAGGTGTTGATGTATATGCCTGCGTTGTGCGCGATTGAGTTTCTGAGCATGTATAGTTATATGTGAGAGAGAGAGAGAGAGAGGGCCTTTGGCTATCCTCTCTCTTGCAAGCAAAAGTATAAGAGAGAAGGAACCGGCGACAAAAGGCTGTTTATAGGATTTCGAAATTTTTCGTAATAATAAAATAAGAGGATGTTTTCCATTGCGATGTGCCCCAACATTTCTACCTATTTTCGTTTCACACCTAATATTTTTAAATCGATTGTCGTATCATTTTGTTATAGTTATTAGATGGTAATTATATTTGAATTTGAATATTGATTCGATGAATTAATTCATAATAATTTTGTGTGAATAAAATCTAAATATAAATACTAGTTCAGATTGTGGGCGTTTGAATCAAATCATTCGCTCAAGATTTGGAATGAGAATCCAATAGAATTTGTACAAAAACTCACCAAGTTATTAGAGTTTTAAAGCTCCAACTTTTCAGATATGATTCAAAAAACTTAATTCGAATCAATTAAGTCAGGAGTATAAAAACTATTTCAATCATGATTCTAAAACTCTCTTATAAAAAATTCTTAAAGTTCAACTACACTTTTTTTTTCTTTTTTTCTTTCAAATATGTGTTCATTATTAATGTACGTTTTGTTGCATAATTGATGTCAAATGTGATTTATGGTTTATTAAAACGCGAATAATGGGTCTGAATTCAAATTGCACAAGTCGGACACTTTAACGTGTGGTACACCATGTATTAGTCTTCAAGTATAGTACTTATTAGACTTTTCCTCTCTTGATTTTACTCAATTAAATTAATAGTTTCCGAAATCATGTAATATAAACTACGAATTGCATTTTATTAAAACATCAAGTCCTTCAGAAAATAAAAGTAATTTACCATCAGAATTCAAGTATAATATAAAAGATTATTGTAGATTAGCCTAAGATTCCGCAGTGCAATTAATGTAATGAAAGAAAGCAATTATGATTCAAATTCCAATGATTTTTTTATATAACTGTGTTATTTAAAAGTATATATAGTATAAATTATGGCTCATGTATAATATTCTACATTTACGAAAACATATATAATTTGTATTGGTCGTCATTTTAGAAGCGTCAGTGAAGATTTTGAAAATGGTTTAGAGTCTCGTGATGATACCTAATACATTCAAGTCTTTACTATGTATATATGTCCCAAATTATTTAATCTTATAAAGCAAGATTCATGATCATACCTAATACATTCAGATCTTTGCTATATTTTTCCTACTTATTTAATCTAATAAACCATTTTCTGTTCAACTAACTCAGATCTTATTTAGATTATTATTTTTAAATTTATGCTATTGGTATTTAACTCTAGACCAATTACTGCGAGAAATATCTACTAATTAAAGCACTACCGTCAATTGAGATTTTATTTAAATTACTTAGGTTGTTTTTGCAAGAGCTTTTTTTTATGACGACGAACCCGCAGCCGCTACCTTTGGTGCGCACCCATGATCTATCGGTCCCGGGCCACCCACCTTCACCGCTACGCCATTCCATGGGAACTGCAAGAGCTTATTTTAATTGATTATCTGTTTTTTGATTCTATAAGCAAATTTTAGTGTTTGCAAAATCTTGATTTTTGCATTAGCTTCTCTAAAAATTAAATAGTAAATTTTGCTTAAATTCATAAGTATCTACTAAGGTGCTTTAGGTGCTTCTAGCAGCATAATTTTTCGAACTACCATAAATATCTGCTTGTTAATATTAATATCAAGCCAACGCATTTTGATTAAAAATAATTTTTCAACTTAAAGCAAAAACAAATAATTTTTTTTTATAATAACCAGTTACAAACACACCTTAATGGTAGATTAGTTATTTTATATGATCAACAGTCACCAACAACACTAGGTTGAGTTTAAATGAATAATTAACATAATACGATTTATATTATATAATATTAAATATTTAGTACTCACATAGCATAGCATTTATATAATTCCCTCATAATCAAATTTAAATTGCGTAAGAAATTTAGGCATACAGTATATAGAAATTGTTTAGTGTGGAGGCCAGCCACGAACCCTAAGACTACAAATAACGCAGCAGAAAACCCACTAGGTGGGTTTAGGTGGAAAAAAAAAATCAATTAATGTAGTGAGAGAGAGGCCAACCCAGGTGGGTTTTGAGGTAAAATGCCACCACCCGGTTGATATTCGTAGGCCAATGGGATGTTGCCACTTGGCATCATCCCATTGACTCTTAATTTTTTTTTTTATAAATATAAAAATAAATATTTTTTAATAATATATATTATAAAAATAAATAAAAATTATACCAAAATTCATGATTTTTCATTCTCTATAAATAGAGCCCAATATTGCTATACTTTTCACATCTTAAAAAATCTTCATTTTCTCTCATTTCATTATTTACTAAAAATCTCAATCTCTCTTATAATTATCATGGATCCATATAATAACAACTTCCCCCATTCCCCAAATTTTCCTTACTCTCAAGATTATTATCCCAGTTACGAAAATTTCCAAAATCCCAATGAATTCGCATCCCCGATGTTTCAATTCAATTCGCAATTTTCACAAAATTCCACCCAAAATACCCCTCCAACCTCTGTTGAAAATCCTAATGAAAAATCGGTCAAACACTTCGAACAATCCTCAAGGTTGGAAAGAGATAGAAGACATGATTCTAATGTCTTCTTATTGTCATGTTAGTGGAAATCCGATTGTTGGCACCAACCAAAGTAATGCCACGTTATGGAAGAAGGTGAAAAAGATGTATGATACCACTCGAACTGAAAACCCGCTAATGTCCGAAGAGAGGTCAATAGAGTCACTGAGAGGACGTTACAAATGCATCAATGCGAACGTTATGAAGTGGATCTGTGCATATTAGGCGGCGTATGCTCGTAGAGGGAGCGGGATGTCAAACGAGGATATTGAGAGGGAAGCACAGACGATTTACGGTAAGAAGTTTGCTCACCGCGAGGTCTTTGAAAAAGTCATGAGAGGTAATCCAAGATGGGAGTTGAATTTAGAGATAACAGGTCGTACTTCCAAAAATCTTAACAATGATATCAATACTGATGAAAGTCTTGGTAGTTCCAAAAGAACACGGACTAATGAAGATGACACTCCAGAAACTCCTACAAGTGGTGCTTCTGCATCAATACCTCGTCCTACAGGGAGAGACACCGCTAAAGCTGCTAAAAAAGAAAGGAAAAGGAGTTGCAATGTATGTTCTATAATCCCAGATGATTTTACTACTGAACTTCGTGCTCTTAGGATCACGCGTGAAAAGGAGCTTGATCACCGTGGCTTAGACCGTGAGGCACGTCAAGAAGAAATGGACCGGAAGGGGAAGGTGGTGATACTAAACACATTGATGGTGAAAGGAGAATTAACTCCGGCAGAAGAGGCACTGAAGAACCATTTAATGACCGAATTATTTAAGTATTAATATCAAACTGATATTAAGTATGTTGTATTGTATTTTCATTGGAGTGTTATCTTTTCGTAGTGCTTAAGATTCTAGTATGTTGTATTGTATTTTCATTGAATGAAATTCACGTTTTCAACTTCTACTCATTTTCAACTTCAAACTTCAATAAATGCTACACTATTCAGAAATAATTATACACTATTTGCACTAGTGCTTTCAATAATGTTTTCTTTGCTTCACGCGTGATCACAGTTGTCGATGTAATTTTGTCGATGCAGTAATGCAATTTTGTCGTAGTTCACCCGTGATCTCTCTACGATGCAATAATGCAATTTTCATTGAACGAAGTTCACCCGTGATCTCTTTACTTTGCAACATTATTTGGCACACTATTTGGCAACACTATTTGGCACACTATTTGGCAACACTATTTGGCACACTAGTTGGCAACACTATTACCCTTCACACTATTTGGCAACACTGTTCACCCGCGATCTCTCTACTTTAAATATATCACTTTACCAAATTCTCTACACTATCTCTACAATATCTCTACACTATTTAAACAAATTCTCCCAATAAAAAATTTCTTCAAGCTCCTCCAAACAAATGGCGTCAAGTTCTAATTTTAATGTTTCCGATTACCTCGAAGATGATGGTTGGTGGGAAAATCATGAATCTTTTTACGAACAACATGCTGAAGAAGATCGCATTATTGACAACATTGTCGAACAAGTGGCCATTCAAGCAGAGGCACTTTCACTACAACCAACAGATCATGTTGTTAGGCAAAAACGACGATTTATAGAACGTGGACGTGAGAAGGGCCATGAAGGTGTGTTCGAGCAGTACTTTTCGGAAAATCCAATCTATCCCGAAGAAACTTTTCGAACAAGATATCGCATGCGGAAGCCGTTGTTCCTACGTATAATGAATCAATTGGTTGCCACCGATGAGTTTTTTCAACAAAAGTGTGATGCCGTTGGCCGCCTCGGTATATCTCCTATTCAGAAATGCACTGCAGCTATGAGGGTGTTGGCATACGGCACAGCAGCAGACTTGCATGATGAATATTTACGGATGAGCGGCCAACTCATAAGGAAATCACTCAATAAATTTGTTGATGGTGTAATTTCCAACTTCGGCGACGAATACCTTAGAAAGCCCTCTCCCCAAGATATGGCGTACCTACTCCATTTAGGAGAACGACGCGGTTTTCCAGGCATGTTGGGCAATATTGACTGCATGTATTGGGAATGGAAAAATTGTCCTACTGGCTGGGCCGGGCAATTCTCTGGAAGAAGCGGCAAGCCCACAATTATTCTAGAAGCAGTCTCAGGATTTGTGGATTTGGCATGCATTTTTTGGAATACCAGGTTCGAGAAATGATATCAATGTACTTGATCAATCTCCTCTTTTTAATGATGTCTTGCAAGGTTAAGCACCGAAGGTTAGTTATGTCGTAAATGGTCAGCAGAAGAATATGAGATATTATCTCACTGATGGTATATATCCTGAATGGACAACATTTATCAAATCTATTAAAGCTCCTCTCATCAGAAAGCATAAATTATTTGCACTACATCAAGAGGCCGCAAGAAAAGACGTTGAACGAGCATTTGGCGTTCTACAAGCTCGATTCACTTTTATCAAACATTCATGTCTTATTTGGGATCGTAATGTTATGGGGAAAATAATGAGAGCTTGCATCATCATGCATAATATGATTGTGGAAGATGAAAGAAGCACTTACTTAAACTACCAAGATCCCACATAATTTATACAAGATCAAGTTAGTCGGAATGATCATCAGATTGGAGATGGAGCGGAAAATAATAATTTTGCTTACTCTACAGAAAGGATAGCAAGTCTAGCTAGTCATATGACAACCAAGTCACAACTTGAGAATATAGAAGCACACAGAGATCTTCAAGACAACTTTATCAAGCATATTTGGCGTAAATTCGGCGATGATAACTGAATTTTATTTACTTTGTTGTTTGTAATTTTAGTTTTTCGTTGTTTTAATTTCGTCTTTCAATTACTGTCCTATGTTCCCTATATTTTAGTTTGTACGATTTCGAGCTTTATAATTTTTCTACAATTTCAGTTAATTTTACGCCTTTAAATTTAAATAATTATTATTAATATATAATAATATTAATATTAAATAATTAGAATATATAAAAAATATAGTTGGTGGGGCCTGGTTGGGTGGTTAGGGATAAATGATAAAAAGTAGAGATGGTTGGGTTGAAAGTAAAATGAAGTATAAAGAGGAGAGAGAAATTAATTAAATATTAAAATAATTGGATTGGTTGGGTATTTAGGTGGTCAAGGATATTCGTAGTCTAAGTGAGATAGATGGCGGCTGTCTCTCTCTTTCTTTCTCTCTCTGCATATATATTTATATATATATATATATAGGCTACATCTACTGATTATACAATAAATTTATGTTTGGCCGTGTCAGCTCTATCAAAAAATATAAGTATAATATTATCATCGCCTCTCACCACACAATTCAATTTAAGGGTCTCGAATAATTGGGAAGTTTTGGGAGATGCCAAATGCTAGCTAACTTATCGAGATTACTCGCGACCTAATAAAGACAAGTTCAAACCTAACTGGCTAACTCATTTATACTCCACTACAAAAATTCAATAAATTCTACTTCGTCGAAATCCGATCGAGTAGCTCCACTCGCTTACAACTAGCTATTTATTATTAAAAGAAATTGTACAATCAAAGCTTTTGCATTGTTAAACATGTGCTGTCATTGGGGTTTATATTAAACATATGATATCGCTATCAGAATGAAAATTCTTTCAATAATACTTGTATGTATCTGCTGATTCAGAACTTTAATTAATAATATTAAACCAACTTGAAATCTAAGTGCCTACGCAGGGCTTGAGCTGACACTGTCAATTTTAATATAATATGCTTTCACTCAACAATATAATTATTAAGTTAGATGAAGCTTATTAAATTTTACAGGCTTCCTAAAATACTCATAGAAATAAAATACAATGGATTGTAAATCGGACGGTTGAAATAGAATTACGAAAATAAAACAACGATAATAAGGAAATCAATTGGAAGGGAGATAGAACCAGGATTTTGATCAATTCAACCACCCCTATGTGAGTCTGACCTAATTTCCTTGAATCCCTTCATCCACCTATCCAAACAATTAAAGGAAGTCGTAGGGTTAGGTTCAAGTAATTAAATACCAAGTTTTGTAGTAGGAAATAAAAATAAATTTGAATCATTGATCTAATAAAATGGATGATCGAATTTTACTGATGCATTTTCATGTTAGGTGAATGTATTATATTATGTAATACATTATGTTTGATAATTTATAACACAACATTACTATAATGTAATGCAATCAAAGTGTAATTATAATGGACTACATTCTAATTACAAATACATTGCGAAATAATTCATTTAATAAAAGAAAATTAATTAAATGACCGTCATAGATCTTATATGACTATGATCTAGATCTACATATTCCTATCCAACTTTAGGGAGTGTATTATTTTCCTCAAAGTCATATATTTTTATGTATGCATCCAAAATCAAGAAAAAAACATAAACTATAGTGTGGAAATCTTAAAAGAGTGAATCATCATCGTTTGCAATCGGGGTCGATAATCAAGATTTCCATCAAAATCGGTTTTTTTTTTTAATGGTGAATTAAGTTCTAAAGTTTGGTTGTGCAACAAGTTTACATGTGGATTTGTGAGTTTGCGAGAATTTACATTTTGTTTATCTCATTGAAACTTTGCAGATTTCATCATCTAATATCAAATTCTAGATTTGCCTTTAAATGAGAGTACACTCAAACTTTTTTCTATAAAAATGGATTGATATTGTGGATTGTGGTAAAAAAGTTTGATTTCGATCGTCATGTCTTTGTAAATCGAATGATTTGCAATTTAATATTTGTGGATTATAAAAGTCACTTAATATTTATTTTTTGGTTAAGATTTGAAATAATAAGTTATGTATTGTAGAAAATGGATAGATTTTATATGATATATTAATAGGCCTGGAGAAATAATGGAATCAATTTTGCTGTCAAGAATAATTAGACAACTAAGGGGTGGCAATGGCATGACACGCCGCTTCGCTGGTGCAACTTTGAGTAAAAGCCTAATTAAACAAATTAAGTCATATTCTACTGAAAGAATTAAATAAATTAAAATAAAAAAAGACCCAATGGAATAGAATCATGAGATGGTCGTAGCCCACTATTGTCTTCATCTTTCTTTCCAACTTTTCTCACTCTTTTATTCTTTCAAACAAGAAATGGAATTGAATTATAAAAAACCAAAAAAGAGAATAAATTCGTTTTTAATTTTGGTTGCAATTATCCATCCCCGTAGACAAGCATGGCTATAAATTTGGTGTGATGCGCAGAAACCGTTGGGTCAATTGGGCGTTGAAAAGGACTAAATTAATGATTCCATCACATGCACCTTCATAATGTTTTCTATCTCTTGTTTTCTTTTCTGGCAAAATTCCTTCCTTTTGTTGTATTAACCAATGGCTCTCACTTTCTATGTTAATTACCTTAAAAATAAAGTGTTACTTATCCAATTTTGTAATAATAAACATGGATTTATGACATAATAGTCGTTAAACAGCAAATGACCTTATTAGCGGTCCATTTCAGATATGTTATTAAACAGGTATGTAGTAAAATAAAAATAAATTGCTTTCATTGAGAGTCGAACTCAAGACCTCCCGCTTACTAAACGGGTGCTCTAACCAACTGAGCTATGAAAGCAATACATTTTAAATTATTTTACAACAGTAATAGAATATGTAGTTAAAAACGATATTATATAAGAAAATAAAATTTTATATAAATTAGTTATAAGGATATAGCATAAATAAATGTATGTTGATTAATGCTGCAAGAATCACTTAAGCCAAGCGAGTAGCAACATTGGGATGTTCTCTCACTTCTTTCTCGGTTCTAATCACAAAATACCACTCTTTCTCTCTCACTTCATGTTACCAATGCCGGATCACAACGGCTTGACTCCAAAAATGGGTCTTTCTCATACTCAACCAGAATTTACAATTGGGTTACATCACATCCCGCTGAACCTACTGAGCCATATACCGGATTTCAAAACAGTGCCGTTTACGTCATTTTGCAAATTGGATCCAAAATCAAGGAAAGTATCAATACATGCTCATAAAACAGAAATATGCTTTCTAAACCAACAAAGCTATGAAAGCACAATACATTTATTATTCATTATTAACTTAAAGAATGCTTAAAGTAAATAGAAAACAAAATTAGTATAGTACACTATTTTACACGAGTATATTTTGAAGTTCTTATATCTTTCCGATCGCAAAACCATTAATATGAAAAAAAAATGAACTAATTCTGAGCCTATTATTTAAATACAAGGAGAATGTAATTCCAGAAATGAATAATTCGAGTAGATATATGATTCTTTCGAAATTATTTATGTGAATACAATTCTAGATTTCAAAATTGTACACAACTTGTTAATTTCTACAATACATGTATGTTATTACTACATAATTAATGCTGCAAGACAAGCTAAGGCAAGCAAGTACCAACAGCCTTCGCTTTGATGAGGTTTTTATCTCCAAGCTGAAAATGTTACCAAAGCTCTATTTTTCCATCCGACATAGAGAGCACCATTACCCTCTGCTACCACGTAACTTGAGCTATATTCTTTCAACACATCCCTTACAGTAGAGCCAACACAAGAACTGAGTAGAACTGGTGAGAACCCAGCCATTGTAAGTCTCAACCTCCATTTACCCAAGACCTCGTGCCTCTCTACGCGCTCTTTCCCCTCGCAAGCTATAATGTTAACCACATCCTTCGCCACACAATGCTCCTCTGCATTGATCCGCCGACTGTCATCTCTCACTAGACCCGCTGCATCTATGGACTCAAACATCGCCGTATAGTACTCCAGAGTCTCACCGAACCGTTGGGAGAAAGTGGTGGTGTTGGTGTTGGATTCTTGCTCCACAAGGGTCACAACCTTTGGGGACAAGCTCTTCACTAGTCTAAGGAGGCGGTCTCTATCATTGCTAGGGCTCACACTCTCATCCGGTATGTGGTGTAGTATGTAAGGGAAGTTTACCGCCAGCGCTTCCCCATGTCGTACATGAAGATCCTCGAGATGGACATCGCACCATGAGGCTGCCGAGCCGTGGAACTCGAAAGGAACTCCACATGACTCGGCTACTTGGGCTAATCTCCGACCAACTAACTGCAAACCTCCACCGCGAGCATGAGCTGATTCAGAATCATCTACCCCTGTAATGTGAACGCATGGTGGACCACCAGGCCGACGAGAGATGGCTTGAATGAAAGACGCCCACTGACTCCCCTGTGCTATCTGAAAATCGATTATGTGGATTCTGTTTTCGTCTGCCATGGCTTCCCCAATGACAACATTGGCAGACATGTAAGCAAATTTATAGTATGGGCAGATTTTATACAACAGCTGCATGTGGGACATCAAGTCGGGGCCTGATGGTTCGTTGCACTTCAACTTCTTGCAGATTAAGCTTCCAGATGAGAGCAGTCTTGCCCTTAGGGCTTCCAGTATGTATGCACCCAATCTCTGCAGCGGATCGCCGGATACTGATACTCTTTTCTCTAATATGTCCAACAGAATCTCCGCAGCATCAGATGTGATCTTTCTTGGGGAGAAAAGTAGGATATCAGCTTCAGATACTACTTCAGCAGAGGCTAAGAGCAGTTGTTTCAAGTCCATGTTTGGGGCCATCTCTAGGATTCTGTGGTACCTGTTGAAGTAAGAAGGATGCTCCACCCTATCAGTTACGGAGCCATTGTAATCAATATGAAAGTCAGGTCCCACCAACTCATTTCTCAACATCCATATCATCCAATTATTTTCATCGTCGGTTTCAAAAGAACCATTGAAAGGTGATGATACACTCACGGCTGAAGGTGAGAAGGCAGCATAATCAGTTACTGGTGTTGATTCCAGAGTGTAGAATTGTTCAGCATAAGTCTGAATAGAACGTCCCATACCCTGGCTTTTACTATGAGTTAAATCATTGCAGGTAACTTGAAAATCCGAAAAGGAATACGGCTCAATCTGCTGCATATGGAGATGGTGAGAATTGTGGACCTGGGATACCTGCACCTCAACACTAGTATCAAGATCTACTTCTGACACATTTTATCTCCGAGCCTTCGTTCCCTAAAACAACTTAGATAGCATCAAGATCTCTTCACAAACAACTTGCAGGGCTATAGATTGAGCAATATAAGCTTAGCAAGCTTGCAGCTCTATTCAAAAGAACAAAGACCAACCAAATCTGCCATTGATTAGAACAAGGGGTCAGTAAGTTTCAATGATAGAAAATCGTTACTATCAAAATAAACTTGAAAGTCTTGCTAACCCCTCCCTTGGAGGTGGGTTAACAAAGATGTTAGAACTGCAAGAGACATCAAATACATGCAACTCTGCAGACATAATTGCCACCATGATTCAGCAACTGAATGAATTAAGAGACAACTGATAGAGTCAGCTATGCCGATGCAAACAAGGTAAAAGCAGAGAAGGCTGGGAAACTTCCATAAACTACTCGTGGTTCCCTTGAGCAGCAGTAATAAAACTAAGACAAAGAAAAGTATATTATCTTATCCACATAATTATGGACGAACCATATATATGCCTCCATAACGGATGAATGGAAACACAAGGCAATAATGAAACTAAATGGATTTAATATTCTAACTGCATCCTTTATAGGAATTTAGCCTTTTGCTTTAACCAGTAAACACTTTTATTACTGTCTCTCTTGAAGGGAATAAAGATTCTGTCCTTATCTTCAACCAACTAGAGAACCAGTTTTACGCGTGAAGATGGATCCATGAATTCAAGTTTGGAGATCAACTTATACAAGTTCAAAGGGTTCAAGCAACAACTGCAGTTGTAAATACCAAGAAATGGGGCTAGTTTACATTATAGTTGCCGTCATAATTCTTGGCGGGATCCTAGCTACAGTAACTTATATTCGTAATAATGAGAAGGCCAACTTCTAAGTAAACATAATTTCTATTGCAAAACAAATTCATCAAGTCAGAGGTGATGCGTAACAAGTCACGATTGGATTCATAAGAAATTATAGCCAACAGTTACAATGAATTCATCAAATCAAATACAAAAACTCGGATACGAGCTCGGTATCTTGAGCTAAAAAAAATCTAACAAATTATAAATCCGCAGACGAATAAATCCTCCACCCAAAAGATGAAGTGAATCCTGATTAGGAATTCAGATAATCTGGAACAAAAGGTAAATACTAAATTAAGCCACACCTATTTATGATTCGACAGCTGAAACGTCTAAAAGGACAGGCAGAATAAATTCCTCCACCACTTAAATTTTAGTCACGTCTTGCCGGTAAAATATTCACGAACAGGAGTACGAATTAAACGAACAGGAGTACGAATTAAACGGAGAAACAAAGTAATAACTCGCAATCAGATTACAAACCATAAACCATATAACTGAGAAAATGGAAAAACAAGATCGTGTACATAGACGAGTTTGCTTGGGCAAAACATACCTCTGATGAAAAATCCTGCAAAGTTCCTTCTGATTTCCGAATTGTGAAAGACAGGTAGTGAGAGGGAGAGTAGAGATCATTTCTTGGGATGCAGAGGAATTATATGAAACTGAAGAGAGGGAGTGAGCATGTAATATTTATATACAGTTGTGTAGATAGAGAAAGGAAGCGCAATTAACTAGTGAAGGTGCTGCGTAAAAGCTAGAGAGAGAGCATTCAACTAATGAAGCTACTGCGTAATAAGACTAGAGAAGGACTAGCGTGTGAAATATTGGGTCACAACTCACACGCGTGCACGCGTAATTTGCTTATTTTAGATACGACTACAACAATTTTGTTTTTTCTAACTTATGAAATTTTCTATTAATACATTTTATTTGATTAAACTAAATTCCTTTACTATAGCCTATAGGACCCTAATTTAAATGTATTATTATATACCTCCTGAAATATTATATTAGTATGTGTAGAAAATCTGAATGTTTGCAAATGAAAATACATGAATATTATCAAGCGAGATAAATAAAAGGTAAAGAGATTCAAATTTTCATTTTTTTTCCTGCATAAATTAATTTCTTTTAGTTATGGACATGACTTTAGTATGGAGTTCTATAACTAATTATTGGCATCAAAAGGTTTTGAGTTGACGTTTGTATAAATGACTTTTTTTTTCATACACGTCATGCTATACTTGACCACACAGTGTGGTATTTATTTTATGATCACTTTGGCGGAAATATTATCGTAGTTGATCTATTAATTAAATAGATTTCACCAATTCATCAACAGTATTCAACTATATGAGTAATTTGTAAACTATTAAACATAAATAAAATTTATTCTAACACTCACTTCGCACCTAGATTAACGAACGTCCGTTGTCTCCTACTTAAAAAATCAGGTTATTTCATCCATTAGGATGGTTATGATAAAAGTGAATGAGTGGATCCTAGGTGGTTATGTGAGGGGCCCGAATCATGCAGGACTCCGAGTAATTTCCTTGATTTCTTTGTATATTATTACTCCGTCTCGTTTGAAGTGATGCGTTTCTTTTCAGCACGTTAATTAAGAAAGTGGATGATAAAATAAGAGATAAAATATGAGTGAGAGAGTATATGATAAAGTGGAGGAGATAAAAGATAATAAAGCAGGAGAAAGAAATAATAAAGTATGAACAAATTTATAATTGTTTTGGAAAGTTATTTTCTTTTTAGGAAACGTGTCGCTTCAAATGGGACACCTTGAAAAGTAAAGCATGTCGCTTCAAATGGGACGGAGGGAGTATTTGCTATCTTCTCTCATGAAATTACAGATTTCGCCCTTATGTTTCTAATTATGAATCTACCCCTAATAAAATGGATATATTATACTCCCTCCGTCCCACTATTGTTGTCCTACTTTCCTAATCGGTTGTCCCGCTATTAGTGTCATTTTTCCTAAAATAGCAAAAACTACTCTTAACAAAAAATTAAGTGGACCATCCTACTTAATACTCATCCCCACATTATCATAGTCTCTCTCTCTCTCTCCAAAAATCTATTTCTCACACGATTTTCATTCTACCTCGTACTCGAAAATTTATGATTTTTAACTTTGTAGAAATTTAAGATTATTTCTTAAAATACAATATGAAAAAAAAAAAAACAAAACAAAAATCGATTGCCTCAACTATGTTATGCAAAAATTTGGATAAATTCTCATTTTTTCCACCAACCACTCCTCAAAAATTAGGTCATTTCTTAATACAATTAAAACTCATAAAATATACACTTAAATAAAGTTTCTCAGTCTCCGTGGCGAAATCAAATGAAAAGTAATAGCGGGACAAATGGAATATTAAAAATCTCATAAGAATGGATTCTACAAACGACTCTATAGGTCAAATCTAAAATCATTGGTGTTGATTCCTCTAAGGAGGGCATAAATTTATGTTTTCAATTTACCTACGAAACCTATGTTTGTTCCAAAAAAAAAACCTGAAAAAGAAATTACATAACTCTACATATAAATATCAAATTAATAGCTAAATTATGTAAAACATAATAAAGTCAGCTACAATAGTATAACTATAATCACACAAGTTATACCCAGTGGCGGATGCACATAGAGGCAAGGAGAGGCAATTGCCTCACCTCAAAATTTGATTGAATTTTTTTTTTTTTTTGTATTTTAAGTATCACAAAATTATTTATTTTGTTGTAAAACTTCTCCAAATCTAGTATTTATGAGAGTAACAAATTAAAATCTTTTATTCTCCGGAGACATTAATTCATCAGTGCTTCGTGAGCAATTTTATAAGACTTATGTATATTATTTTGCCTTAGTTAGATATTGTTATTCTTTATAATTTCCTCTAACTAAATTTAGAGTGATGTCAAAATAAGATTGTGTAATAAGTTTTTCGAATAAATATAAAAAATATATGAGTTATTAATGAAAGAAGAATATAATCTTTAAATAAGCAATAAAAAGTAACTATAATTAGATTTAAGTAGAAAAATGTGCTTAAATTTTTTTTTTCGGGGACTCCGCCCCCGAACCCCCGTACAAAGATAACTCAAGCCCCGATAAGTTTTGCCCCCCTAACCGAAAATCCTGGATCCGCCCCTGGTTATACCCCTTGACTGAGAAAATGATAACTAAGGCGGAAATGAATAGTAGAAAACATAGTCATATGTATATATAAAAAAAATAGGCTATTACTAAGTATTTGGTAAGAGTTTGTCGTTTGTTTAATTTGGACTTTGCATTTAATATTTGAGGAAATACGTGCTATAAATATCAAAGTTTTATAAGATGACAAATTCATTTAATTGGCAAAGAAATTCAGTTGAGTAATATAATTCAAATTTTCTGTGGAATTTATTGTGTACACATAGGAGGAGTATATAATTTAATTGGGTTATTAAGATATACTCCATCAGTCTCAATTATCTTGTCAAGTATTCCATTCGAGTCGTCTCAAATATTATTCAATTTTTTTTAGCAAATTATTACGCTTAACTTTTTTTATGGGACCGAACTCTACATTATTCTACACGTACAACTAACAATTCTCCTTAAAAGTCGCGTCGTGATAAAAGTGGATAAAATAATTATGACGGAGGGAGTACATAATATATAAAAGGAAAAAAAAAAAACAAGCAAAAACAAGGGATGGCGGCTACGCTGAATTAAATCCGTCCATGCATGTCTCCAACCCACTGTAAAATTGCGTTTGTAGTGGGATTTCATACACCAACTGAGTTGCAAATCATACTGGAAAATGCATATCTTGCTATTTTATTTTTTCTCTCACTTCAAAAATGGTGGGCACTATAGAATATCTGCATTTCACTTTATTATTTTTGGAAATTGCAACATAGTCCTTCAATTTATGGATTTATAGAGAAACTGTTTATCTTCGCTTTGCTGAAACCTGCGAAAAAGATGATGAAATTATATGGTATTTTTCTTTTTAAAAAAAGGTTTTGTTTTAATGGGATAGCTAATTCTCCCACCGCCCCGAATTTATATTGCCATTTATTTTTTTCACACATATTAAAAAAAATTAATGATATTAAAGTTAGATAAATTTTGGTATTGAAATCTGAGTAAATAAAAGTAAATTACTAAAATGTTAATGATGTAATTGTGTTTGCTATTATAAAAGTTGAATAAAATAGTCTTTTTCTATATTATCATATTAATTAGATCTGTTAAGATTAGTGAAACATTAGTTAGATTCGAAAAATTACTAATAGACATATAAATTTGAAACAGACGAAAAATAAAAATAAATATATAAATTTGGGTCAGAGTTTGAGTCTAAATTTAAAATTTGATGATGAAGAGCTCTCATTAAATTAAAAGTGAATTGTGGATTATTTAATAGACTACCTATACAAATATAAATAATTAATAAGACAATATAAAACAATAACAATAATAATACAAAATAATGAAATACAAAATGCAGTATTACATTAAAAACAATAATAATAGAAAATTATTATGAAATACGTACATAACATCGTCGATAATAGAAAAACACTACGATAGCAATATTACAGAAAAAACACAATATTGCCATAATATAGCAATTCAATAGGGTGGTAAATCAGAACATGATTCTCCAACTTTATTAAAATAAGGAGTATATGGACTAGTTGCAAAAGGATCTCTCATATTTTTTCTTGTGCTCTATTTACTCAGAATGTGCATGATCTATCTTATTTATTATAATTTATTTTATTAAGTTGTGTAATTTTCTATTATATAATAAACAATATATATATATATATATATATATATATATAAGATGGATTTTAAGGAACATCTCCTTAATGAAGGAACTAGGAACAAAATCCATCCATTTATTTTGTATAATCAAAGACTAAGATTTAATCTTGTATAATATAGATTAATAATATTTATAGTAACATAAGGACAATAAAGTGAAAAATTAAATTTAGAATCTCTCACCACAAATATCTTTCGCTCCATTCTCTCTCTCTCTCTCTCTCTTATCTCATGCTCCATTCTCTCTCTCTCTTATCTCACTTCTCTCTCACGTTGTTAAACCAGATCTGCGCCGCCGCCCCTCAATCAACACCAACACCGCGTCCCGCCCTTCAATCGAAGACAACGCCACCACGATACACGATTCTCCCTCTATTTTGCCTTTCTTCTCGTCCAGAGACGGCACCTGCGACAAATTTGGGAGCAGATAATTGAAACTCAGATCTGCGCCCCTCGATCGACAGTAATATGGTGCCGCGCCGCCCCTCAACCGACAACGACGACACCACGCCGCGCCATACTCCGTTCCTCCCTCGATTGATTATGCGAAAATTAAAGGCATATGGTAGGGAGGAGAATTTTTTTGAAATTTCTATTCATTCTCTGCCATTTGTTCTCGTAATTTTTAATTTTTTTTTCTATGCTTATGGCTGAGGAGAAATTTCACAAATTTCATAAATTAAAGGCATTGATGATAGATTTACATGTTTATGGAGATTTGATTATAAAGAATTTTGGGTGTTCTTGGAGATTTGATTTTTACTGTTACTTAGGTGTTTATTGATTCAATTCTGGAATTGAATTTTCTTGGAGATTTGATTTAGTGCAACTTAGGTGTTCATTGATTCAATTATGGAATTGATTTTTCTGGGAGATTTGATTTTACTGGATATTGTAATCTGCAATTGATTGTTATTTAACTTATTAGAAGTAGATTGCAGTCTAAGATTTAGTTTGTCGAATTAATTACATAAAAAATATGAATAAAGTGCATAAAAATTACGAATTAAGTGCATAAAGATTACGAATTAAGTGCATAAAAATTACGAATTAAGTGCATAAAAAAATACGAATAAAGTGCATAAAGATCACAAATTAAGTGCATAAAAATTACGAATAAAATGAATAAAGATTACGAATTAAGTGCATAATAATTACGAATAAAGTGCTTAAATAATTCGGTATGAAATGAGAGCTTCTTCGGAGGAACGGGGAGATGAAGAAAAAGAACAGAAAGTCGTTTTCTGTCTCTTCAATTAAAATTAAATGATTTATATGATTCACCCTACAAATTATTAAAATGAAAAAATTGAATAGAATAAGAAAAAAGAAATCAAATGACCTATATACCCTTAATGAAGTCAAATAAGGGATTTAAAGTTAAAAGCATCTCCTTCAATCTGGACCACACAACATTTAAATGAAAGGACGAGATGTGTTCTTAGTTCCTTCGTTAAGGATGTGCTCCTTATAGAACCCTCCCCTATATATATATATATATATATATATATATATATATAAATATATGCATTTATATATTTTTACAATAGATTAAAGATTATGGAATCAAGTGAGATTACTGTTTGACGGAACATATTACAAAATAACATTTAAAATTAAGGACCTAACAAATTTTAAGTTGACCACCCACAAATTGAGGACCTAACAAATATGACAAAATTAAACAAATTTTAAAAATAAAAATGTAAAGTCGGTGAATAGTTACCACTGGACCTTTCAAGTTGTTTATTGTAAAATTTATATCATCCCATTAAAGGATGACAAATGGCACAATGTTATTTGTTGATATCATTGATATAAAATTAATTCAATGATATTGATAATTAAAAAAATCATAAAAACTTAAATTATATATGATTTTTTTTTTTTTGGTTATGAATGGAGCATAATATTGTTATACCATCACTAACAAATCTAAACTCAATTTTCTCAAACTTTCACAAACCAAAACTCATAGCTTAAACTAAACCATTTTTTTATTTATGTATTTTTCAATTTCTTATAATCGCAAATATATATTTTTTTAACCTAAATTAATTTTTTAAGCATTTCAATTTAAATAAAAAATACCCATTCCGTCGCATTATTTATGTCTCATTAGGATTTAACATGGAGATTAATACGGTTGGTGTAAAGCTATAAGATTGTCGTGTAAAAATATATAGTGATATGGTCCACTTAATTTAAATTGATTGTGATCACTCATTTATTTTCTTATTTGATATGAGATATAAACAATAGAACAACCCAAAAACATAAATGAGACATTAATAATAAGACAAAGAAAAATATTATACATAATAAATAATTAAAAATACAATTAAAAGAAAATTTAAGTTAAGTCGGTTTGTGTTGCGTTTCTCATTAACTGATGTAGAAATTAAGTAAGGTTGTAAGTTGTGATGTTGAGAAGAAAAAAATAATTCATAGAGGTGGCAAAAAGGGCGGTTGGAAGCCCAACCCCAAGCCTACTGGACCAATTTGTTGGGCCTGCCCAAACCTGTTAAGACACCTTATTGAGCCATGAAATGTGAAGCCCAACTCAATTATGAGCTTTCGGCATTGGTTTAACCAACTTATTTTTTAAATATTTTTATTATTTTTAAAGTTATACTCCCTGCGTCCCGCTAATACTGTCCCAGTTGACTTCGGCATGGAGATTAAGAAATTTTAGTTTATTATATATTTTATGAGTTTTAATTGTATAAAGATAAAGAAAATGACACAGTTTTCGAGTAGTGGTTGGTGAAAAGAAATGAGAATTATCCAAATTTTTGCAAGGCTAGTAAACGACAATCGATTTTTTTTATATTATATTTGAAGAAATAATCTAAAGTTTTCAAAAAGATAAAAATCATAATTTTCTGAGTTCGGAGCAGAACATAATCGAGTGAGAGATAGATTTTTGAAGAGAGAGTATAAGAATGTGGGGGTTGAGTAGTGAATAAGAGGGAACCCATTTCATTTTATGTTTAAGAGTAATTTTTACTATTTTAGGAAAGAGGATAGTAATAGCGGGACAACCCGATTAGACAAGTAAGACAGTAATAGCGGGACGGAGGGAGTATTTTTGTTGCATAAAAATAAAATAAATATATAACTTAAACAAAACATGTTAATATATTTATAAAATATAATTTATGAAGTGATCAAATAAATTAAAATGATTTTTTTTTTAATTTATACTGTAAAGTTATCCCAAGCTTTTTAGTACCCAAGTGATTATCGAGACAATTTTTTTAGATCAACTATATTTTCGAACTTATAATTTCTAAATTTAAACCAATCTTTTTTTTTAAAGTAAACATACTGACTCATCGGATGGGGCCTATTTTACCTACTGTAGAAATGAATTACGAATTGGAGTACACTTATTCGTGGCCAAACACGAACACAGTAAAAGGGTGGACCCCGTCCTCGACGAACGACCGTTAACCTCCCAGAGTGGTGACCGCAGGTGTCCAAATATGTTGAACTTTGATCTTTTTTTGAAGGGTCAAAGAGAGTAAACCCAGACGACTTCGAAGCTAGCATTTCCCCAACTGCTCGCTGGCGGGCTAGGGTTTCTAAATCCAAGCAAAAGGGGTAATTGATTAGTTTAATTGCTGTATTCTTGATCGATTCCCTGCATTTAGCTTGTTTCCAGGTAAATGATGCATCTTTTCCTAGTCTTCTTTTCCCCCTCTTCTGGGGGCGGGTAAATTCATTTGCTTTACATCTTGTTATTGATCTAGAAGGCATGTTATCGTATCGCTAGGCTTGCATTTAATTTACGGGCTCTGCTGTCATGGGACTCGTTTAGATTTTCTGAATTTAAGTGTTCCTATTTCACTATTTATTGGACTGATGCTTGTATTATGCTTAGTTGCTCGCTGAATAATGCTGAAAATTTCAGTGTTACTAGTGGGACTTTTTTGATTAGGTTATTACCTCGTCTATTTGCAGGATCCCTCAAATTATGTATTGAATTTCAATGTTAATATTAAAGTTAAGTTCGAAATCCTAAAAACTTGCGTGCTGTTACCTTTACTAATTCTTTTATAGACTTGTCATGATATCATTCTCTTGATGCTGTTTTTGTGCTTTTTTCACTTGCTAGAGTGTTGCCTCATTTCTATCTGTGTTCAATTTATGGAGTTACAATTTAGCTAGTCAAAGAGTGAGATCATACAGTAGCCTTGATTGAGCGTTTGTTAAATATAGTATATGCTTTGGTCCAGATTGTTGAGGCATTGTCAGATGGGAACACCGTCAGGATCTCAATTCAACAATCCATCCTCAATGTTGCCTCCTCGTCAACAACCTCGCCCTGGAGGTGGGGGGCTGCAGACGTCCTTAGCCTTACTTTCAGCAGATGCATGTGGTTCTCCAAATCTTGAACGTGGTTCAAATTCTGACCAGGTGCATGATTCTCCATCAGAAAGTGCCAGTTCACGAGAAACCTGGCCCACATCTGATGCTTTGGTCGGAAAAAAAATTGGAGAAGGAGAAAGAGAGAGAGAATGGGTTTGCCGATCATTCTGTTGTATGCCACTTCTCGAGCTCTGATAAGATGTCTTTTCGGGATGTCGCAAGAGAGAGGCTGGATATTGTGGCTGAAAGGATGCATAACCTCCCAGATAAGTATCTCGACAAGTTTAAGAATGAGCTCCGTACTTTTCTTGAAGGCTTGGGTGGTTCTCAGCAAAGAGAAGAGTTCCTATTTCTTCAGAAGCTGGTCCAAAGTAGGGGTGATTTGATGGAGAAAACTCTGATAATGGCTCACAGAGTGTAGCTTGAAATTCTAGTTGCCATAAAAACAGGAATTCAGGCATTTTTGCATCCAAGTGTTAGCCTCTCCCAAGCTTCTCTAATTGAGATTTTCCTGTACAAGAGGTGCAGAAACATAGCATGTGGTTGTGCATTGCCGGCAGAGGACTGCATGTGTGAGTTATGCTCAAAGAAAAATGGTTTCTGCAACCTTTGCATGTGTACAATCTGCAACAAGTTTGATTTTGAAGTTAACACATGCCGCTGGATTGGGTGCGATTTATGTTCTCATTGGACTCATACTGACTGTTCTATTCGAAATGGGTTGATTGGCATGGGCCCTTGCGTTACTAGTAGTTCAAGCTCTGCAGAGATGCTTTTTAGGTGCCGAGCTTGCAGTAGAACTTCTGACTTAGTAGGGTGGGTGAAAGATGTCTTCCAGCAGTGCACACCTACCTGGGATAGGGATGCTCTGATCAGAGAACTTGACTTTGTGAGTAGAATTTTCCGAGGGAGTGAGGATCCAAGAGGCAGGAAATTGTTCTGGAAATGCGAGGAGCTTATCGAAAAACTGAAAGCGGGGCTTGCAGAAACAGTGGCTTGTAAAGTAATATTAATGCTTTTTCAAGGTAAGGTTCTTTTATTGAGTCTGTAATATCATTGTGGCTGCTGGTTATACTGATTTTTTATCCAAGTGGTATGCCTCCCTTGGTCTGCTGAGTAATACTTGTCAACACATTCAGAGTGTGTATGAAACCTTTGAAGTTTCATACTTGCTTTGTTCTCACAACACAAAGTATTACCTTTGGCATCTAATCTTATACTCACACAAGGACTGGGCTGCCTTTTTTATGGGTTTCACATTATTTATCTGCTTCTTGTTTTCATCATTTGCTTCTTAGTTATCCAGTAAACTAGCTCATCTGCGTAAACTAGCTCATCTGCTTTTTTTAATAAGAGCACTCCTCTTTAGACTCGATCTTTTTGTGTCCCATCTAGAATAATCTCCTGTTACATGCTGTTTGAAACTATGTTTTTTGTTCAGAGCTGGAGGCGGACCCCTCAAAGAAGCAAGAAAGTGAAGATGGCAGGATGATATCCCCACAAGAGGCATTCAATAGTATAGCTGAAGTAGTACAGGAAGCTGTGAAAAAGATGGAAGTGGGTGCAGATGATAAGTTGCGGATGGTAAAAAAGGCCCGGTTGGGTGTAGAGTCTTGCGAGCAAGAGCTCAAGGACAAAGCTCGCGAAGTTGCAGCTCTCAAGATGGAGCGGCAAAGAAAAAAGGCGCAAATCGACGAGCTTGAGAGTATTGTAAGGCTGAAACAAGCTGAGGCAGACATGTTCGAGCTAAAGGCCAACGAGGCTCGACGTGAAGCTGAGAGGCTGCAAAGAATCGCACTCGCCAAGACAGAGAAGTCAGAGGACTACGCTAGTAGGTATCTGAAGCAAAGGTTGCACGAGGCCGAAGCGGAGAAGCAGTACTTGTTTGAAAAGATCAAGCTTCAAGAGAGTTTGAGGGCAACACAAAGCATTGCAGGGACAAGTGAGCCTCCCAATACGATGTACACCAAGATTCAAGACCTACTGAAGAACATGTACACCACACCTTCCAAGGCGGAAGCCCAATCTACCGACTTCCATTAATCTCGACTCTTTTCTGTCTAGACATGACTTGGTGTGATAAGATGTTTAATTTATGCTGCCGTGCTAATTGTTTCTAGGATATGGAGAAAGGAATGTCATAATATCTTTTTTTACCGAGTGGCGGATTAGTTTAATTAATTCATCTTTCAGTTACTCTAGAAATGAATTGATCACTCAGTTATTCTCAAAATGAAAGAAGAAGAAGAAGAATATAACAGAAAAAGAACTCGTTCCATTTATTTATTATGTTAGGGATTGATGGTCAAAATATTAAAAAGTATGTCTTGTTTAATTTGGGAGTGGAATGGGTTACCATATGCGAGTTAATTAATTAAGGAGATGACATACAAACCAAATTTAAAGCCCACTCTCGACCTACTGTCCCTTTCTCTCTCCATCACAATTAAATCCTTTTGGGGATTCCATCCCATATAACTAATAACAATTGTATCCTTGTTTATTTTGTTTTTAGGTAATATAAATTTTAAGTTTAGGCCATCATCATTTCTTTAAACGGTACTCGAATATATTGACATGCAATTGAATATCTTCACTTGATTTTCTACGACAATTTTCTTCTAGTTAACTATAAAACGATGATTTTTAAAACATAGTATAATAAGACACTTTTAGTGGCATAACCAAGATAAATGAATTTATGTATTTTCTTGGAAGCAGAAACCGTTGCTCCTTTCCAGAAAAAAATAGTCCAGAATCTTAGGCCTTGCTTTTAAATGCTGTTCCAGTCATCCGAAAATGACCCTTCCCTCAATTTTCATTAATGTCTTTTTCATTAATGTCTTAAAAGACAGCCATGATTATACAATTATTTAGTTGCAATAACAATTAAAAAAAAATCCCTCCATTAATTCTCCGTAGCCAAGAAACTTGTCCATCAGTTACCGCTTCCAGCACACTCCATCATCAATTCATCTAGAATCTCAAAATCCCATTAATCAAAGACAAACAATATAATCTAAATACGTTGTCGGGTGGGTCTATAAAAGCAGGCGACACATAGAATTGAGAAACAACAAGATGAGCTATCTTGGAGTGGGAGTAAGTCCCGGCACCGTGCCGGTGTATTCCAAATTGAGGGTGATGGATAAAAGAGTGAGGGTTGCTGAACTGGTATTCAGGTTCTTGATCTGCGGTTTCGCCGTTGCTTCTGCTCTTCTTGTCGGAACCGACACCCAAGTCACGGAGATCTTCGCAATCAGGAAGAAGGCCAAGTTTACAGACATGAAAGCCCTCGTGTAAGTTAACGCTCTTTCACAATCTCTTCTATATTAGTCTTGCAAATCCATTACAATCTCTTGACATCTTGCAGTTTCTTGGTAATCGCCAATGGATTAGCTGCAGCCTACTCAGTGGCGCAACTGATTAGGTGTGTTTCGAGTCTGATGCGAGGGAATGTGCTGTTCAACAAACCCTTGGCTTGGGCTATTTTCTGCGGTGATCAAGTATGCAATTCTCTACTTAAATTTGTCGTATACAAATATATTCTGACTTGATGCGCATGCATGCAAGTTCAGGTGATGGCTTATTTGAGTACGGCGGCGGTGGCGGCGGCTGCTCAATCGGCGGCGGTGGCGAAGTTGGGGGAGGCGGAGATGCAGTGGATGAAGATATGCAATATGTATGGGAAGTTCTGCAACCAAATAGGGGAGGGGATTGGGAGTGCTTTGCTCCTGAGCGTGTCGATGGTGGTGGTGGCGGCTATTTCGGCTTTCACTCTCTTCCGTTTGTACGGACAGAATAAAATGAAGAACGGCCGAGGGTGGTGATGTAGTAGCATTCTCGATTGAAAAATAAGTTGTTTTAGTGTATGTGAAAAGATGGTCGATTTGGTTGCTTTGGTGTAATAAAAAAGGGAATTTTGTGTTTTGGATGATGAGTGATGCAGATTCAGGTTGAATTATAAATTTGCAGGATATTAGTAGTAGTACCCATAGACATATATACTTGGAATAGGGGTGGCAAAATGGGTCCAGCCCGTTGGGCCGACGGGTACCCGAGATTGGATTGGACTTCGAAAATAGAGATCTGAAATGAACCGGGTCTAAAAAAGCCCGCCCAAAATGTCCATCAAGCTTACTAGGATTGGGCCTAAAAAAAGCCCGAGTTCCAGAAAAAAAGCTCCGGGTTTTGGGCCTTAAAAAACCTGCCCGAAACCTACCCGATAATATTAGCCCAATGCGAGTTCAAGAAGAAGATGAAATGGTTGGGCGGCTTACATGTCGGTTGTGTTATCTAATCCGATCAAATTATATTAACTATATATATAGAATTAAACTCCAACTCACCGTAGCTGATGTAGGACCCTTTTTCTAATTTTAAATCAAGAATTTGATGAGTAAATATGTGAATTCTCAAACTAATGACATCTATATTTATAGAGTTTTAGAGTACGTTAAGAGGTGTTAGTGACTTTGTGTACATATAAAAAATAATCTTATATGCCTAGATTCTCAACCTTGACATCTCCAAATTCTGAACTTTGACATGCAAGATATTGGTTTGTGTATTACTGATAGACTAGTTTACATAATAAGTGAGTCAAATATGTTAAAGTTAACTTTAATTTATTTTTGTTGGTTTCAATTTTCGAATTTCGACTCTCAATTTTATTAAAAAATAATGCTCGAGTTAAGCCTGTCAGCTCGTCCGAAAGCCCGAGGCTGGGCTGAGCTTAACATGTTTGGGTCTAGATTAATTTCAAGCGGATCCAGCCCAACCCGGTAAATCACCGAAAGCCTGGTGGGCGGGCCTAGGCCGGCCCGACCCACTACTTTGCCACCCCTTAGAAGCACCCACAAAATGATTTGATAATTAAGGGAAGTTACCGTTGCTATTTAAAATGTACAATAATTAAATTCAGCTCATACTTGCTTTTTTTTCATCATTCTAAGATATAAAAATTTCAGCCAAACATATAATATTAGAACCCAAAAGAATTACCTGAGCTGAGCTGGGACAGTGGGACTGTTAAGGCCCAAAAGCAAAGAACTCATTGCATTTTACAATCACATAGTTTATGAGTTCTATTTAAAAAAATTATATTTTTTTGATGGTTTAATAATTGCACTGTTTAGTAGGTTGACTAGATATTGATGGACACAATTAGCTAGGAAAAAAAATCGACATTAACGGATCAACCGATACAAAGATAGAAATTAAAGTTAAAAATTGAATAAACTAGAATATGAAACTATAATTATCTGGGATTCTAGTTATATTTAGACTGAAACTATTAAATAAATAAAATAATTATAAATGTTTTTTTTGTAAATAATTATAAATGTTTTTTTGTTAATAATTGCACTGTTTTGTACATGTTTTTTTTAAAGTATTTATCTGCTCACAGCTTACATAGTTTTATAATGTTTACAATTATTATTATGATAATTTTCTAAAATTAACATTAAATTACTCAAATCTATAAACATCTATTTTAGTTTTTTAGTGTTTAAAACACCACAAAAAATTGAAAATTTACCAAAAAACTGAATTTACCTAAACCCTTATCCAAAAAATTGCATATTTTTTTACTTAAAAATAATTATTTTCAAATAATTAAAAAGTATTTATAATAAACATTTGCAAACACACTATTAACTAATTGCCACCAATCAATGAAGAAAATCCTAGTATCTTCGAAGCCATTGCAGTATAGAGGTAAGTATTTCCACGTGTCACGCTGATGACCTAGCTGGGCCGAGTGGGCGGAAAACAATTGTAATTTCAGTCTCACAATTTCTAACTCTCCCATGCATCCACAATCAATCAATGGAAAAATCCAGTCCCAAATAATTAACATCAATCCTGTCCTATAAATAGGTGCCCTCCCTCTCCGGGTGTCCACCACCAATTATTCAAAACCGGAAGTCTTTCTCTCTCTCTTTCTTTCAAGCCCTACTTCTCTGAACCTGACCACTTAAAACAATTTTTAAGAGAGAGACAGAGAGAGATGGATCAGAAGGATGCATCATACTACTATATCATTGATGAGACAGCCAACCAAACTCAAAACTGCTACCTCAAAAAAACACTACAGTTTCTGGTCCCAATCTCCCTCACTTGTTTCTTGGTTTCCTATTTTTCAGTTTTCCCCTTAATCTTCCACCAACTTCACTTCTACTCCTCCATCTATCCATTTTTAGACAGAAAGTGCATGTTCTTGGTTTTCAACGGAATCCTTGCATTTCTGAAACTCAGCACTTCAGCCCTCAACTATGGCAGGTTCTTGAAGAGCTTTGACGATGAAGATGGTGCGGAGCAAGTCCTAAACCTCCAAGAAATTCAGGTCTCTCTGGAATACGTTGATCATACTCCATTGGATGCTGCAATTCCAGAAGAAAAAGTGATACATGAAGTGCAACAACGTGAGCACAAGCACGACGTCGTTTGCCAGGACGTAGAGAATGACATGGTGAGGTTAGATATTCAAGAGTGGGAAGAAGACGACGACGGTGAAGAAGAAGAAGTGGAAGAAAGTGATGGTGTAGAGGATACACCATTTGTGGACGATATGAGAGTTAGCACGGAGGATATGAATAAGAAGTTTGATGAATTTATTAGGAGAATCAAGGAAGAAATTAGGAGCACTATATGAATGTCAGATTGCAGTATATACGCCAACTCTTTTTCTTGAGGAAATAAATAAATAAAACATGGTTGAGCTCGTAACTCTTGGGTTCTTCTTCATATTTGCTCTTCACAATGATGAAGACGGCCATGTTTACCTTTTTAGTTTCTTATTTATATCCATAATTATCTATACATGAGAGCTTATGTTGCAGGTTTTACTGTGAAAAAAGATCTTTATAGGCCTAATTGGTACACTAGATCATATATAGAATAGCTGTCAACTCAACATTTGTTTGTTTTAAGAAATAAAATTCTTTCAATCCACTTTTTTAACATGAGACCTATAGCGTTTCCATGAGGACCACTCTTACATAAGAACTAGAAAGTATGCATACTATGCCCACAACCAGTGCATACTCCCCTACGAGCAACGCATAAACCCAAACTTTACATTTTTGTTCTTATATATACATAAAAATAAAAGGGTTATGCAGTAGAGGCTAGATTCGAATCTGTCCGTTCAATAAGTAAAATGAAGGGGTACAAATTATTCTCATATGGAGATCTTATTCTCACTCGATCATATATTCCCTTTATTGTTACCATCCTATTAATTAAGTCATCACAGGACCTTGAAAGAAAATTTGTCATGCATGTTGTAGTTAAAAACAAACGATAAATATTCTATAATTACAAAGTAATATTCAAAATGAAGAAAAAAAGAGCTATTTAGTCATTAATTTGTAGTCTTTAATTTGTGCCTCACGTACCATTCTCACGTGACTTGGTGGTGATTTGTGGAGCTATAAAGCTCAAACTGAGTAGACTCTTTCACTGTTTTAAAATGTACTAACGGCCATATTCATCGGGTACTAGTTCAAATTTGATGGCATTCACTCATTTAGTAGTGAAAAGATCGTATGGATCCATGTTAAATTCAACAAACAATCTCGTCCGCTCTGCTACCATGTTACATTCAATAACTCTCTTAAAAGGCTTTATAAGAGAAGGATATCCATACAAATTACATAATCAACATCAAGTCGATGTAGAACAATATAATAGGTAGCTTCAACATCCTAACAACATAAGCGTCTCCTTTAACGTTTTTGTCTTAAAAATCGATACCCTTATCTAAATATAAAATAACTTACCAGAACGATAAAAAATATATTTTTATATAAAAGTTGAAAACCAAACTTAGAAAATACTCGAAAAGTGAATGTATAGCCAACAAAAATCACATGAGATAACTAGCTAGGTCCTGTAGCTTGTCAAATTGATTCACTGTGCCAAATTCTTGACCAACTGAAATCGAACAACCGTACTGAGTTTTTTAATACGAATCGTTATTTACTAATTGACGGGACTCTGTGATTGTTCTTTTTGGGAAGGATTACCATTTCATTATTCATGCATTGCCTCAGCCAAAAGGGGTGTGTCGGATTCAGACAGTCATTCCGAACATGTTAGATAATCAAAGATTTTAGATTTTATTAGCCAGCAATGGATGAGAACATGCCATTTGTCTGCAGCAGACATCAGAAAACATCCCAAAATGTAAATCCACTTTGTTAATAATTGCAGATTGGTAGGGACTGCATTATATCATAGACCAGACCAGACCATTCCATGAATGCGTGCATGGGGCCGCCTCCTATTTTTCAACTCATTGATGATGAGCTTTCAACATTCATTAGGAAAATGTTGAATCAGATGTATAGACCTAATTCAATTTCTTGTTATTTTCTTAATAATGCATATGTGTGTCTGTGAGATATTGGCATTATTTGTCCTCATTAAACTGTCTTAAGTATTTGAGAAATGGAGGATTTGACACGTCGTATCAATATTCTAAAATTACAAATGAGACACTAATTGCAACAGAAGTGTTTGGGTGAATTCTCATACACACATTTTAAAGATTGACAGGATGAGCTTTCCCATTGCGAAGAGGTGTGACTCATGATATAGCTGAATTAGATCTTATTTTGTGTGTGTGGCGAGAGAAATCTACAGACGCTATTTGACATTAGGTATGTAACTGGCGTTTTTTGTAGAATATTTGAGTGTTCACGAATCATGAGCATATTTTGTTTCACTATTTGTATTATAATGTTTTTGTTATGTTACTAACATAGGGTATTTTGATGTCATT
This sequence comes from Lavandula angustifolia, assembly GCA_028984105.1. Classification (NCBI taxonomy): domain Eukaryota; kingdom Viridiplantae; phylum Streptophyta; class Magnoliopsida; order Lamiales; family Lamiaceae; genus Lavandula; species Lavandula angustifolia. The sequence continues at coordinate 27,641,744 of CM054804.1, forward strand.
TAGGATCGGCCCTGAGGGAAGTTCAGCCTGGACGATTGATTGTTCAAGGCCTCAAAGTTCTCAATTTTGTACAAGATGTTAGCTAATAATATCAAACCTCAAACTTTCTTGGAAATCCAAATGCCTTGAGTATAAGTTTGAAGGTTTGGAAATCCGGTCATGATACGGGTGAACCCAAATTCGTATAGTTACTATTGGGCCACATTCGTACTTAGTTTTGGACTCGGATTATACTTTTTAGTTTTTCTATTCTTTTATAAATATCCTGATTCCTCCTTATAACTATATCGAAAATATAATGCAAATCCTTGGCTTGATAGTGCGTTTAGACGTAGTCGAAAAACGAACTGGGTAAACAATTCTCGTGTCAGTTTTCCTTGTTTTATTCGTTTCTTTTTTCATATATTCTGCGTTTTTGTTTCTGCAAAATGTGCTAATTTAACTGATCTAAAACATTTTTTGTGTTTTCTTTACCAAAAGAAATTTAGTCTATATATAGAATTCTCGGACCATTTCATTATTTCACACGGGATCCTTTTTTAAGGACCGATTTTGATGTTACATGAGGAAATTGGATTCTTTATAACATGATAATATCAGTAGAGATCATAAGTGATGATATGAGAGTAGTCTTGTAGAGACACACATCTCGACTGTAAGAGGATCGGACCACATATAGATGGATGCACCAAAGAGCGAGGCTTGAAGAGTGTAATGAGGGGAACTAGTTTACATGGAACAGTGACTTTGTTTTTTGTTAAATATAAGTAGTTTATGAGTGAATTCCATTTTTGTTCTACGGCTTTATTTCATATTTGTGTACTATAAATCCAAAACAAGACATGCATATCCCCGCAGATTACGTTCTTTCGAACAGAATCCAACTATTCTGTTCATTGTCAAAGGTGTATGCCTGCAAATGGAAACATATGATCGTATGCATCTAGAAAATTCAGACAAGTGTTGTGCTGCAAGACCATTAGATTGTCCGTACGTTTCTTTTGCTTTCCATGATTGCCTCAATCAGTGGTGAGTCTATCTCATGATGCCCTAAATGAACAGATTACAATGATCAGGAAGGACTGTTGCAAGACAAATCTAGCTATCTTCTCTCTCTAGAAAAACTCAAATTTCTCTCACATATATGTATGTAGCTCCCCATTTATATACATACATACATACATATGGCCACTAGAATTTCTGTATTTAAGACAAAATGACAAACCTTCATCTTGCATTTTACTAGTACACAACAACAATACTGTACAGCGCACAACGTACGTATAGGATGTAGCCACGTGGACTAGTGGGGAATTAGTAACTGAAGCTATTACATTCAATGTATAGCAACGAGCACACAGTTTTCGAGAAACGTTGTACATTCGTTTAATACAGCATAGCATATAGTTAAACCTTTATAAATTAATATTGCTCGTATCATGAGTTTTTATTAATTAATATATAAATTAGTATTTTTTTAATTTAGAGAGTTTTGAGACGAAATTGAATTTTAATTAATTAAATAAATAAAGTTATAAGTTTATTTATGTATCACATTTAATATTATTTTACTATTTACCGTTTAGAAACAATGAATTATATTAATTTGCTAAGAAATAATGAATTCACCACATTTGGGAAAATAACTTAATTAAGGACTTATGACAAAATAACTTATTCTATAATAACTTACACTATAAACATTTAAATTTAATAAGTTAATTGTGTTTTGATACATGCAATAATAATGACTTATATAGGTAAAAAACACAATTAAAAAAAATATAATTGTTAGAATTTGATATGGGTACCTCCTTAAAAGTTATTTATAAGTTGCATTAACTTATGAAAATAAGTTAAAAATAACTTTATTATTTAGAATAAGTTATGTTGATAAGTACTTCCAAACGTACGTAAAATGATTTATTATTTGAAATAAGTTAAAATAAGTTATTTATAAGCTCTTCCAAACGGGGCCTTATTCATCTAAAAAACAAGTATAATGTAGTTAACATTTGTTAACAGTAAACACTGAAAATACTAAAGATATACAATTCCTTAATTTGGAACTAGTTACGCGCAAGAAAGCACTTATTGCTTCTATACTAATTATAATTTTATGGTGCAGTTCGATAAAACGACACCGGAATGCAATTAGAAAAGTTAGAGATGATATTCCATGAGACTTAAGTTTAAAGAAAAAGAAGATAACACTATAATCATATTTTACAAAATTTTGTTAGTGGTATTAGTGATTTTAAAATATTATTAATTTATGATATTGACATGACCATATATTTACATTGAAAATTTTTGAAAATTCTTATCTTATTAAATTATCAAATTTGATAATTTTTTACACAGAGTAATGTTGAGACTGTAAAAAAATAACAGTTATCTATGTTTATCCCACATGTTTGTTTCATAGTAATTTAACCCTTACCTTCACTTGAGCCTTATTTTCACTTTGTGTTACTGCTTTTGTTCTTATGGTTATTCAGAGAGGAATGAGAAAGACAATTTTTGGTAACCATTGGATGACATAACAGTTTAGATGTTAAGCATGTGAGTGAACGTTGGGTTCAAATTCCACCTAAGTCGCTATGTGTGAATTTACCTTATACGCACAAAAATAGCAGTAGTTTGTTCCTCAATTAAAAAAAACACTCAACTATTGAAAAAAAAGAAAATTGAAATGTGATATCCCTAGTTTTCTTTACAAGGTTTAAGACAATTAGACGATTCACACCCCGCGAGAAATATTTTTTTTTTCTAATTCCAACAAAATGAAACACTTAGAGTAAGAATTATAACTCATATTAAAGGGTTTATGCATATAAAATAGATTGTACCGACATGTACATACTCATGAAGTTGTTTTCTGTTTGGTTTTAAATATACTTTAGAATATACTTGCCTTGAACATTTGGATTAGTGTATAATGATACGTCAAGAATAAGCTTTAAGTGTAGCAAGTAGAGGCATTGTTTGAAGTCTGGGTGCACATGGGTTCTTATCACAAATCTTGTTATTATAAAATAAAATGATACTCCTTATTTTTATACATTATATATGTGTATATGAAATAAAAATATGAGGATAATTGAGAGATTTACTTCATAGTGGTGTGAGAATTTAGCTAACCTACACCTTGTCTTGGACACGTGGGCTACGAGTATGGTGGGTGGTGATCGCTGTATTGCACCAAATAATCCTGCAAAACTCGAGAATTATATCAGTATAGTTCACAGGGTATCGAACACAGGGAACGGAGGACTAGACATATTATTTTTCTACTTATCTTGGGTTTGGTTAGCAACCACGCAAGTTTTGGGTTTTTATCTAAACTAAGAACTTGTAAAAACTGAAAGAAATGTAAAAACTGGAAATGAAATAAACTGTTTTAACTAGGCAGTTAAGAGATAGGTCCAACAGAATATTCACACACACGTAATTCCAATCATCGGCACATAAAATGAATTAATCTTAGAATCAACTAGTTATAGATTACCGTAACTTAAACTGCGTAATCCTCACTCCCACTTACTTAGTCGGTAACCGCCATGTTGGGCATCGAAACGGCTACTTCCCTAATTTAGCTACAACCTACGTTGTTGGACAATCAATAGATTTAATAGCTAAACAGCTTTATCGAACTAAGGGAGCCTAGTATAGGAGCCTACTCGTATGTTGGGCATCTAATATTCTCCTACGGGTTTAATCCAATTATTCTAATGAATAACTTTGCTACTTACCTAGCCTTGTTCCACGAGAAACGATGGAAGTACTAAGTTAGCTACAACCTACGCAACTTAGGGTGATCAAGCCTAAATTACTAGTCAGATTAAATAAACCAGAATTAACCCGAAATCCTTCAATTAATTATTAGAACCTAAGCCTCATGTACTCTTCACGTGTGCGTTTTACATCCTGTCGGACCACTAAAAGTTTAGCTACTCATGAAACTGTCCTGACTGCACACTTAGGGTGATCAAGCCTAAATTACTAGTCAGATTAAATAAACCAGAATTAACCCGAAATCCTTCAATTAATTATTAGAACCTAAGCCTCATGTACTCTTCACGTGTGCGTTTTACATCCTGTCGGACCACTAAAAGTTTAGCTACTCATGAAACTGTCCTGACTGCACAGGTAAGACACTTTGCAAAACAGAACATACATCATTCGTAACCCTAATCCTAGCATGCACTAAAACTGAAAATAAAATAAAGATACGAACTAAAAACTAAGAACGAAACACGAACTGAATTAAAACGAAACACAAACTGAATTAAAACAAGAATTGAAATAGGATCAAGAGTACCGATAGTCTTCGATCTCTCAAAACGAACGGAAATTGAAGCAACGATCTAAACTAAAATTCGAACTTTAAAAACTGAAATACGAAAGTGTTTGTTTTCTTCTACTTGAACTAAAAGCTTGCATAAAATGGATGGAACGGTATTTGATCTTCTCCTCGACTTTGGTGGAATCGGTGACGGTGGCGTGGCTTCAGTCGGCGGCGGCGGTGGCTTCGGAAATGGATGGATCGGAAAAGGATTGATGGGTGTGGTTATGGGGAGGTCGAGAGCTGCCTAAGAGTTCTAGAGCCTCTGAATTTCGTGCCTCTTCATCCTTTTATAATGTCCCTAGATCACATCTAGGGTTCCTTTTTGGATAAGGAAAGGATCTATGAGATATGGTAATATCTCATCCTTCCTTATTTATCTCCTTTCCTTCCTTCCTTCTTTCCTTTCTTCTCTTCTTCTTTCCTTCTTTCTTTTCTTGGCCAAATCCGCTCAAAATCTCGCCATTACAGCTGGAAACTCGTTGCCACATCATTTCCACGTGTCGTGCCAAATCAGCATATTTTCCTGCATAACTGCCAACAAAAGCGTCTCGCCTGCACAGTTAAGAGACTTTTCGGACATAAATAATTAGGTACGAAATCGACTCATCAGTGGGAAACAATCATAAGTCGGCTAATGGTGATTAAATTCAAGTGAATCTCAATTTTGGTGAATTTAAAGTTAAATTTGATTTACCTTTAGCTTTTCACCTAGTTTTAAGAATTACCAGTCTCGCAACTTTCATTTTATCACCGCCTACCATTTCTAAGAGCCACGGCCGAGAGCTCAAGCACTTACTCCATGTGGACAGAGATCTGAGAGGAATTAATTATTTGCTCTCGCACGTTTTTATGACTTTGATCGTGAAATATGAATTTCATTTATCTGTTTCACGTGCGTATATTTATAATATAATGTATATAACATTATATTATAATTGCGGTCCTTTAGTAATTATATTGTTAATGGACTTTGTTGGGTTATGAGTCAATAGATGATACTCAGCAGATCATTGGGTTAAAATAATATTGGGGAAAATCGTAGTAAGTATACTATGGAATTGAAGATCCCAAAACCCAGCTGATATCAGTAGTGTAGTGTCGATAGGATTAGATGATGTAATAGGCTAGACTGTTTTGATTTTCTATCTTTCGTGTCTATGTCCTGTACGGGGTAAAATGTTGGACTGATCTTCAGTAGAAAGTTACTTTCCAGAACCCCACGTCATCATTGTAAGAGCTTGTGTTCTTAAGTCATCAGCCGATCTTCTCCTCAGAAGAAGACACTGTATCTGCTGACAGACATCAGTAGAAGAACCTTACAAAGCTCAGTACCTTCGGAGTCAACAGCTGATTACACTCAGTAGAATATCTTATCAGCTGACTCAGACTAAGAAGACAGAGACTGCATCAAGTTTACTGTATCCAACAGGAAACGGCCCAGCTATTAATGTCACTCGAAAGTCAGCAGAATATCATACGAGGATAAGTGAGAGTCAACTCCGATGTCTGACACATCTCACCTACCACAAACCTCGACCAATGAGAGGCCGTCAACGCATTATCTGCTATGACCAACTAAAGCTGCTCTCATGAACAGTGATCAACAACTCTGCTGCAACAATTCGAATATATGGCCGTTTTTCTTGGAAGTTTGTGACACGTGGCATCGTCCTCTCCAACGGGCAAATGCCCGGGTCACGACTATAAATAGAGAAGGATCTCCGAGGTCCATGCACGGGAAATCAAAAGGGAAAAATGCTCAAGCACTCAAACACTCTAGCGCATTCAAGATAATCCAGCGAAGAACTTGCTCAATAGAATACTCTTAGTTCTTCTCTCTAGAGTTCTTTAGATCCCTCTTCTCTAGCTAAGCTCAACGTCATATCTATAGCTTAGAAATTCGAAGGAGTTCACTTTTAGTGATTGTTCTTATTGTAAGAACTCCGTCTAGTTGGAGAAATTCCCCTCCCCTTCAAACCTCGATTTGATTTGTAAAAGTCGCTAAGGACTATAACTTAGAAGGGTCTGTCCAGTGCACAGATTCCTTGCTGAGGCTTGCTCAGATTAATCAACAAGACCTCCTGTTCAGCAGGACCGTGGACGTAGGATCTTGCGTATCCGAACCACGTTAAAAATTGCTAGTGTTGTTTACTGTTTTATTGCATTGCACACAAACTGCTTACAAAATCATGACTTGCATAAAACGTATTCGTAAAAGTGCACTAGCCAAAACTGTTTTGTCTTGTGAAAATCACGTTTTCAAACTGAGACGAATCTCCGGGCCCCACACTCTAATTCGCTCCAAGTCTTCGACTGAGAATCAACTACTGACTAAAGTCAGTAGGAGAGCTCAGTAGTTGGCTCACTCTCTGATCCGCGATCGAAGGTTAATATCTGGCACTGTTCATCAGTTGCAACCAAACAACTCAACCGTCCTTGGGTTTGAGAAAAGAAACAGTACTCAGGTGTATTCACCCCCCCCCTCTACACCTGACTCTCGTCTCCAGACCAACAATTGGTATCAGAGCCTCGGTGTTCTTCTGATCATCGGTTCTGTAACTACAGGTCTTCTCGAACAGATCCTTAAAACGTTTTTCACTGCACAAGCATCTCTTCATACATCCTTATACTCTCTCTCACAATGTCTGATATGTCAGGTATTAGGATGGTGCCGATGTTCTCGATAGAGAACTATATGGTATGGCGCGTTGGAATGGAGGCGCACCTAACATCGCTGCATGACAGCATGACGGATGTCCTTGAGACAGGACCCATCATTCCCATGATAGACAGCATACAATTTGCTGCTGCGGGAGGTGTAGGAGCACAGACTGGTGCTAAAGTTGCAAAAGACAAATCTGCCTTCACGCCAGAAGAGAAAAAGCTGCACAACCTCGACCGAGTTGCACGTAATGCGATCCTGACAACGCTCAGTGATTCACACCTCGGGAGGGTGCAAGACTGCAAAATGGTAAAGGAGCTTTGGGACGCCCTGGCTGTACTGAGCCAAGGAACCCCACAGATCAAGGAAAACAAGCTCGAGCTAGAGCTACAGAAGTTCGATACATTTGCCATGGAGCCCAACGAGACCATTGACGAGCTAAGCGTCAGATTCACTAATCAGATCAATGTGATCAACGGGCTGGGGAGGACGTTCACTAACAAAGAGATGAACACAAAGATCCTGAGAGCGCTACCTCGACTGAAGTGGCTTCCTTTTGCTACTTATTTACGTCGCTCGAATCTTAATGCTCTAACTCCCGATGTTATCTTTTCGAAATTAAAGACGGAGGAATTCGAGCACGGCCTTACCCCAACGATGTTCCAGGTGCTCCGGTGACACACGAATTGATCATGCGTTTAAAGCAACAATCAGCAAACTGGAGTCAAACCCATTTCTTCCAGCAAGGCAGTAGCCACGATAGAAGCAAAGTCCACTGAGACATCTGGCACTGACCAACTAGCACTGATGGCTCTCAAATATCAAAGAGAAAAAGAGAGAGTCAGAAAGCTGAAGAAATACCACAGAGATTCTCCATCAGGAAAGAAAGATTATCGAAAAAGGGAAGAATCTAAATCAACTACTGATTGCATGAACACAAAGCCTGCTGCTAGTCCATCCAACGACTCAGCTGGAAAGAGCAGCAGATCGACTGTGTGTTACAACTGCAAGAAAGAGGGACATTATCGATCGACCGTCCCGAACTCTCGGTGCTCAAAGAGCGAACGGCGAGCGACGCGAGAAATTTGTCAGAAGGAGGCAGGCCTACATCGCCGGAGAGATATCCGATGACTCAATAAAGGAAGATACATTCATGTATTCTTCTGAAGATGAAGCTACATTTGTCGCCGTTGAGATCGGAGAGACAGATCCTGAAGCAACTGCAGAATACTGTCTGATGGCCAGAGAAGAGGCTGAAGTAAATTCTAAAGTTAATATAACCTCTTCTTCACATAGCACACACGACACGTGCTCGGTCACAGATGAACCTCTAGATGTAGTACAAGCCTACGATGATCTACTAGAGGAGCGAGATTTAGGCGAGCGAGAGTTCGCGAGAACCATTCGGGAGAACTGGAACAGGTAAAGGCTGAAAATTAGAGACTTTCTTCTGATTGTCAGGTCTCTACTGACTCTGAGAATCTGGTTGTGAGACTCAAGGAAGAGATTAAATCTCTTAGGACTAAGTCTGAGCTTCAAGAAACTCAGATATCAGTTCTGACCAAGGACAATTCTGAGAAAGATACTGAAATAGTCCGACTCAGTCAGAAGCTCGCCAGAAGTTGAAAAGGATTATGAGTCACTTCGAAGAAGTGATGAGGTCTGGGCGAGGACCGATGGCTCGAACGATACCTAGGAGCTAAGGAGAAGTTGGAAAGCATGCTTAGAGCTCAAAGGCCAACGGTCATGAAAGAAGGACTTGGCTACAATCATGAAGCTTCCACTTCAACGTCAAAAAGCTCTGAAATGCTGGCTGATAGGTTCGTCAAAGGGAAGGTTCAGGCTACTGACTCAACACCTCAGGCGAAGAATAAGCAAAAGATGATTGCACCTCAGCCGAGCAATAAGAAGCTACTGACCAGAGGCTCTAGCCCCAGGACACCACGATCAAATTCAGGGGGAACCAAGAAGGTCAGATGGGCAGAACAGTACAATGAACCGCTGTATGAGCATCCGCCACAGTATGGTTCGTACTACTATGAGCCCAGGGTCAGGAGGAGCACACAACCTAAGAAGAAGAAAGCTCCTGAACCCAAAACAGCCAGAAAGTCAGTTTCTCCAAGTCGTGTGGAGAAGAAAGCTGACAAGGTTCAGAAGAAGAAGAAATCTCAGACTTCTAAAGTCCCGAGACAAATCTGGGTTCCGAAATCACCCACTAACACCTAAGGACCCAAACTGAACCAAAGGGTACCTAAAACTGTTTCTGTTTTGCAGGTGCATAAGGACCCTTGGATAGTGGACAGCGGCTGCTCGAGACACATGACCTATCAAAAGAGCCTGCTGACCAACTACGTACAAGAAGATAGTCCCAGAATTGAGTTTGGTGACAACTCTAAAGGCTATACAAGGGGATACTGAACACTGAAAATTGAAACTGCCTCAGTTCCAAGAGTAACATATGTTGAAGGACTTCAACATAATCTCCTTTCTGTCAGTCAATTCTGTGACAATCTGAATAGAGTTATCTTTGACGCTGGTTTCTCTGATGTTGTTGACAAATCTACAGGGAAAACAGTGTTATCAGGCTCGCGGAGGAAGAATATCTATGTTGCAAACTGGAAAACCGCAGAACCTGAGGCTTGCTTGCTTGCACAGACAAAATCTAGTGACAAGGTAGGATGACTATGGCACAAGAGACTCAGTCACCTAAACTTCAAGACTATGAACAAGCTAGCCAAGAACTCTAAAGTCAGAGGACTGCCCAATGAATCGTTTATCAAAGACAGAAATTGTGAAGCATGTTTGAAGGGTAAGCAGACAAAGAACAGCAATCCACCAATTCCGTCACCTTCCACTGATGGAATCCTTCAACTGCTGCACATGGACTTATTCGGGCCAGTCTCTCCAGTGACTATAAGAGGCAAGAAGTATGCCCTCGTCATTATTGATGATTATTCTAGATATACGTGAGTCATCTTCATAGCCAACAAATCTGATGTCATGACTGAGTTGCCAAAGTCTGCTGAAGAAGCTCAGCGTGGAAAAGACATCAAGATATAGAGAATTCGCTCAGACAGAGGAACATAATTTCTCAACTCAGTAGTTAAGGAGTACTGCGAAAAGGAGGGAATTAAGCACGAGACATCAGCAGCTCGCACCCCTCAGCAGAACGGACTTATTGAACGCAAAAACAGAACACTTAAAGAAGCAGCAAGAACGCTCCTAGCAGACTCCGGACTACCCTCTAAGTTATGGGCAGATGCTACTGACACCGCCTGCTACACTCAGAATCGCTCACTATTTACACAGCAACACATGAAGACACCTTACGAATTATGGAAAGGGAGAATTCCTTCTATTTCTCATTTTCATATTTTTGGTTGTCCTTGCTTTATCCACAATAACGGGAAAGATCAGTTGAAGGTATTTGATAGCAAATCTAATCAAGGAGTATTCTTAGGATACTCTCGAGTCAGTAAAGCCTTCAGAGTCTTTAACTATCGGACTCTTTGCGTGGAGGAAAGCCCTCATGTTGTATTTGATGAGTTTGTTACTGAGAACAGGAAATCTACAAAGACAAATACCGAAGATGTCAGCAGCCAGCTACAGGATCTCGCACTAAACGACAAAGCCAAAAAGATCCAGCATTGTTGGGATGATGAGTCGGACGATGAGGAAATTCAGACCCATCCCACAGGCAACGTAGCTGACCTGGTTGATTCTACTGAACAGAATCAACAACAGGTAACAACGGTCGATAAGGAAGCCCCTGTGGTAACTGAGACCTCTACTGAGAATATAAACTCAGGGGGAACAACTACTGTTCCTGAGCTAAATGCCCCTGAACCTGGAAACTCAGTAGATCCTAACCTTCTTACTGAATTGCTACAGTCACAGAACAGCACGACTGAAATGCCTAATACACCTGTTGATTGTGCAGAAGTAGTATCAGAAGAAGAAGCCAGACTCAAACGTTCATGGCTCGACGCTCACTCTTCAGATCTTATTATAGGAGATCCATCAGCAACGGTCAGGACGAGATCTAGATTAAGTCAAGGAGAAAGCTCACTTTATTCTTGTTTCTTGTCTACGAAGAACCTCAGACAATAGAGGACCCACTCAATGATGCTGACTGGATCATTGCCATGCAAGATGAGCTGAACTAGTTCGTTCAAAACGAAGTTTGGGAGCTTGTTGACAGACCTACACATCAGCACGTGATTGGTACTAAGTGGGTCTTCAAGAACAAGCGAGATGAAAACAATGTCATTGTCAGAAACAAAGCTCGACTTGTTGCCAAGGGATACTGTCAAGCAGAAGGGATAGACTTTGATGAAACATTCGCTCCAGTCGCTAGATTGGATGCTATTCGTCTGTTCCTAGCCTATGCAACACATCAGAGATTTAAAGTATATCAAATGGATGTAAAGTCAGCTTTTCTGAATGGCGTACTGAAGGAAGAAGTCTATGTGGAACAACCTCCCGGCTTTCAGCAGGGACATCAGTTGTATAGACTTCGGAAAGCGCTGTATGGGTTAAAACAAGCACCCAGGGCTTGGTACGATACCCTATCAGACTTTCTGCTTCAGAAAGGTTTTCAAAAGGGGACAGTAGATCGCACCTTGTTCAACATAAAGTCAGGAGATGACATCCTACTGGTGCAAATCTACGTGGACGACATCATTTTCAGATGCAGAAACGTGACGATATGTCAACAATTCGAGAAAATGATGAAGGAGAAGTTCGAGATGTCTATGATGGGTGAGATGAACTACTTCCTTGGATTTCAAGTAAAGCAATCACTTGAAGGAATATTCATCAATCAAGCCAAATACACTCGAGATCTCCTGAAGAGATTTGGCTGCGACTCGAGCAAGCCAGTTAAGATCCCCATGAATACAAATTTCAAAATCGATCTAGACAAAGAGGGAGCTTCTGTTAACTCAACTGATTATAGAGCTATTATTGGTTCTTTATTATATTTAACGAAGCGGACTCGATATAACTTATCTTTGTAGGTGTATGTGCAAGATTTCAAGCGAATCCCAAGCGAAGTCATATGGACTCAGCAAAGAAGATTCTGCGATATCTGAAGGGAACACCTGACGCAGGGTTATGGTATCCTGCTGATGATAATTTGATACTGACAGGTTATTCTGATGCTGATTATGCAGGATGCAGGATAGATCGAAAGTCAACTTCTAGAACGTGTCAGTTCCTAGGCAGCAAGCTGATATCTTGGTTCTCAAAGAAACAGCATTCGGTGGCAACGTCCACTCACGAGCCGAGTACATGGGCTCTTTGGAAGTGAAGGAATAATTGATGGTTAGAAATGATACCTTCCTCCTTCGTACGTTGTCGCGGCTTTGATTGTTGCTCCTGTGTTAGATCTTCTGATCTGTGTCCCGGCCTTTTTCTTTCTCTGGGTGGTCAGAGAACTGAAGAAAATAAAATTTATCGTCTCTCTCTCTTACACGCTACGTGCGTGAGTTATGTGTGTGTGCGTAATCTGTTTCTGAACATAATACTAATATATATAGGCTTCAAAAGCCAATATAATATTAATACTTATGTGACTTTATAACCCTTTGCCTTGAAAGGCCTAGTCATCATCTTTCCTTCCAAACAGGTTTCGCAAGTTGGAAATGGTTCAACTTGGAGAGACTCCAATGATCCATATTCCACCAACCTTTGAGTCCTGTTAAGATTGATGCGACCTAGTCTTAAGTGTCACAGATAAGTTTGGTTTACCTTAGAAGACTCTTTCCTCTTCTTAGGATTTGATGATGATGAAGCAATATTAACAGAACTACGCTGTTTACAAGTAATAGTATATAAAGATCCGTTTAATGGTCCACCACAGATAAAATCATCGTCTTTCATGATAGAAACTTCACTATCAAAACTTGATTTATAACCATCCATGGTGTAGAGTTTTGAAACAGAAATAATGTTTCGCCTAAACTCAGGCACATATTAAACTTCTTTAAATACTAAAACAGAACTATCAAAAGATAGATTTAAATCTCCAATAGCAATTGCAGGAACTTTCGATCCATTGCCTATTGAGACTACCACCTCGCCATTGCTCAATTACCTTTTCTGCAAGAAACCTTGCAAGGTGTAACAAACATGATCAGTTGCCCCCGAATCCACTACCCATTCGTGGGTAGAAGAGGAAACCAGAACAGTTTCAGGTACAAGAGCGACTCGCGTCTTTCTGTTTTGCCTTGATATCTTGATAATAACTCTTCCAGTGTCCTTTCTTACCATAATTGAAGAACCTTCCTTTCTTCTTTGGCATTCGCATGCCGCCGATAAGGACCGTCTTCTTACTCCCACTGCTCTTCTTGAATTGACCACCCTTTATACTCTTTTTCTGGTTTTTTCGCCTTTCGGAAGATTCCTTGAACTACTAGGGATATTCAAGACTTGAGCACTCTTGCCCTTTCCTATAACCTCTTTGACCGCTACCAAAGATTTGAGTAACATACTCATAGTAAACTCGTTCTTAGACATAGCGGTCCTAAAACAGAAGTTCTTATAGGACCTTTGCAGAGCTTTTATTGGGAGCGGTAAGATATCTCTTCCACTCTATGAAATTATTTAAAAATTGTTAAACCCGTTAGGGTTTGGTTGGTGAGACTGTTTAGGAACTTGAAAAATAAAATATTCGAACAGACATATCTGAAAAATATAATTTAAAAGCATGTATGAAATTAATATTTGCACATAATTCGTAATTAACCATCATTGTAACCTTTTGAAAAACCAATGATGTTAAATACTCGAATAGCCCTAGAGATCACACTCGCAAGCCACTCAGGTGGACGTTTACTCGTGTACCCCTAGACCAAGCTATATACCTAGCTCTTTAATTCCAATCCACGCCTAGGTTCTTAAGACGAATGGAATTAATAATCCGAAATCTCTGGACCATGTCACTATTAAAATGCGGGAAGGGAATTATCAGAAGTTGTACCTGCGGTGACATCTAAGCTTTGACCATTAATTTGACCGAATTAACATCAAATTCTCGAAATTGGCATACTTACGCGAACCATACTGCTTTCAATTTGATTTAATTGGGCATCTTATTTAATTATTATCTGCTAGAGTACTCGTGTTCACTAGGCACGCAAGCCACTCAGGTGGACATTTACGGCTTCGCTCCCACTACTCAATAATAATTAAATATTACATTAGAAAACCCATCTCACAAAACTCGTGGTTCAAAAAATACAAGCAAGTCACTCAGGTGGACGTTTACTCATATAATTGTTCCACTTTTGTGTAGGGTCCAATTAATGGAGGTCCGGTTAAATATTTAATTTCCAATTTAAATGGAATCCAATTAAATATTTAATTTGTTATTTGCTTAGTCTTTTTCTTCAAAAGGTTCGTTTTGAATCATGCATATCCACATAATTCCTAAAGCATGCAATTTCTAAAAGCACATAATAAAACGTGCTCGCGAAAAATAAAACATGCTTTAATACGACGTAAATCCTATTTACATGCTTTTCTAAGCGCAATTAATCACATAATCGCATGCTAAAGCATAATAATAAATAAATGCGCAAATAGGAATTTAAAACGTCGTTATCGGGCTTTAAAATACGTAATTCCTAACTATTACATTGCCCGATCAAAATACAGCTCTTCGATCTTCAAAATCTTCGAATTTGAAAACTGCATCAAGCCCATCGTTGCCATGTCATCGAGGTGCCGCCACGTGGCAGTTAGGGCTGACGGGGCATGCCACATCAGCTGACACGTCATCATCATCTTCATCAAACTACCACCACCGCCGCCGCCGTTAAAGGCCGGTTCTCGGCCGGCCGCCGGCACCCAGGGATGCGCCGGACGACAGCCAGCCGGGAACCGTCGCCCCCGCGCCGAGATGCCGCTTGCGGCGCGCAGATCAGCGCCGCGCGCGCCGTCCCCATCCGTCCCCGGCGCTTTCCGGGGGTCGCCGCCGTTATCTCGGCCTCCGTCGAGCATGTCTCACCTTGCGCGCGCCGCTGCGGCGGCGGGAATCGGTCTCAACGCGCAGCCGTGATCGCCGGCGGTAGACGCGCGGCTGTCGCGCTCTTCCCGCCCTGCGCCCGCCGTCCTCGTCGTCCCTAGCCACCTTTGAACATGTCCCATGCGTTTGGGCAGCCCAATTCTGGCGATAACTGCCGTCGCCGGCGAACTTCGGTGCTCAAATTCGTGCTCTCCGAGCCGCAATTCGATCAATTAAAAGAGGGGAAACGTAATTGGAACACTCACAACCACCGTGTAACGGATTCCGGCTGAGATTAGTTCCTCAATTTCCCGAATTTCAAACGATTCGCCGGAATGAATTCATAACGAGCAGCCTACTTCAGACGTCAATTTCGATCGTATTCGGGATCAGATGATCCCTTACGACCTATCGACGTGAAGCTCGTAAGACGAGGATTCCAGAGGTTGAAGCCGATCGTCGATCGGACGCCGGACCCGCCGGTAATCGCTGTCGCAAAATGCGGCGGAAGCCTAGTAAACTAGGGTTTTCGCCCAATTTGGAGCTTTTCTGGACAGCACGACCACTTCTCCTTTCCGACGTTATTCCGGACAAACCAGAAATCGGAATAGTCGTGCGACCTGTCCAGACGAAGCTAACGAGAAGACGAACAAAACTATTTGAACGGATCGGAAAAAGAACGCTGTACGCGCCCCCACGTGCTTCCACAAGCTGGCGGTCGTGATCTGCCAGAAACTAGGGTTTCACCTTTTCCGTCTTTCTGCGCCGTCGCGCCTCGATTTTTGTGCCTCTCAGACCAATTACAGTACAATAACAGTACAATCACATAACATATAAGTCCTATGATCTACTCGTGGATTTTCTCACGAGAAAAATATTACAAAGGGGTCAAAAAAGTGGCTCGCAGGCCACCCCAAACACGAAATTAACCCGATAACGACGGAATTGAAACCTAATCATACATCTAACAGCAACAATCAGAGCCTAAACCAGGCTCTGATACCAATTGAAGGAATAATTGATGGTTAGAAATGATACCTTCCTCCTTCGTATGTTGTCGCGGCTTTGATTGTTGCTCCTGTGTTAGATCTTCTGATCTGTGTCCCGGCCTTTTTCTTCCTCTGGGTGATCAGAGAACTGAAGAAAATAAAATTTATCGTCTCTCTCTCTTACACGCTGCGTGCGTGAGTTATATGTGTGTGCGTAATCTGTTTCTGAACAGAATACTAATATATATAGGCTTCAAAAGCCAATATAATATTAATATATTTGTATCCCATTAATTTAATTATATTTCTAATGGGCTTCCACATAACCAGCTCATAATATAATTAATTAATTTACTGGGCTACTAATATTTATCAATTAATTGGCCCAGTCAATTAATTCTAGATAAATAACATTATTAAATGATGTAAAAATACATTAATCCATTAATAATGATTTCTGAGAGATAATAAATTACTAGGCAACTAATTGGGCCAGATCAGGGATCCAATACAAGAAATAAAGCTGGGCCTCAAATTAATTAATTATCCATGCTCAGCCCAGAGCAAAATTAATTAATAAACACAGATTCATTCCACTAGAGAATCCGTGCTGACTTACCCCTTTATCCCAAATTGAGCAAGGGCTTGTATTTTAGACTTAATCATCTCCGTATTTAAGATAGAAATATCCATTAATTAATTAAGCTCACTGACAGCTTAAATTAATTAACATCTTATATTCCTGAGTAGTACCACTCGACCTTATTAACACACCTGAACTTAATCAACCGGCCGGGTTTAGTGTGCTAATCCTTTCGAGTTCCTCAAGGGATATTATCAACCCATTTTACTAGGATACAGATGCAAGATACAGACAACCAGCCTGAGCCACAAATAACTACTAACACCCAAGATACGTAGATCCGGTCGCGATGACGTTCACGATAGTAGGTCAAAGTGATAGATAGCCAAATGCACTCAGCTGAAGTCTTACCAAGCTTAAGACCAGCAAAGTCACCGAGATCTTAGTTTTCCACTAAGGTCAGTTAGGAAAACAAATCTCACTGTGATCCGTCAATACACCACCTTAAGTGTACCAGTAAAGACAAGAAGCTAAGACAAGCCACTTCTTATCTAAACTGCAGCTTAAACCGACAACTTATCCTTAAGTTGTCTCAGCTGTGATAACTATTTATATCTTGTCAGTTCAACCAATTTGTGTTGTCTTCTGTGATACCCGACACATCACACAAATCTAACTTTTATACAAGATAAAGGATAACATGTGCAAATATACATATTTATCAGATAGGAGAATAAAATAGTGGTAGGGAAAACACATTGTATACAAGCATAAAATTTGCTTCCAGTATACAAAATCCCAACAGGAAGTTGCTGTGCCCAGATCCTTTGGCTTTGACAACAACTGCGAGATTATGGTATATCTCAGGATGAAGTGCCCATCTACTGCGATTCCACCAGTGCAATTACCATAACTCAGAACCCAGTTCTCCATACGAGATGCAAGCACGTGGATATCCGACACCACTTCATCGGAGACCATGTCGAAAAGAAGGACATCAGAATGGAGAAAATCCATACTGACAAGCAAAGGGCAGACATACTGACCAAACCACTAGCTGAGAACAGATTCAGAGAATTATCAGTTGAGCTAGGTCTACTGGATCCTACTGAATCGAGTCAATAGTAAGAAACAGTACTCAAGTGTAGGAAACAGTACGACAAGTCAGAAGACTCGATACTTGATTCGATGGGGTAAATCGGACAAGCATACGTAAGGGGAAACGTGGTCATCAGCACATCATATGTCCTCCTGAGTCTAAACGGTAACCAGCTGATCGTAAAGTCAGCTGAAGAGGTTTGCGTAGTTTTATATACTTAACTTTTATCAGAAGCATGCTCGCATTTAATATATCAGTCGTTTGCACTCAGTAGTTAATGAGCATTTATTTCCCGCCATTAATTTTTAAGGTTTAAGTCAGTAGGAAACCGTTCTCATTTAAAAGACTTAGACTTTAATGCTGCCTGCAGCGCATTTAATGCATGTCTTCTCACCTTACCTTATCTGCGTAATTCCTACGTGGGTCTAGGTTAGAGGCGGCTTAAGTAATCATTCCGCTTATAACATCAAATCACAGCCGTCATTAAAACGCGAGATTGAATTTCAGCCATTGGATCAAAACCGATTGATATGCATATCTTATACAATCTCTCGATCATCTCTCTAATCTATCTTTTTCGCCATTTGTATACTCGAGCTTTCTGCATTCAGTTTTCGTCATCTATTAACTGCCTTGCATTTCTCTCAAGCTTTTTGTATACGGTAATCTTCACTTCTCTCTGTTTAAAACTCTACTGACTTACTCTATTTTCAAGTGCTAACGAGTTTTCTGCAGATATTCATGGCGACTGTAATGACTCCACCGAACATTGATGAGATCATCAAATCCAGAATCCAGTTCAAGCCGACGATGGCTCTCCATCAGGCTGAGCTTCCATACCTTGAGCCTATCTACAAGGCTCTAGAAGCTTTAGGCCTCGAGCTTCTTGTCACGAAGCATCCTAAGGCATATCTTCCTCGACAAGTTGCGGAGGTTTATTTCAACTGGAGATCCGTTGAGGATACAGACGGCGAAGTATCCCAATTCGCTTACATGAGGGAGGTGACCCCTCAGAAGTGGGAGTCCAATTACCATGACATCGATATCCGGGCCGCGCTGCAAGCATCGTTCGATCTTTCGGCCCACGGAATCTCCCCAGTTGGATATAAGGAGAAGGAGCTAAACTCCTATGTCCACCGGTTACTGCGCGAGAGATGACGATGCGTTCAAATCCATGGCGCCAAAGAACCAGCTTCTACCTGAGTACCGCGGACTCGCTTACATCGTCACATATATACTGACGAGCTCCGTCGGTTCCTTTGATCAGCTGTCAAAGCCATGTCTTCAGCTGATGATGATCATGGAAGATGGTGTCCAAGTCAATTGGACCGAATACTACGTGGCTGAGCTTAAGGCTCAGGCGCAAAAGTTTGTCGCCACACCCTCCGGAGAGAGAAGGCTGATAAGTGTGGGCAAACTGCTGTATGGGATGAAGATGTCCTTATTGATCGAAGACTCAGTATCGAATCATGCAGCCTTTGCTGATTCACGATACTTCGACAGCAAGCTCATAAAGTTCAAAATAAGAGCCGCTGCTGAGAAGTTGGTCGGACGAGGGCCAGCCGCACAGAAGAGGATCACGACTAACCTGCCCCCTCGTGCCGACCCACCCAAGAAGAAAAGGCTCACTAAGGTTGGAGCGTCTGTGGCTCCAGCAAAGCCTGCTTCTCCCCCACCTACTCAGGAGGAGAACGTATTAGATGCGGACACAGGCATTGAAGGTGCCACGCTGAAAGATAAAGTCCAGCGCATTAGCTCTGAGGAGACACAGTCGGATGAGGTCGAACCGACTGTGGAAACATCTCCTGAGTGGACGACCATCCAGTCAGCTCGTCTCCGAGCCACAGGAGAAGTATCGGCACAGATCCCGAAAATCGCTGATCATACGGATCTGGTCGATATCACGATAAGAGCGAGGACACAGATGCTGCTGAGATTCTTGAGTTGGGATAAAGTCGAGGAGCTCATAATGACTCAGTCAGCACTGTCCCTACTAACAGAGGAGCAAAACCTTCAGTCAGCTATCGGGTTTGGAGAACCCGCTAACCTGGCATCGTTCGAGGATCTGAGAGCCGCTATGCTCTATCTTCTCAGCTTAAGATCCTCAGAACAACACGTCAGCAGCCCATCACAGCCATCCCATCATCACGACGATAATGATGATAATAACGATGATGTGGATCAGGCACCCAAGGAAGCAGACCAGGGAGGATCTGCTGAGGGTAAAACTCCCAGCGAGAAGGGCAAATCACCACCACCGACGAAATCAGGTGATGCCCCAGTTGCCTCAAAGCGTAGTCGAGAGCAACAACTCGCAGCTTCTGAGTAGAGGCTCGGAACCAGCTCATATCAAGCTCAACCCATAAGTTCTGTGTCCTCCAGGTCTGTCAACAGAGCCATCAGAAAGCAAGGAGACAAGAATCGTCTCCTAGCCAAGGACGTACATCTGAAATGGGCTCAGTACACCAAGTCTCAAACCGAGACAGTTGACAAGCTTGCCAGTGAGGTGAAGAAGGTCGCCGAAGCTCCTACTCCATCTATCAATATAAAGGAGATAGTCAAGGCCGCCCTCACAGCTCAAAAAGCGGACTTAGCCGCTCAGAGTTAGCATCTACTCAAAGAACAACATAAGACATTTTCTGAGCAGCTGACTTAGAGCCTCGCTACTGTCCAAACAGCGATGGATGAGCGCAACAAAATGGCCACCTCCAGCGTACAAAAAGCCATAACCAATCAGGCGGAGGCCCTCAAGCTCATTCAAGCTGAGATGACAGCTTCCCATGATGCATACCTCCTGAAACTGAGGAAGGAGACAGGTGCCCAGATCAAGCAGATTCGCGCTGATCAAGAGAGGGACTGGGAGCATTATTGCGATGCTGTCAAGGACTTTGAGACCACCGCTACTTCCATTAAATCTATTCTCTTCAATCTTGAGAAGGAAGTAGTAGCCATCCGCACTCGCCTCTCCCTGGCTGATGATGCCGAAAAGGGGGAAGGAAAGGAAGAAGGAGGTAATACGAGGGAGGCGGAGGCTCAGGTCGTCGAAAGGGAGGAAGCTGAGGCAAGAACTTTTGCCAAGGGGGAAGGTTCAGCTGAGCCAGCTGGAACCAGCTCAGCACCCCCTCCCGAAATAGTCCAAAGTCTGGCCATCATACCGCTGACTTAGGTGCCCGAGCAGACCGGAGGATCTTCCTCAGCTCAGCACATTGAGGAGGTCGCGAGGTATGTGGACCAAGACAATCAAGATGATGAACCACTGCCACCACAGAGGCCGGGGAAGGAGAAAGCTACTGATGTTACTCCACCACCTTCCCCGATGCCCAAATTTCGATCTAAAGTGGAGCAGGAGGAGTTCGACAAAAGAGTTGCTCAGCAACTACAGGATCAGCTCGACCTTGAGCATCGTCTTGAAGAAGAGATCCAGAAGGCTAAGAAGCCCAGGAAGCCTGTTGGCAAAATTGCTAAGGGCGCAGCCAAAAAGCTTCTGGATGCCCAGAAGAAGAAAACTCAGCAGTCAGCTGATGTTGAGGTTCTCTCCGATACAGACAACATTTCCCTCGCTCAAGGATGTCAGATGTTTCTAAACTAACACCTGAGCAGGAGGCGGAGGAAAGAGCCACCTGGGAGGCAACGCTGCAAGGACTGAATCTCCGGAGAGGAGACACTAGAGCAGCTGCCCTCAGAGAAAAGAAAATATTGGAAGATCTGGCCAAGATCATCGAAGTTACTGACAAGATGGCCAGTGAACCAGTCTTTGACTGGAAGAAACAGATACCCAAGTAGTCCAAATACTACAGGCGAGGTGGACCGAGAGCCACATATCAGAAGAAAACCCCTCACCGCCATGTAGACAAGTGGATACCATGAAATCTGAACGAAGAATGGGAGAAACTCAAGATCGAGTTCATCAAAGGGTACTATGTGTATCAGTGCTACCCTACTGAGATTCCGGTTAATCAGTTGTTCGATGAATTCCTTCATCAATCTAACGCCAGACTCAGAGCACATGTCCATATGATACTTGCCAGGGAGAAGCTGCCATTAGTTGCTCCTGCATTCAGAAGAGTACCTCTTCCCAGGACCACTTGTGGTGTTTTATGCACCAAGGAGATTGAAGACAAAGTCGATGCAGCAGCACGACATCATGATCTCAGTTCCCAGCTGCCAAGTGATCTTGAGGATATCCAAACCCTTTGCGCCAGAATCTACAAGTATTACGGATTGGATCCTCCTGCTGACAAGTCTGCGGATTTCAAGAGCAAGACGAAGAAGTTCAGACGTTAGCAGTAGTCTTCTCATCTCATGTATAGAAGATAGGAACTCTGTAACTCATTTCGTATATATAACAGTTCCTTCTTCTGGCCAGACAATTACTCATTGTCTTACAGCTTTTGCTTGTGTTATGTTTATCACAACTGATCACTGAAGTGATCTGACACACACTCACACATAACAGTTTCTCTGATGTGCCTATCTGATTAGCTGGTGATTTTTTCCTTAAACTATTTGCTCAGTTTTTAACTGAAGTCTTTTTATATCAGTAGTTTAGATCTTAGATTATAGAGGTTTTGGCATCATCAATTAGGGGGAAATTGTTGGGTTATGAGTCAGTAGATGATACTCAGCAAATCATTGGGTTAAAATAATATTGGGGGAAATCGTAGTAAGTATACTATGGAATTGAAAAACCCAGCTGATATCAGTAGTGTAGTGTCGATACGATTAGATGATGTAATAGGCTAGACTGTTTTGATTTTCTATCTTTCGTGTCTATGTCCTGTACGGGGTAAAATGTTGGACTGATCTTCAATAGAAAGTTACTTTCCAGAACCCCACGTCATCATTGTAAGAGCTTGTGTTCTTAAGTCATCAGCCGATCTTCTCCTCAGTAGAAGACACTGTACTTGCTGACAGACATCAGTAGAAGAACCTTACAAAGCTCAGTACCTTCGGAGTCAACAGCTGATTACACTCAGTAGAATATCTTATCAGCTGACTCAGACTAAGAAGACAGAGACTGCATCAAGTTACTGTATCCAACAGGAAACGGCCCAGCTATTAATGTCACTCGAAAGTCAGCAGAATATCATACGAGGATAAGTAAGAGTCAACTCCGATGTCTGACACATCTCACCTACCACAAACCTCGACCAATGAGAGGCCGTCAACGCATTATCTGCTATGACCAACTAAAGCTGCTCTCATGAACAGTGATCAACAACTCTGCTGCAAGAATTCGAATATATGGCCGTTTTTCTTGGAAGTTTGTGACACGTGGCATCGTCCTCTCCAACGGGCAAATGCCTGGGTCACAACTATAAATAGAGAAGGATCTCCGAGCTCTACGCACGGGAAATCAAAAGGGAAAAACGCTCAAGCACTCAAACACTCTAGCGCATTCAAGATAATCCAGCGAAGAACTTGCTCAATAGAATACTCTTAGTTCTTCTCTCTAGAGTTCTTTAGATCCCTCTTCTCTAGCTAAGCTTAGCGTCATATCTATAGCTTAGAAATTCGAAGGAGTTCACTTTTAGTGATTGTTCTTATTGTAAGAACTCCGTCTAGTTGGAGAAATTCCCCTCCCCTTCAAACCTCGGTTTGATTTGTAAAAGTCGCTAAGGACTATAACTTAGAAAGGGTATGTCCAGTGCACATATTCCTTGCTGAGGCTTGCTCAGATTAATCAACAAGACCTCCTGTTCAGTAGGACCGTGGACGTAGGATCTTGCGTATCCGAACCACGTTAAAAATTGTTTGTGTTGTTTACTATTTTATTGCATTGCACACAAACTGCTTACAAAATCATAACTTGCATAAAACGTATTCGTAAAAGTGTACTAGCCAAAACTGTTTTGTCTTGTGAAAATCACATTTTCAAACTGAGACGAATCTCCGGGCCCCACACTCTAATTCGCTCCAAGTCTTCGACTGAGAATCAACTACTGACTAAAGTCAGTAGGAGAGCTCAGTAGTTGGCTCACTCTCTGACCCGCGATCGAAGGTTAATATCTGGCACTATTCATCAGTTGCAACCAAACAGCTCAGCTGTCCTTCGGTTTGAGAAAAGAAACAGTACTCAGGTGTATTCACCCCCCCCCCCTCTACACCTGACTCTCGTCTCCAGACCAACAATTGGTATCAGAGCCTCGGTGTTCTTCTGATCATCGGTTCTGTAACTACTAGTCTTCTCGAACAGATCCTTAAAACATTTTTCACTACACAAGCATCTCTTCATACATCCTTATACTCTCTCTCACAATGTCTGATATGTCAAGTATTAGGATGGTGCCGATGTTCTCGATAGAGAACTATATGGTATGGCGCGTGAGAATGGAGGCGCACCTAACATCGCTGCATGACAGCATGACGGATGTCCTTGAGACAGGACCCATCATTCCCATGATAGACAGCATACAATTTGCTGCTGCGGGAGGTGTAGGAGCACAGACTTGTGCTAAAGTTGCAAAAGACAAATCTGCCTTCACGCCAGAAGAGAAAAAGCTGCACAACCTCGATCGAGTTGCACGTAATGCGATCCTGACAACGCTCAGTGATTCACACCTCGGGAGGGTGCAAGACTGCAAAATGGTAAAGGAACTTTGGGACGCCCTGGCTGTACTGAGCCAAGGAACCCCACAGATCAAGGAAAACAAGCTCGAGCTAGAGCTACAGAAGTTCGATACATTTGCCATGGAGCCCAACGAGACCATTGACGAGCTAAGCGTCAGATTCACTAATCAGATCAATGTGATCAACGGGCTGGGGAGGACGTTCACTAACAAAGAGATGAACACAAAGATCCTGAGAGCGCTACCTCGACTGAAGTGGCTTCCTTTTGCTACTTATTTACGTCGCTCAGATCTTAATGCTCTAACTCCTGATGTTATCTTTTCAGAATTAAAGACGGAGGAATTCGAGCACAGCCTACCCCAACGATGTTCCAGTGCTCCAGCTGACACACAGATTGATCATGCGTTTAAAGCAACAATCAGCAAACTGGAGTCAAACCCATTTCTTCCAGCAAGGCAGTAGCCACGATAGAAGCAAAGTCCACTGAGACATCTGGCACTGACCAACTAGCACTGATGGCTCTCAAATATCAAAGAGAAAAAGAGAGAGTCAGAAAGCTGAAGAAATACCACAGAGATTCTCCATCAGGAAAGAAAGATTATCGAAAAAGGGAAGAATCTAAATCAACTACTGATTGCATGAACACAAAGCCTGCTGCTAGTCCATCCAACGACTCAGCTGGAAAGAGCAGCAGATCGACTGTGTGTTACAACTGCAAGAAAGAGGGACATTATCAGTACGACTGTCCCGAACTCTCAGCTGCTCAAAGAGCAGAACGGCAGGCCAGACGCGAGAAATTTGTCAGAAGGAGGCAGGCCTACATCGCCGGAGAGATATCCGATGACTCAATAAAGGAAGATACATTCATGTATTCTTCTGAAGATGAAGCTACATTTGTCGCCGTTGAGATCGGAGAGACAGATCCCGAAACCGGCAAATGCGTCTCGATGGCCGAGAGAAGAGGCTGAAGTAAATTCTAAAGTTAATATAACCTCTTCTTCACATAGCACACACGACACGTGCTCGGTCACAGATGAACCTCTAGATGTAGTACAAGCCTACGATGATCTACTAGAGGAGCAGATTTAGCTGAGCAGAGAGTTCAGCAGAACCATTCAGGAACTGGAACAGGTAAAGGCTGAAAATTAGAGACTTTCTTCTGATTGTCAGGTCTCTACTGACTCTGAGAATCTGGTTGTGAGACTCAAGGAAGAGATTAAATCTCTTAGGACTAAGTCTCAGCTTCAAGAAACTCAGATATCAGTTCTGACCAAGGACAATTCTGAGAAAGATACTGAAATAGTCCGACTCAGTCAGAAGCTCACAGAAGTTGAAAAGGATTATGAGTCACTTCGAAGAAGTGATGAGGTCTGGCGAGGACTGATGACTGAACAGTACCTAGGAGCTAAGGAGAAGTTTACTGTATCCAACAGGAAACGGCCCAGCTATTAATGTCACTCGAAAGTCAGCAGAATATCATACGAGGATAAGTGAGAGTCAACTCCGATGTCTGACACATCTCACCTACCACAAACCTCGACCAATGAGAGGCCGTCAACGCATTTTCTGCTATGACCAACTGAAAGTTGCTCTCATGAACAGTGATCAATAACTCTGCTGCAACAATTCGAATATATGGCCGTTTTTCTTGGAAGTTTGTGACACGTGGCATCGTCCTCTCCAACGGGAAAATGCCTGGGTCACGACTATAAATAGAGAAGGATCTCCGAGCTCCACGCACGGGAAATCAAAAGGGAAAACGCTCAAGCACTCAAACACTCTAGCGCATTCAAGATAATCCAGCGAATAACTTGCTCAATAGAATACTCTTAGTTCTTCTCTCTAGAGTTCTTTAGATCCCTCTTCTCTAGCTAAGCTCAACGTCATATCTATAGCTTAGAAATTCGAAGGAGTTCACTTTTAGTGATTGTTCTTATTGTAAGAACTTCGTCTAGTTGGAGAAATTCCCCTCCCCTTCAAACCTCGGTTTGATTTGTAAAAGTCGCTAAGGACTATAACTTAGAAGGGTCTGTCCAGTGCACAGATTCCTTGTTGAGGCTTGCTCAGATTAATCAACAAGACCTCCTATTCAGCAGGACCGTGGACGTAGGATCTTGCGTATCCGAACCACGTTAAAAATTGCTTGTGTTGTTTACTGTTTTGTTGCATTGCACACAAACTGCTTACAAAATCATATCTTGCATAAAACGTATTCGTAAAAGTGCACTAGCCAAAACTGTTTTGACTTGTGAAAATCACGTTTTCAAACTGAGACGAATCTTCAGGCCCCACACTCTAATCCGCACCAAGTCTTCTACTGAGAATCAACCACTGACTAAACTCAGTAGGAGGGCTCAATAGTTGGCTCACTCTCTGACCCGCGATCGAAGGTTAATATCTGACATTGTTCATCAGTTGCAACCAAACAGCTCAGCTGTCCTTCGGTTTGAGAAAAGAAATAGTACTCAGGTGTATTCACCCCCCCCCCTCTACACCTGACTCTCGTCTCCGGACCAACATACTTCTAATAAATTAATAATCAGCCCATAATATAATTAATAATAACTGAGTCACTTATTTATCAATTAATTGGCTGAGCCAATTAATTCCAGATAAATAATTTATATATTACTAAATAATGTATAAATACATTAATCTATTAATAATAATTTCCAAAAGAGCAGAATAAATACTGGGCAGCTAATTGGGATAGACCAGAGATCCAATACAAGAAAGAAAGCTGGACCTCAAATTAATTAATTATCTACACTCAGCCCAAAGCAAAATTAATTAATAAACACAGATTCATTCCACTAGAGAATCCGTGCTGACTTACCCCTTTATCCAAACTTGAGCATGAGCTTATATTTTAGACTTAATTGATCTCCGTATTTAAGAAACAAATATCCGTTAATTAACTAAGTTCGTTGACAGCTTAAATTAATTAACAACTTATTATATTCTTGAGTAGTACCACTAGACCTTATTAACACACCTGAACTTAATCAATCAGTCGGCTTTAGAGTGCTAATCCTTACAAGTTCCTTAGGGGATATTATCATCTCATTTAACAGGGATACGGTTGCGAAGATACGACAAACCGAACTGAGCCACAAATGACTACTAGCACCCAAGATATGTAGATCCAGTCGCGATGACGTTCACCATAGTAGGTCAAAGTGATAGATAGTCAAATGCACTCAGCTGAAGTCTTACCAAGCTTAAGACCAGCTAAGTCATCGAGATCTTGGTTCTCCACTAACGTCAGTTAGGAGAACACATTTCACTGTGATCCATCAATACACCACCTTAAGTGTACCAATAAAGACAAACAGCCAAGACAAACCACTTTTTTTCTAAACTGTAGCTTAAACCGACAACTTATCCTTAAGTTGTCTCAGTTGTGATAACTGTTTATATCTTGTTAGTTCAACCAATTTGTGCAGTCTTCTGTGATACCCGACACACTACACAAATCTAACTTTTATACAAGATAAAAGATTATATGTGCAAATATATATATTTATCAGATAGGAGAATACAATAGTGATAAGGATAAAACACATTGTATACAAGTATAAAATTTGCTTCTAATATACAAAATCCCAACAACTATTGGACAACTAAGAACTACATGAGAGAATTCTTGTAGGTGTAATGAAATGCAAACTAGACGGCGTATTTATAGGCTCCTTGCCCAAGTGAATGGTAGTTCGACGCTATTTGTCACTATTTCTCCCTCATCGAAAATCGGAATTGAGATATTAAACATACTACGATCATTTATTTGGAACATACTTAGACGCTATATAATTTATTCTTAAAAAAATGATATGTTGCAAGGCTCGAAATTGCAGTCAAAATCGACTATTCATGGCTGTCAACTACTTCATTAAATGCAGATTTTATTTCCTTAATTTCCTTTTATTCACAACGATTTTTCAACAAAATGTAAAGGAAACCGTTGGAGCATAAAATAGGATTACACCATATTTTACACTAAAATAGTGTAAAGTGGAGTTTTTCTCCTGGAAATGCTCTGATGACGTATTGAGTGAACAAGTCATGTTTTTCTTTATTGATTTTCTTACATATATTAAATCCCAACAACATAATTAGTAATTGTATCACGGAAAGATGAATAGATATCATGGAATTTTCTTAACAAAGACTAATGATTTAGAATACTTCACTTTACTTTCTTGTGCAACCGCTGGCATAAGTCGCCGACCGATCAACACGGGAATCATTTAAAGTAAAAGAAAGTTCTGTTTACTATAAGCGAACACCAACATTAACTTTCAGTATTTTGGAATGATCCATTCTACCCTTGTGATCGCCTTCAGTTAGTTGCTCTCGAGCAACTCTGCAGGCTGTCCCGCAACGTATTTTAACAACGCTTTGGCTTCTCTGTCACCGGAGAGTTCTAGAGGCGAATTTCGGCCTATAAGAATCATAACGACCAGAATTGAAGCCGTGGAGAGGAGAAGAGGCAAGAAGTAAAAGAAGATGGTCGAAACCGATGGCGAAAAACTTGAGAATAGTACGAAGATCAAGGAAGCAGCTATTGATGCACCAAACAAGTATTTGTGCTGTAGCACCTTCCCATACATCTCCATTCTTGAGAAAGGAGACTCTAAAATTTAACTACTATCCATATACATATATACACAATGAAAATTAATACTATAATGTGGTTGCATATGTTGCAAATATTCTATGTTTGACAAGTTTGGCAATGATTCCAATCTTGATTTAGGAGAAGATGCTTTACCATCTCTAATGCTTCTCTGATTGCTTGAATAGCACGTACAATCACAAAAGTATGTTTATACAAAATTTGAAAAAGAGACTACTTTATTCTATATATTTTGTGTATTTGTGAATCCATCTATTACATCCCGTGCACACCTCAAATAGCGGTTACAGGAACTCAAAAAACCAACATACTTTGCATCATTTGAAGTTTATTCTCCAGAATCGAATCAAATTGCATTTCAGAGAGGCAAACATGGAGCAATGGAAAACTGCTGCTCTGAAAAAGAAAAGGGAAGGTATGTAGCAGAAGCATAATCTCCTCTCTACGATAGCTCCGGAATGGCAGCCAAGGAAGGCCTCCATTTTCTGGCTCGTCTGAGCCACGACTCGACCATCATACGTCTCAACTGCACCTCCTCCACTTTCTCCATCAGCCTCTCCAGCTGCTTCTTACTCACTACTATCTTCACTCTTTCTGGTATGCTGCTGCACTTCCGTATCAGGACCTCCATCTCTTCTCTTCTAGACGAACACAACTTCCTCCTCCGGCACATCTTAGACAGATAACCAGACTTGTTCTTTTTCTTTGATGTGAAGATCTTAGCAACTTCATCTCCTTCCACATTGCTGGATGTTGGTTTGATGCAATTCCCCATTTTGAATGATTAGGAGTTGGAATGGGGTGAGCTTATATATAACATCATATCGAACGTGCAGGCCACATTACAATTAGTCTTTAGGTGAGTATTATATATGTTATCATTTTCTTCAAACTCAGATACTTGAGCCGACATGTAATTTAAAAGCACTTTTCAACAATAAAATAGAATAAAAGTTGACTTATGAAGGTAGTTTATAATTAAACTTGCATAGTCAACATTCCCTGAACCGAGAACTGGAAAGTCATCTAGTCAACCATTATATTATTTGTAATCTCGAATGGGAAAAAAATGGATTTAACATGAAGCCTCTTCAACAGCAAGACATGAAAGCAACGTTCGAAAAGTCTTTTTAGTTTTATAAGCCATCAGCTGGGGGGGGGCAAACAATTTTATGAAATGACAGAATTTGAAACATGCAATCAGCAGAACCGACATATGCAGCATCTATGCCATTACGCCCTAGAGCTTTTTTTTCCTTTTCAGGATCGGACCTGATGTCACCATGAGAGTAGTCTTGTACAGACAGATCTCAAGTGTACGAGGATCGGACCACATAGTTGGATGCATCAAAGAGTGAAAGGCAGATTGTAATTCTGTGCACCATAAGAATATGACAGAATCCAAAACAAGACATGCGTAACCCCGAAGATTATGTACAACATTGAATGAGAGAGAAGGGCTTTGTCCATACTCTCCATCATCCATCAAAAGTGAGACAGAAGCTAGACTCACCCCACTACCAAAACATGTAAACATAATTGGGCAGTTTGATAACATGCCATCACCTTAAATTTTTTTTTTTTTTTTTTTTTTTTAAATTTATGATCACGTTTAGTGGAATAGGGTGAATATTATAAATGCATGACATAACATGGGCCGGGCCTAACCAATCTTCAATAATATGTACTTGGGATAAATGGATCAGGCCCATACTACTGGGCCCAATTAGAAGCCGAAATTGTAACCCATGGACAACAAGGGCAGAGCGGGGTACAACTCCTTAAATCTTCCACTATTAATCAACTCGCTCAGCTATTATCGTTCAAACAGCGACCCCCATG
Organism: Lavandula angustifolia; assembly: GCA_028984105.1. NCBI lineage: Eukaryota > Viridiplantae > Streptophyta > Magnoliopsida > Lamiales > Lamiaceae > Lavandula > Lavandula angustifolia. Next base: position 27,672,487 of record CM054804.1, read on the forward strand.
GATGCGGCGGCGCAGGAGGAAGGCGGAGCGCCGCTCAGAACCCGCCACATTAAAAAGAGAGCTCTCAGGAACAAGTCCTTATCTGTATCTTTCGACGAGAAAGATCTTAAGTACTTTCTTCTTCTTTTTCCTCTTTCTTTTATTGTATGAGTAGCTAAGGTTTAGTAATTGAGATTGACATGGTCGAGGTTTGATTTTGATAACTCGTTCGGTGCAGAGATTTTGTTGGCGGTTTCCACAAGAGGAAGAAGAAGAGGAGAAGAGAGGCCCTGCAGCAGCAAGAGGAAGCTGCGCGCCGCAAGCGCATTGAGCTGCGCAAAAAGGTTAGGAATCTGGTTTCTAGGTATTGTAAGATGATAAATTTCTGCACTGATAAAATCGTAAGAGGATAGGTATTACACTACAACTTGTTAATGTTTTGAAGATTAATTTGCTGGAGCTGGATTTTTCTGGCCATTGCCTAATTTGTGGCCAGTAATCCCCAGCCAATCTCCTCTTCTGTCAAATTGAGAAGATTGTTTCTATGAATTAATATGTTTTTCAATAGAGTTTACTGTGTTCCTTTTTATCTGAAAGTACAAAGGTTCACATGATGGTTGAGCTTGAATATCTATTCTACAAGGCTCTTTTGTACGTTAAATGTAATACAATAGTCGTGATTTGGTGCACATAACAGTCTCCTTTTCGAGAATATTCTGCCATAGTTTTAAGAAGATTTCTGTACTGGCTCGTTCAGAGCCAGTTCTTGAGTTCAGTTTCTGGTAGTTTGCTGTAATGTTTATTCTTAATCTTTATTCCAGAGAAAAATGGAAAGAGATTTTGTCATATACGGTGGGGCTGCACCAGATCCAGACACGGGGGCTGCTGGATCCGAAGAGGAGGATGAGGATGGTGAACCAATTCCATCAGTCTCAGGTATCATATCCTAGTCTCAAGCATGTATAAAAATGAAGGAATTTAGCCCCTTGAAGTGTTGCCTAGTGTTGAAATTTCTAAAAATGTTTTGCCAATTCTTTCTAGGTTGAGTCTGTTGTAGGGTTTTTGTTTGTTTGATTATTCTTTGCTCCATCGTATTGAATATATGTGTATAGTTACCACACAGCCTAATGCTATAGTTTATATGGTTTACATGTTTAAAATTATCAATAAGTTGGTAATGCATAGAACACAGAATGGTGCTCGATTTCTATGTGGTTTCGATTAGGCTTACTCTCTTAGGAGCAATCTGTCTTGCTGATTGGGGGATTTGCATGTAAGCATGGAGTCTGCTTGTTCTGTCTGACCCTAAATAGTTAAATCAACCAAGAAGGCAATATATGCGTCTTAAGCCAATTTTTGGACCTTCTAACTCCTTATCTTTGCTTTCTATGAGGTACAATGATGTACGACAATGATGAGGTAAAAGTCACAGTGACTACGAGTGAAATAAAGCGGGAGGAACCGGAAAAGACAGTAGAAGGAAGACCACCTCTATCTACCCAAGACTCTGAGCAGAGTAAGCAGAAAACCCCTGTGGTTAGGAAGAAGCCATTGAAGAAGGCTCAGAAGAAGAAGAGATCTCACCCCAAGCCACAAAGTAAAAGAGATAAAAGGAAGGGCAAGAAAAAGAACACAAAGTAGTTGCATGCATACTTAACTTATCTCATAGTTTGCACAGGAATTAGGTGGAATCGCGGTATGAACTATGAATTGTAAGTTTCTCGTGAGATGCTACACCTAACAAAATATACAATGTGCATTCGTGCTATATGTTCTAGAATGAAATTAGTTGTATTGTGCCTCAAATTAGCCTTAAAGAAGTTTTTCTTTTTGGAAAAAAACTATTGTTTTTTCTATTATATTGGCATTGGAGGTCTTGTTGAATTGGAAATATCATTTTAAGTGTCCGAAAAATAATTACCAAAAACCCCAATCAGTTTAAAGAACATTGAAAGATGTTCATGTTTACTAGGTTATATATCAGTAGTTATTACGTGTTCAACATGAAATCTTTCCAATTGAAAATAAAAAATTGTAGCATCTTTAGAAAACAGTTCTATTAACTGAGTATTCAATGTTGACAAAACTGCGCTAAAAATGCATATAGCAAGGCTTAAACCTAACACAAGTTTTTGAACACTATAAATATATGCCTAATAAGCAATTAACATACAACAGAAAAATGAACTAGCTCAAACTCCTGGGGGAAATTGAGTTTGGAGTGATTTACCAGTAACTTATTCTGAATCTGTAACTTCATCTTCATCTTCCTCTAGAATATACACCAATGCACGTTTTCTCGCAGCAAAAACACAAGAAACACCTCTGGATGCTGAAGAGGAATTTGGGCAAGAATATCAGTTATAACTTCAAATTGGAAGCCTACTAACAATGACTTCAAATTTACTTCTTCATCAAATGTGCATACATGATTGTTATATGATCATTTGGTTAATTGGAATTGATTCCTTGTGTTAGGCTAATTAGGGGAGTGTCTCTCTACCCTTTCTTTTCTACTTTAAGAATGATTCATGTTGCTAAATCTCTAGAACTACTTGCATTGGTAGATTGTGAAGTATTCTGGTCATCCTAAATGGTTTGCAGATTCAGTCATGATTCAATGTCTATAACTTGTAAAATGTACAAGTGAAACAGCTAAGGTCCCAGAGGAAAGATAATTGCATGGAAAACTCACCACTAATTGCCAATGGAGCAACCACAGAGTGAGGAATTTTTCGAACCTTCTCATTCTCTAAGTGCAGGCATGTAATAGAATCCTGAAAACAAATTTCGCAAGACAGCATTTGTTGGTAAAACAAATTATAAACCGGGAGATGATCCAACAGAAAGGAAAGATTGAAGCTGTGTTAAACATGTAACAAGATCCTTGCAAAATGTTTTTGGAATATATAATTACACGCACATATATATGTGTTTACATACCTGAAGTTCATGAAGACTCCAAGAGGGCAGAACAGAAGATCTTGATATAGAAACAAATGCAAGGTCTTCTGTTCGTACAATCATCATGCAAGCATTTCCTGAGCTCTCAGAACCCATATTCGCATCATTTAGCAGCAAAGCAATTTGTTCTTCCTGTTCAAGGAAGAGGTGAGAATTCGATGCCCGAAAACAAAATAAACTCGTTGAATGTTTGCATACTCACTTTGTATAGAGAGAGATCTACAACGTGATAGCCATCAGGTATCCGTAACAGAGCAACCTCTAGTGAATCATGGCCACTCTTCAAGTTGTCTGTGTCGTGTACGAGACCCTTTGCTACACCAATGCAATTTTTTATGTTTGGAAAAATGTCATCAGGTACCACAAAAGTGGTATAATCAGTAAAGCTCTGATGAGAGGTTCTGTGTGAATCTTCCTGGCCAATATGATAACCGAAGTTAGAACAATGCTAAATAGTTCGCTATTCTGTGCTACATGGCTAAACAAACTTGGGTTTTATTGAGAATATGTACTGACTAATTAATGCCCTGGTTTAGTTCACATATTAAGTTCACAAAGTAGTATGAGAGAACATATTTTCTTCATGACAATGTAGATCATAACTAATATAGAGCTGTGATTTTCAGTTTACACTTGTTTTGCAGCTAATGATCATCTTTACAGTTGAAAGAAAATTATCTTTAATATTTATGACTCTTCTGATCAACCCCAAGTAGTCACCAACCTGGACTCCTCGTTGTTCACTAGAAACTTCACAATGTATCGTAATATTCTAGTTTTATTAATCTTCAAAGTCTCAGTTATATTTGAAATTCAGGTTTTTTCTTGGCTAGGACGTGGACTATTATTTATGTGCTTTATGAAAATGTGAATATTATTACAACAGTTTAGTCATCAATTGTAATACAGGTTTACAGGTTTCAAGGATCATTATTTTTGACGCATTGTAGGCTTTGAATAAATATAATGAACAGATGACCATAAGAGTCACTATTTGGCCTTGCAATGCACAAACAGAACTACAAAAACCATAATAAAAAATCATTGGGTAATTAGGTTTAGAATTACCTGATAGTATGACACTGATACTGGAAAAGACAACTTGAGATTCAGCGAAGTTGAAACAGGAAAAAGTGGCAACATGTCTTTACAAAGTATCCTTTTAGAAACTGTGGCCATTGGCATCTCTAGAGCCTCCTTGATACTAAAATTGTCACGTTAGATCCAGAATTAGAGAATTCACAATTAAGGAATCAGAAACAAATCAAAAATTAATATTACCGAAGATAAAATTTGTCTACACAATGCATCTGGAGATAAATTAAATGAATTAGAAAATTCCATGAATTTGTAGCAGAGTGGAGAACACATATTTAGAGACTGAAATTAAAATTTGCAACACTACGGAGTTTATGGACAATGCACCACATCCTCGTGTGAGCAAGAATAAAAACGCGAGCTTTCTAACATTGTTTCAAGAAATAACCGTTAATAATTTAGTTGGTAGTATGTGTGAATCCTTTGTAAGTTATATGTGTCATAGTTTCTCTTGATAACCAGAAATTGCATTCACTTTGTCATCTTTCTTCTTTCTTTCTTTTTATTCCCTATGAAAGTGTAAACTAGTGGAGTTGAATCAGTCTCCATGAAACTTGATGTTCAAAAGTAAATCGCCCACTAGTCATATACCAAAATAATATTTCACCCACATCATATGTGTCATGCAAATGAGCACTGAGGTGAATGAAGTCCATACCAGAAGAGCAGTTGTTGAAATTCTTTTGCCAATGTTCTTTTCAAGTATCCAGAATCTGAGAAACCTCCAAAATAAGCTAATTCCGTGACTCGTTCCTTAGTTTCCCTGCAGTACAGAATAAATTAATATTAAACATGATAATAATGAACTCTTCCTAATAACAACTAGTAATTGACAAAAATACTTATATTTTGAAAGTTAATGAACTCGAAAAGGAGTGAGATTTCATAACATGGTAAACCTAATTGCTTTACATCATGAACAGCCACAAAACTCGATCATCATAATATCAAAGTTCAAGCCAGAATTGTTCGGTCAGATTTACTTACAAGTCAATTTCAATGTGATGATCAAGCGGTGTATCTTGCAGCAATATGCCAACAGGATCTTGGTCATATAAAAACTTCAGGAATAGGATAACAAGTTCACTGCCAAAAAGAATGATTAGCTGAGTTTGATGCAGCCCTTAAAACTGATACATAAACAAAACAAAGCTAATTGCCAGACCTACTGAAGGGGAGAAGTTGATCGCTTGGTTCAGACATTAGAACCTTCACACATTTCAGAAGCCAGTTGAAAAAATTTGAGAACTGAAACAGACGAGAAATATTAGAACCGCAAGGTGAGACAAGAAAATTAGAAGAAAGGGATAGCTTATGTATATAAAATGTGAGTGTGAGGAGGTTATATCACTGAAATGCCTGTATGATCCATAAGGAATCTTTAAATTGATGTCACACAATGAAGGTTCACTAGAATTCCGACTCATTTAACTCGAGAAAAACTTGTGATACCGTAATGTCCTTCTATGTAAGTCCTAATACAAATGGTTAAAGTTTCTTGTCACCAGCATGTTTAAGATTCCATACCTGAATTAAGATATTACCCTGGCGCTAATGGCACAAGGCATATACAAACATGTGCTCTCTGATTAAAAGACGCCATTAATTGCAACCACAAACCAACTTCCATAAAAGAATCATAACTTAGACGTTTTTTAATCAGATAGGGCCATGCTTTCCTCAGCATATTCTTAATGTTGCATTATACTATAAGGAATAGTGCATACCTGCTGCACCACCGAAGATAAGATCCTATTAAATCTTTCAATCTGAACAAGCAATGTTCCAGCTTTTTCTGTTGCATTATCTATTAAGCTCTCTTCTAATCCAATACCCATAAAACATGCACGCCACTTGGAAAGCCCTCTTAGTTCTCCCATTCTAAATCCCATAATTTCTGCAGCAGGCTGAGAATCAGAACTTTAGATATCGACATAAAGAAAAACATGTTGCTCGAAAATGATTCTCCAATTTAAGGTTCATAAAAACAGCTGATACTGTTACAAATATATTATGATTCATGAGCAATATGATAAAGTAAATTAGGGAAAGGGGAAACTTTATGAGTGCTGCAAGATATAAAAAAAATAGATTATCAATTAGATCAATGCATAGCCACATCAGACTATTGGCAGCTATGTGATGAGGGTAATAGATATATTCCAAGGTCGTGGAAAGTTCTGGGCCCATAAAAAATTTATATCATAATCTATTGCAGCTAAGAAGTTCCATTTACAAAATGTTTTGTACGTGACTTGGTAATACATGGCTTTTAAGCATGAAATGAACCTGCAAATGATCGAGCACAATTGTCTGGAGCTCCTTTCCAGCCCCAGAAACGGCCTTAGCCACCCGTTTGAGCCCCTAAGGAGTAAGGACCAATGAAAAAAGCGATTTACGTATGATTCATAATGAAAATAAATAGATTAACATAAATTGTGCCAGTCCCAAAAATGGCCTTGGCCACATGTTTGAGCCCCTAAGGATTGATATACAAAATGAAGTATATAAAAATCATACACAAATGAATAGATCACTGTTAATTATTTAGTTTGTGAATAGATCACTGTTAATTACTCCCTCCGTCCCGTTATTTGTGGCTCAATTGGTTTCGACACGAGAATTAAGAAAGTAGATGATAAAGTATGAGAAAGAAAGTAGATGATAAAGTATGAGAGAGAAGATGAGTAAGATAATGAGAGAGTATGAGAGAAAGGATGATAAAGTAGGAGAGAGAATGTAATAAAGTAGGAGAGAGAAGATGATAGAGTAGAAGATATGATAATATTTTTTTACCAAATTAGGAAAGTGGCCACAAATAACGGGACACCCCTTTCGGGAAAGTGAGCCACAAATAGCGGGACAGAGGGAGTATTTAAATACAGAGGTAGAACATACTGCTTCACCAAGGGAGCTAACTAAAAATTGATGAACTGGAGGACTTGTCCTTGCACCACCCAACAGGCTTAGAAACTCTTCTTGGGAACTTGAGTCGAGTCCTACACTTTTTCTGCATTAAGATTTGAACAAGCAAAAGGAATACGTAGAACTGAATTGCTGTTTTATTATTACCATGGTCAGTTATCAAGGTGGATAGAGCATTGAACTTTTCATGATACATGTGCATTGCATCTGACCACTGCTTAGACATGATACCTATTGATTTATGGATGACTTCAATAAGATGCTCCACATTGGAAGCTTGCTGAGCCACTTGACGAAGTTCATTTTTCCTATTATAGACAGTGAAGCATATAGGGGATATGAACAATCAATTGCTGCAGTATATTAAAATCATACTGCTTCTCGTCAAATATGCATTGCATTTAGAACATAAATACAGTGAAGTTGAAGAACTATGACCAGATTGCATAACTGAAAAACAAATGCACAAAAGAATAGATTTTCTAATAACAAAGAAAATGATGAGTGCGGAATAATATTAGGAGAGAAACTGCAAGGGCTCAACCCAAATACATAAAGAAGTGGAGGTTTTGTAGCAAATTGATGAACAACAAGAGGTAGGTAGAGATTGAGGAAGTAGTGTTACTGAATAGAGAATAAATAGACAGCAAACCGTTTTCTAGCAAAACCACGGAATTCACTATGTTTTTCCGGGTGGTCATGATGTGCTTAGAGCTGCCTGGATCTGCTGCTTACCCATGCTCCCCCACTACTAGTGCTCTTATCTTTCTAACAGTTATTTTTTACATCTTCAATCACCAAGTTACTTGAAATATAAATGAAATGAAACAATCTTAAGATAAAATGTAAGAATTATGCAAATAGATTCTGAACTATTAGATTTCAAATATCACAATTACCTTTTCTGAAACATTGTGCTGTCTAGAACTACGCAATGGATACCATCTAAGTGACATCCAGGCAATTGACTATCACGTGCTCCGGACCCAGTTCCAGCTAGTACACCAGAGCACAACACTATGGTATGGCAAATATCACTAGACAATGCCATCTGATGAGAAGCAAATAGAAAACGTTAGATATTAATGACCAAACTACTCAGAAGAAAAGGGGTTTTTACCTTACAGATAGAAGCATCCACGAGCTGAAAGGACACATGGTTTCCCACTAGAGGACTTCGGAAAATAATATCTCGAGTGTTCTGGGATATTATTGCATTATTAGAGCTGGGGAATTGCATATGATATGAAAGACATGCATGAATAAATAGTTAACAGACATCCAGATATCAATAATGGACTTACAACTTTTCCTATGGGGAATATGCCAAATATATTGAAGTAAATATTTCCATCCTTATCCCCACTGCATAGGATGTCAAACTGTTGACGCGAAGAATCAAATAGTTCCCGAAATGAATCATCACTTTCATCCATGAACCCACTAGTATCTCCAGGAACAAGTCCAGGGATCCTTGGAACTCTTGGAGCAGGTGGAAAAAACCGAGCAGTCCTATCTTCATATGTTGAATTGCCATTGTTACCATCCTAAACGGGAATGAGGAAAATTATCTATATAATAATATAAATGATACAATGTTATACCATAAGAATGGGAGTAATCTTCCAACAAGAATAGATAAACAAGATTTATAATAAAGAAATTAATGTCATTCTAAAACTTATTACAATTCGAGTTTGAGTGATTGCGCCTCTCTACTATCTCTTGCAACTAACACATTTAGATGGACACAGATAGAAAAGCCTCTTTGATATGGTTTTGTAGTTTAGCTATGCATCATGGTCGGTGGTTTACCGAGGTCAACAAAGACCTCGGAGATTTTCCTTCGGTGATTTCCAAACTCAGACAAGGCAGAAGCTGGGTGAGAAGAACCTCCATTGATTTTATTTAATATCAAACCCAATTTATCCCCAAATGTTGATAAACCTATTTAAAAGGCATACAAATCCATATAAGAGGAAACTATAAATCAATGTTCAACAAAATAGTAAACACAGTAGCAACTATGTTTCATTTGAATTTGCCAAAAAGACTCAAGTGTTGCACGCCCTTCGACATGATAACAAACATATGCTATAAATCTCATGTATGGAAGTTTCTAAGGAACCGTACCATATTCTTTTTTCTGTCTTCCACCCAGTTGAGACAGACAACAGGAGCACAATGGAAATTCACACTTCTCAGAAGCTTTCCATTCTGTTCTAACAACACTTGTCTTGTTTCAGTGATACCTCAAAAGAATATCAACATTCAGAAGCACTAAGATGGTATTTGCGTGCATGCATGCTCATGAATTAAGAAACAAGTAGAATACAGAAATATATATAACCAACTCACTTCCACATCATGCAACGAAGTAGTTCCATCTTCAAGTCCCACCGCAATTACTTTCCCATCAGGGCGCCAACATATGGATGTTATGCATTTCCCTGGGCAGAATGTTCAAAATTGACCCCAAAATTCAGCCACCAAAATAATAGAATTGTTCAGCATGCTGATAGTAATAGAATATCAGAATACAAATGCCACGAAATCAATGTGTTGATAGACAACAACCAATCAACCAAAGTAAAATCAAATGCCATCCCAAGACTTTATCACCGCCTACTCCACTTTAAGCCAAAAAAAATTATACCAGTACAAAAATCAGCAAGTTTTTAGCTCCAACGTCCGTGCACCCGAATACTACGAAATAATATACCCTATTTGGCGGGAAAAAGAATTAAAATAAAATCTCGCAACTCAGCTCACCAGGGGACGTCGTCCATAGCCGCTGCCAATTAAAGCGATGGAGAACAAGCTTCGAATCCTCGGTGACCATTGCCAGCAAATCCTTTTCCGGATTCCATTCAGCAATCTTAATCTGGACAAGTAAAACGGCACCAATTACGCCAAAATACAAGCAAACACTACATCGTTTCCATAGCAGAGAGAGAACGAGATGAACCTGTGAGGCAGTAGGTTTGTCGAATTGAAGCTGAAACGGAACTACTCTTTGAGAATCATCGGTTTCCATGGATTGATCGAGAGTGAGACTAGCAAGGTTTTGGGAGTGAGCAAAAGAGTTTTATAGCCCAGCAGAAGCCGGAAATTTTGAAATTCGAACCTCTCAATTTTTCGAGTTTGGTTTTTAAGCTTGAAAATATTTGTTTATTTAATTTTCATCAAATAAAATCAAATAGTCGACCAATCTTTTAATTTAATCTTGTGCTTTAAATTTTAGAATGCCTTCTCACTATTGTTATTGCATTGTGCAATTATATTGTATTTGATGTAATATTTAAGTAATTAAACTGTACCATTATAATAAAATTTTTAATAGGGTTTATTTATGTTTGTTTTTTGTGTTACTCGATCATCCACATGCAAGCACAATATCGAATGAGTGGAGAAATACAAAGGACCTCATATATAGAACCAAAAGAACAACATTCTCTTTGGCTTTGGCAAATTGGCAAAAATAGTCCTCAAACTTCGCGTTTTTGCGAATTTTTTACTCAAACATTTTTTTTTTTGTTTTTTTGACCCTCAACTCCTTGTTTTTTGCGATTTTAGTCCTACCGTTAAATTTTCCGTCCATTTTAACGGTAATTCAATTTTAATTTTAAAAAATAAAAAATTAAAAGGGCAAAATTGGAATTTTTATTTATATGGACCAAAATTGCAAATGAAGAATTAGTTGGGACCTATTTAGCAAAATTAAATAGTTTACGGACTGATTTCACAAATTTTACACAAATAAGTTAATTGATTCGTATCGACGAGATTTTGCATTAAATTTGCCAATGTCGCGCGCCGCACCAACCCCGCCCCACGCCGCCAACGAGAGAGCCGCCGCGTCTGCCGTGAAGAATGACGGTCGACGTTCTTGCAGACGCGAAGAACAAGCACTGCCCATCGCCGCCATCTCCGCCGCCCAAATTCTCTCTTTTTAAGCTGTGATTCGATCAATTGAAAGAGGGAAAACGTAATTGAGACACTTACGACCACCGTGTTACGGATTCCGACCGAGATTAGTTCATCAATTTTCTGAATTTCAAACGATTCGAGGAAAGAATTCATGGTGAGTAACAAACTTCAGACGTCGATTTCGGTCCCATCTGGGATCGGATGACCCTTACGACATGTCAACGCGAAGCTTGTGAGACGAGGAATCCAGCGGTCTAAGCCGATCGTCGACCGGACACCGGACGCGCCAGTAATTGGGGTTTCTTCTCCGTCTCGAATTTTGAGCTTACAGGACAAAAAAAACAGTACATAAATAGTACAAACGGCAAATAAAAGTATACACATTGGTCAAACAATTACAAATTGACAAATTTAATGCAAAATCTCGTCGATATGAAGCAATTAATTTATTTGTCTAAAATTTGTGAAATAAGTCTTTAAACTATTTAATTTTGCTAAATAGGTTCCAAATAATTCTTCATTTGCAATTTTGGTCCATATAAATAAAAATTTCGATTTTGCCCTTTTAATTTTTTATTTTTTAAAATCAAAATTGAATTACCGTTAAAATGGACGGAAAATCTAACGATAGGACAAAAATCGCAAAAATAAGGAGTTGAGGGTCAAAAAAACAAAAAAAAATTTGTTTGAGGACAAAATTCGCAAAAACGCGAAGTTTGTGGACTATTTTTGCCAATTTGTCTTTAGCTTTTCTCAATTGTAAATATTCTACGGTTTCAAGTTTCAACCATGAATTGTTGAAGAATGAGGGTTCGTTAATTAATTATCTAATTAGAAACTAAAGATAACAGCATAACACACATCGAATAAAGTCCATCTGCAAGTAGTAAAATATGTAACGCCTTAATAAACTAGGTGTGGCAAGACATGTTGGTGGTTTGCCATCATGTTCTAAGAGGTATTAATATAATTTCCTTAAATGATTATGTTTCCGAAAGAGTACAAGAGGACTAATATACTCAAACACACCAACATTCCAACTTTTCACGATCAAAATAAAGCATCCATCAAAATTATAGATCCATTTCTCACTCCTTGCACGATCATACAAGATCATTAAAAACGCTCTTCCATATACACCCACCAACTCGGAAAAAAATCATTTTTGGACCATTATTTTGGCACGCGATTTACTTTGACCCGTTATTTTAGCTGAGTTCAATTTTAGTCCGCTAATTTAACAAATTGTCTGTTTTTAATCCGTTTTACAAAATTGACCTAATTTGTCCAATTTTAGTCCATCGGATTAATAAAAAAATAAAAAGTTAAAAATCATATTTTTTTTAATATTAGAAATATTTGTAATATATATTTTGGTCATTTATATTAAAATTGACTAGTTTTGACTCATTATGTTTCAAAAAAAATAAAAAAGAGACTGATTATTTTTCTTAATATTTATTATTTTTAGAACCTTTTTAATTATTCGGATCTATCTTCGGGTCGGGTTTTCTTAAATTGTTCGACAAATAGTATAAACAATATTAAAAAAAATAATAATCAACCCATTTTTGATTTTTTTTTAAATATAATGAATTAAAATTGGACATTTATAATATAAAAATATGAAAATTGATCTTATCAATTTGTTCTAATAATTAAAATTGATTTTCATTTTTTTTAATTCAACGAATTAAAATTGGATAAATTTAACTAATTTTATAAAATGGCTAAAAATGGATATTTCACTAAATTAACAAATTAAAATTAAATTCATCTAAAATAAGGAATCAAAGTGAATTTATGCATGAAGATAATGGGCCAAAAAATGTATCTTCCCCCAACTCACTAGATCAAGCTGACACCCAAAGGACCTCTCAACGCCTTCTCAGCTAAAATTAGTCATCAAACCCAACAAATTATTCGCCCTGTTCAAATCCTTATTATACAAAACTACTTCTCTCTACTCAGTGGCCGAAGCAGAAACAAAGCAAGGGGAGACAAAAAATCTATAACATATAAAATAATGTACAAAAGTGTTTAAAATAAAAAATAGGCCAATTGTCATGAAACACTGAATTACCGTCTTTAGAAAATAAAAGATTTTAAGTTGTTACTCTCCAGAATACTAGATTTGAAAAGGTTACACACTGAAAAAAAAAAAAGAAAAACAATTGAATAAATAATTTAGTGATATTTAAAATACAAAAAGAATATAAAGAAACATATCAAGTCAAATTTTAAGGGAGGCAATTCCCTCTCCTCGGCTGTGTGTGCGTCCACCACTAGCTCTACTCATTTTCAATCTCTTCAAAAAGTAATCAAGCACTAGCATCTTCTACCAGAGTGCAATAATTTATCGATTCCGCCATTTTTACCATGAAGGCTTTTGGGATTTGATGGAGAAGTCGTTTTTCTCATACGGGGAATCAAAATCTTAACCAACTGTGTTGAGCTCTGAATCGTAAGAGAGAGAAAATGATGGCTACCTTTAACAGTTGGTAAATTTTAAGGTATCATATCATTTGTATCTACGATTTTACGCATAACAAAACACAAGCAATAGTATTCGAATGATATTTTATTTTAACTAGAATTTTGGGAAGAAAAAAGTAAAAGATGAACAGAATCCGCAAATGACAAAAAAAAGAGAAAAGAAAAAAAAGGTATTTTGTAATAAGGTTGAGTTGGAATACGGATGAGAATAATCTTAGAAGCTCGACTTGCAGATTCTTCTTTAATTCCAACATGCTGAATGAGAGAAAGGCAAAGTGAGATTTTTAAGAAAGAAAAAAGAAATAGAACAATAAAAAGAAAGCAAGTTATAAGAGGATGGATTTATGGAGCTCGTAGATTAATTATGCTACATATTAATGTCAATCTAGTCGGTCGTTAAATCGACCAGATCATACCAAATCAAAGAAATTTGAACCTCAATTCTTCGATTCAGTATTTGGTTTAGCAAAACGGATTAATAAATAATTAAATTTTCGATTCACTTTGATTCGATTTAATCAAATTGAGAGTCCTACTAGATTTTTATCATGGAATGAATCTTTTGTTAGGTCTAATGTTATGTGGTGGATCAGGTTTGCTATTCGTTGACAACTACCATTCTAGATGTACGTATTTTATAGTAGAATGACCAGTGGTTGTCACCTAACATCAAATCTTTGCACATTGGATATCTATCCAATTTGAATTGTGTCCTATAGTTGAAAATTAATGATTAACTGATTACATCATTCTTGTTACCTATAATGACATAATATAGGACATAATTATTCCGTTGGACTAATTAATTAACCCTGTTCTACAGTTAATTGAAGTTCGAGAATCTCGTTAAATGGTTGTGAGGTTCTGATTTTGTTTTATAACGTTGATAGAACAGGGGAGGGGGATTGCAACATAAGAGACATCGCTCTTTGGAGTTGGGATTAAAGCTGAATTTATCCCATGCCTATCGACCAAATTTCCGTGGGCCAGCATTTCTTCTGTCCGAATTTGATTTTCACATTAAATTAAACTTGTTTTATTGATAATAATATCGCCTTATTTCCTAAGTAGGAAATTGTACAATCGAAATATTATTGTTTAGAATCATAAAGGTTTATATGTGTCACAATTGTATATCAGTTTGTGTTGAGATGTGAAATTTGTTAATTAACTATGGAAAAATGGGCAATGACAGCAAATTTAGGCATTTTAGTTATCACCTCGGGAAATTTTTCTTGATGAATGATGCAAAACCTTGCGGTGTACGGATAGAGAATAATAAGCCGCTGGCGGAACTTAAAAACGCCGGTAAAGTTGAAGTAGCTCTAATGCTGACCACTGGACTGTTCAGAAACCACATTCCACTGGGTTGGTGTTGATACTAATTCTTTAAACCCGAGTGTTGCTGTATATGTTTTTAAGGTGGGGGATGAAATCTGGAAGTGGAACAAGACAAAGCAGCGGTACGGACTGCCTAACAAGGCATCATTCATTACCATCAAGATCAATAATTCATGTTTTAGATCAAGGGGTTTTGGCACTAATGAATTGTTGTAGAGATGAATCTCTCTCTCTCTCTCTCTCCCCCTCTCACTCATGTTATACAAGGCATTGTTATAAATCTAACAGTTCACAAGGATTCCAAAAACTCTAGCACTAAATGGATTACCTACTAGGCTACCACTGGCTTGTAACTAAATGACTTTCAAAAGTGTGTAACAAACCAAAATCTCTACACACTAGTAGTACAAGAAAATAGAGTTAAGAAAAAAATAGATGATAATGAGCCAAACATGATTAAAATACTTGCAAGTAAGCATACTTGCATTATAAGCAAATAGCAAGACACATAAGAAAAAAAAGAAAGCTTACTGAAGCAGCACAAAAGACTAATGAACTCATCAAAAACATGATTATAAGTTGATAGAAGCAAAGCTACTGAGTGAGTTCTACTTCTAAAAACACAATGGTTGAGTCTATTAGGAAACAGAACCACAAGAAATAGCTTCTGTATTGGAACGTTTAAACATGCCAAGATTCACAAACATCTTACATAAACTAGTGTTTAACATTTTCACCTGCATGATCTTCTTTTCCTATCGCAACCACCACCTTCTTCAAGATGAATTCTGTTGGCTGATGTGAGTTCTCTACTGCCTTTGATATCGTTTGCCACTTCTCACCGTGCTTCGGATCTGCAGCGACACACCTGTTTAGGACATCCTTTTGAGTGTCCTCATTACCATGTTGGAGTTCGAATTTGTAGTACAATGCCCAGAAATCTCCAAAATCTGGAGAAAGTGTGACAGCCCTATTGAACCATGACCTGGCTTTATCAACCTTCCTATCATGCCAAAATATCTTCCCCACAGCAGCAAGGACGTGCGGATCATCCCCACATTTCTTGTAGGCATCCCTGCTCTTTGTTTTCTGATGAGGCCGAGGAGCAGTCTCTATAGAAGCGGCCCACAGGATACCACTAGTAGAGCATTCCTGCAATGCCTTTGCCATCAATATATCAGCTTCCTTCTTGTTACCATGTCGAGACTCAGCTCGTACTGCAGCAAGCCAAAGTTCAGGGGTTTGGGGATTTCTCTTCCTAGCCATGGTGAGAACTGCACGGGCTTTACTTAAACCGTTCACTTTTTCCTCCAAGTAAGCAAGTGAGAGCCATAAAGGAATGCAATTCGGACAGTGCTTCAAGCCTAACTCGTACGTTTCCTTCGCTCGCTCCAAGTTGCCAAGACGCTCCTCCAACTGCCCAAGCATCAGCCAGAGTTTGAAGAATGAAGGGAACTGTTGCAAACCTTCATCCAACAACCTCCTCTCCTCTGCAGTGTTTCCCAATTCTCTCTCAACAATTGCAGACTTTCATCCACACTCTCTCCGTTCCTCCCCTTTCTCGAGCCTTAGCAAGAAGCATTCTAGCTCTCTCTGGTTCTTGATTCTCAAACTCAAGCTTGAATGCAGCAAGCCAAATCTCCTCAGAATTAGGAATTGCAGCATATGCTTCTTGAAGAATTGCCCGAGCAGCAGGTACATCTCCAGCAAGCCACTTTTCCTTGGCGCCCATTAGCCACAAAACTTCAGCATGCGGTATATAGGTAACAGCCTTTCGGAGCAGCGCATCTAGCGATTCCCGAGTGCCATGACTCTTTTCAAGCTGGGCAGCTTTAAGCCATATACTCTTTTTCGTCAAGAAAACAGTAAGGGCATGGGCGTAGATGGCCCTAGCAGTCTCAATAGAACCTCTCTTCTTGCACTCCTCTGCATCAGCAACCCAAGTTCTCTTTCTATCTTCTTCTTCCACCCCAACCTCGATAGTGTTGTGAATTATAGCCTGGCAGGTAACAACAGAACCAGCTCTTTCAGCTGCCTCCGCCTCTTTCATCCACATTTCTCTGTCGATTTCAAGGCCTTCCCTCTGTAAAGCTCGAATACCCCTTTCTATAATCTTCCCAACCATGCCAGTGTTTCGATTAGCTTCTTCCAACTTGGCTGCAGTGATCCATATAGCTGGCTCCTTCGAAAGCTTCTCCCTAGCTTTATTCAGCACCTTCTTCGCATTTTCATAAGTTTCTAGTCTAGCAAGAGCCAGCCACAACTCCACATGCAATGGGCAGCACTCCACAGCTCTTTGCAGCAAAAGTCTTGCATCTTCCTCATTAGCAAGCTCAACAACTGCCTTCCATAGCCTCACAGAATCTGGAATATGCTCAAGCCCTTTCCTCAGCACTCTACTCTTATTCACATCATCCAGCTCAAGCTTCGCTGCTTGCATCCACAACTTCACGGAATTAGGAATCGCCTTTACTCCCCTTGCAATGACAGCCTTAGCATCAACATGGGACGCCAGACGACAGGCCTCAAGCCAGACATCCTCGCTTTTTGGACACTCTTCGCATCCTTTCCTGATCAACTGCTGAGCAGCCTGAAGCTTTCCTGCCACCTCCTCTAACCTAGCTGCTGCTATCCAACCGTGAGGGTGCTTCGGATTCGTCTGTGTCACTGATTTGAGTAGCAGCCTCGCCTTATTGATATCAGATACCTCTGCGTCACTAGTAATCTTCATACTCTTCAAGTCTGTCAAATAACCCTTAGGATCCACCACTGTCAACCCGGAAACAGAATCAGATAATCTATCCAGCTTCAACGACAACACAGTTCCTCTCCCTTCACCAACTGCAGTCAAATCTGTAACGGGGGTCTGCGCCCATGGAGTTTCAGTCCCGCCAGCTCCCCTGCTCTTTGGATCCAAAGCACTCACATGCTCCTTCTCCTGCCTCGCCTTCTCCAAGAGCGTATCCGGCACAGGAACGAAACTCTCAAATCTCTTCTTCTTGTTTCTCAATGAATAATCGCCTATCTCTGGTATGCTATCCCACTCGTCAGTTGATAATGTGTACAACTTCCTCTTCAAATCCGCAAACTGTTCCGTAATCTTGGGGTTCGAGGCTCTATACTTCTCAATCTCCTCCTTCAGCCTCGCTTCCCTTCTATCCTTCCTCCGCGAATCCATCCTCTTATCAATGGCCTCCCACACCGCATCAGCTTCCTTATCCTCATCGTCGTACTCCGCAGAAGCAAAAAGGCCCGCATCATTCCCCTCGAACTCATCAAACTTCTGATTCTCATCATATCCCTTCTCCTCATTCTCTTCCTCCTCGTCCTCCTCACCACCGCCCTTTCCACGGCCGCGGCCAGCGCCAGCCGGACCAGCGGCACCAATCGCAGTTGCAGATCTATCCGGCAAGTCAGGCGCAGCTCGGGCCGGACCAATATCGGAACGGGTAGTGAAACCGGTGGCACCACGGCCCAGACCGGCCACATAATTTGGAGGCGGCCTCGTGTTTAGGAAGTCGGTCCTGATCTTGGGAGCCACGGGCGCTTGCATACCGCCGAGGAAAGGGACATGTAGGGTTAGAGTTGAATTGGGGGTAACTCCCAAATCGGACAGCAGCGCGGCGTCATTCTCCTGTGTCGATAGGAGGCGCGGCGACAAGTAGAGACGCTGCTGATTAATTGGTAACAGGTAATTGCGCTGAATATGGAGGCTAAGCGCCCGTAGAGTGGTGGTGGAAGGATTGAGATTTACGATTAGGGTTTTGTTGAAGGGGGATTGAACAAACACCATTCTTATGGTTTGATTTGTATCTCAATGTGAGCGTGTATGGAAATCGAGAAAGAACCAAAGAGTGGCTACTCGCCGGAGAAACGGCGTTCGCGGACGAAAGGAAATGGAGCGTTGCGTTTGGAATAGGGATCAGAGATATATATAAGCGTATATCACCGACTATATGTCTGTATCTTATACTCCGATTTGTAACCGACTATACTTCGATTTTGTCTAGTTTATTACTAACTCCGTCCCAATTGATTTATTTTATTTTCGTTTTCCGATCGTCCCACCCGACTTATCTTATTTCCAAAAAAGAAAAATAATTACTACACAAACTCTCACTTTTTTAGGGGCCTATCACTTTACACGCAATCATCCGCTCATCTATACACAACCACCTACTCATCCGTATCGAAATTAAACAAGATAAGTCAGACGGGACGGAAGAGTAATATATTTCATTAATTAGTTATATTATTAAAATATTTTCATAGTTTTTAATATAATTAAAAACTTAATTTGCACAAAAACTTCTATGTCACACTTTCATATTCTCTTGTATTCCATATATGTGTTAATATGTAACACATGTGGTCCACCATAGTTGATTTTAATTTTGTTATTTAATTAGAATATATACCACATCAAATTATATGTAGAGGTGATATAGAAGGAAGTATGATTGTGGGAACGCAAGTCTATCCGATTAATTTGTTAATTTAATTAAGCTTTTTCTAAATTAATATTATCGAGATTATGAGATTTTATTATTTTATTATCGAGATTAATGAGAGTTTTTAAAATTCAACGCAATCGAATTTTAATTAGATGAATATAGAGGGTTATAAATTTCTATATGTATCTTGTTTAATGTCATTTTATTACTTAATATATAAAAAAATAAATTATATTAATTTATTAAAAAAATGATGAATTTATTCATTTAAAAAACAAACACAATGAATATAATTCACGATGAACATTAAAAAAATAAAATGAATTGGATTTGATTATTAAATAATACTCGAATTAATTACAATTCATTGTATTTTTATTAAAAACAAATATTCAATGTAGAATAGTAATAGCATATTCTTTTTGTCTCATTTTTCATGTTTAGTATACTTGAAATGACTATTTCATTATTGATGTCACTACAAGAAAAACCTATACTATCGGTACTTTTTAGACAACAATGTAGAACAATGTCGGTATAAGTGAAATATATTCATAAACTTCACCGGCATAATTGCTAGGTGCCGTTGTTTCACTATAATAAGTACAAGCTAAATTTTTCCTTCCCTTCAAATTTCCACATTTGTGAAATAATTTAATCGCTCAATTTCCTCACTCAAATTCGCTTAAGTTGCTCGCTCGCTCTACTCGTTGAGTTCATGCTCGCTGATTTAAATCTTCTTCATCAGGCGCCATTCTCTTCCCTTTCAAGCTGAGCTTGAGATTTGCTCAATTGGTAGAAATCCTCTCCCAAGCTGCTAGGTTTGCTCAATTTGGTAAAATCTTCTCTTCTAAGTTGCTTGTTAGAAATTCGTTAGAAATTCTCCTCCCCTAAGCTGCTCAATGTTTTCATGTTTAATTCGCTAGAAATTCTCCTCTCCCAAGCTGCTCAATGTTATCATGTTTAATCGCTGGAAATTTGGCAGAAATCCTCTTCTCACCCAAGCTTCTTGATGATTTCTCATATTTAATTCGCTAGAAACTTGGTGAAGTTCGTTAGAAATTCTCCTCTCCCAAGTTGCTCAATGTTTTCATGTTTAATCACCAAAAATTTGGTAAAATTTGGCAGAAATCTTCTTCTCACCAAGCTGCCTAATGTTATTTCATGTTTAATTGCTAGAAATTTGGTAGAAACTTCTATTCTCTAATTGAACCAAATTTTAGGTTTTTTGAATGAGCTCGGTTGCGGTGCTACCTTAAATTTTAGTTTTGCATGCTTGAGAAGCTCTGTTCTTACTGCCACAGCCCCTAACTGAAATAATCTTTAGTTCCAATGATTGTATAGTGCTTTAAAATTTTGAGTTTGTGTAGACGATTAACTATGGTTTGTGAACTTTTGACCTAGTTGTCATTAAACATTGGTTAGATATAGTTCCCTTAGAAGAGGAAGTTGGGATTGCATTATTTGGAAACTAATAATATTTGGCTTGATAGTCAGATTAATGAAAGAAGGAATTGCAAAAATTACATTAGCAATTGGTGATGGTGTCAATGATGTTGGCATGATTCAAGAGGCTGGCACTGGTATTGGCATCAATAAATGTGATGGAACGCATGTTGGTGATGAATGAATCTCTTATCTCTCTTACTTTTGCAATTACATGAATATATTATGATTCAACAAGATTTTTGTAGCTATCATTCAATTTTACTTGGTCTTTTCGAAGACTAATAGCCTAGCTAGAAAAATCATCTCCTTCGTATAGAAGAGAGAGATGAACTTGGGGACAATCTCAAAAAACATCAACTAACTCCAAGAGTTAATTCTTGGATTTTCTATAACATCATAGCTTAATTTCCATCAGACCTGGTGTCCGCTCTCATTAGCTGTTACTATTAAATGTAGATCACAATAAACAACAAATAATATGATTCAATTGACTTGAATATACAACTTTTACTAAGGAACTGTCTCTGATGATATATTCTGATAAGCTAAAACATAAACAAGAAGTAATATGATTCAATGCATCTTACTAGAAGAATTGAAGATAGCTAACAAAAGAATTGCCTAAATGATATGATATCCTTATGTTCCCTTTTTTACTTCTGAGCATATTAAGAGTAGACGCCCTCTACTTAGATCACAATTACGTAGAATCTAGACATAAACAAAATCTATTATTGAAGAATCTGTATATGTGCATGTGCATATTTTAACTGACCTCTATATATTCTCTTTATTTTTCTAGATAATCTAGGTTTGTTTAATAATGGATAGAAGTTGGTTATCTAAACCTACTTAAAGTACCGAGTATTACGCCATTATTATGAACTTCACTGAATTTGCAAAAGAGAAGTTTCCTAACTCTAATAGAATTAATTGTCTGTGCTCCCAATGTTCGTGTTCTGAATTGAGAACCTTTGATGAAGTGGATGAGCACTTGTTGTACCATCGTTTTGCTGATGGATATAGCGTGCGGTATTGCCATGGAAAGCCTTTTCCAATCTCTTGTCCTCAGGAGTTGTATGACATACCACCAGAGTTATCTTCACAAACAAACCCTTTGAACCCATCTAATGAATATGAACAATCTAACATGCAAGCTCTTATTCAAGATGCTTTTGGTCTTCAAGCTTTTTCTTCAGAGAATGATGCAATAGGAAATGAGGAGTTGAATGATACAATAGTTTGACTTGACAAAATCTTAGTGATGAAGAAGCCAAGAAGTTTAAAAAATTGATGGATGCTGCCAACGAAGAACTCTACACCGGATATAAAAGCTTTTCGCGTTTGTCTTTCATTGTCATCTTTTTCATATAAAGTGCATGCATGGATGGTCCCATAAATCCTTTTTTATGCTAATGGAGTGATTAAATCAAGCTTTTCCTCATTGCAACCTTCCAAATGATGTTAATGCAACTAAACAATTTCTCAAGTCCTTTGGACTCGAGTATGAAAAGATACATTCGTGTCCAAATGATTGTATTCTTTATAGAAGGGAATTTCTCGATCAAAAAATCTTGTCATGTTTGTGGAATCTCATGGTATAAGCATAATTCGGATGAAGCTGTGCAAGTCGAAGGGAAGGAAGGTGAAGGAAAGAGAACAGATAAACCTGCAAAAATATTGTGGTATTTTCTTTTGATTCCAAGGCTTGATCTGGCCAAGATCATAGAGCTGACTGAGCAAGCAGCTAGAGAGCCTATTCTGGATTTCAGTAAGCAAATTCCGAGTACTTCCAAGTTCTTCAGGCGCGGTGGTCAGAAGCCACATTTGAAGAAAACTCCACATCGCCGCGTCGACAAATGGATTCCTTGGAACCTGAATGAGGAGTGGGAAGAGCTTAAAGATGATTTCATTAAGGCATACTATGTGCGGCAGTGTTATCCGAAGGAAGTTTCGACGGTCGATCTGTTTGATCAGTTCCTATACCATCACGACCCCAACTTCAGAGCTCAGATCAAGCTCCTGCTCTTCAGAGAGAAGCTGCCATTCACTGCTCCTACCTATCGCCCACTGAACCCACCCAAGACTACTTAGGGCGCCATCTGCACGAAAGAGATTGAAGAAGAAGTAGAGACAGCTGTGCGGTGCAACAATCTTGATATGCAGACGAATGACGACCTTGTACCCATCCAGGCACTGAGGGAAAGAATCTACAGGTCATATGGGCTAGATCCTCATGCTGCCAAGTCTGCTGACTTCAAGGCCAAGATCAAGAAATACAGACGTTAGCAGCAGTTTCAGCTTTTCTTCCTTTCTCATCTTTTGTAATAGCATAACTGATTGTACTCTTCATGCCATATCGCTATAAAATCAGTTTTTGCTGTTAGCCAGACAACCACTCATTGTCTTAAGGTTGTGTTCTTTTATGTTAACACTTTCTGATCACTGAAGTGATCTTACACACACTCACATGTCCTGATTTCTTCTGATATGCCTATCTCTTATAAGCTGTTAACCTTGTTATCATTAGTCGGTTGTTCTTCGAATCTTCTTGGGTTAGTAGTTTAGTACTTAGTGGTTTTGACATCATCAATTAGGGGGAAATTGTATGGATATGAGTCAGTGGTCGTTTAGATCATTGCTAGGGGTACTTAGAACGGACGCCAGTAGTTCGTGTACTTAGGACATTGTAATATTCATTATTGGGGGAAATTGTAGTGATGCTGAATTTCATTGCTATAGAATTGAAGATCTCAAAACCTGCCCTGAACCCGATGTGTGTTTGAACGATGATGATGTAATAGGTTAGACTCGTTCTTATCTTTATTATTATTTTTTTCTAAGTCTTGTAAGGGGTGTTTTTGGTCTGAACTTCAGTAGAGAAGTTAAATTCCAGAACCCCAAGTCATCAGTTTGTAGAGCTCGTGTCTTCAGGTTCTCCCACTGTCGATTCTCAAAAGAATTCTTTCAGCAGACCTCAGTTGAAGACTCAGTACGATTCTTTATCTGCTGAATTATGAAGAGCTCAGTATCTTCAGAGTCACCAGCTGTCTATCCTCAGTGGAAGATCCTTATCAACAAACTTAGATGAAGAAATCAGTATGATCGGTTCAGATCTACTGAGCGCATGCAACTCCATTGCAAGTCCGACAAGGAAACAACTGCTCGACTATTATCATTCGAATATCAACAGAGATTATTTAATATACGAGGTTCAGAGAGAGTCAACTCAGATGGAAGACTGATGCCTGACAAGTCTCACCTACCACAAACCTCGGCCAATGAGAAGCAACCAAAACCCTTACCTGCTTTGACATTAAAGCTGCTCTCATGTACAGAAGTCAACCACTCTGCGGCGCGTCTTCGAAATTATATGGTCGTTTTCCTTGAAAGTTTGTGACACATGGCATCGTCCTCTCCAACGGATATATGTCTGGGTCACGACTATAAATAGAGAAGAGTCTCCAAGCTCAACGTACGGGACAACAAGGGAATACAAGCTCATTGCATACAACTCTCTAGCGCATTAAAGCCAATCCAGCGAAGAAATTGCGTAGTTGAATATCCTTAGTTCTTCTCTCTAGAGATTCTTTAGTTCCCTCTTCTCTATCTAAGCTCTATTGAGTAGTCGTACTAATCCCTATCATTTTAACATTTTTCAGGAAATGGTTCGGCCGATGCGTAGAGGTGTTGGTGGGGATGGTCATACGAGGAAAGATTTATGAAACTTATAATTATTGCATTAAAACTAGTTTTATCATGAACTCTGCATTTTATTTTCGAGAACTAATTGTTGCACTTGCTTTTATTTTAAGACTTCCGCTGAGTATGAAAATAAATTGAGATTTTCAATGATTCTTTTCCATGAAAACGTTTTGAAAGAATTGAAATAAGCATGTTAAGCATGAAGTAACGTCCCTAGTTATGTTTTGAAAAATTGGGGCGTTACTAGGGGTGTAACGGTTCGGTTCGATTCGACTTTTTATGTATTTTAGGAACCGAACCAAACACATAGAAATAGTTCGGTTCGGTTCGGTTTGATGGATTTTTCAATATCGGAACCGAACCGAACCGCTTATAAATGGTCCGGTTCGGTTCATCGGTTCACTTTTTTATTTATTTTTTTATTTTTTAAATCTTAAATAATGCAAGAATAATAGTTTATAAGATGTCACTCATTCCGAACTCATAAGTATAGAGTTGTTACTCCTTTCTCTTCATTTGTATAGAATAGAATTGAAATCCAATAATATTCTCACATAAGAAAGACAAATATTAAATAAAAAAAATTAAAAAATAGGATATTAGTTCGGTTCGGTTCGAACCGTTCAAAAATTCTTGAAACCGCGAACCGAACCGAATGTAAACGGTTTCTACAAAAATAAACCGAACCAAACCGCGAAATCGAATCGAACCACATTTTTCGGTCCGCCGGTTGGGTCGGTTTGGAGCGGAACAACTTACACCCCTAGGTGTTACGAGTGGTATCAAATCTATTTTATCCATGATTATTTTCGTCCATATATATTTTATCTAGAATTTATTATATCACTTACCATATAAGAGATTCAATCTTAGATAAATTAGGATATGGGTAACCACAACTAGATTTTATCCTAAAATAGTTGTATCACACGTAAAATATCTATTTTAATCATAAAATATAATATAAAATTATCTCCTAATAACTTAATACCATAATAAATATTATATCCTTTTATCAATCCTAGTTGGTTTAGGAAATCCAAAATAAATATTACTCTTGCCTAATAATTCTAATATTATTTCTTTCTCAACAAAATAATATAAACATATTCAAAGTTTCAAAATAAATTTACAAAACAAAAAATGATTTAACCGTAAATAACATAAATGCTTTAATTTTCATTTTAATTTCTAAGGTGCAACTTACAGAACTAAAACACTTGATAACATGCATGAATAGATATGCAATGCATTTTATATTGAAAATTTCGGGGCGTTACAATATAACATAAATGCTTTAATTTTCATTTTAATTTCTAAGGCGCGACTTACAGAACTAAAACACTTGATAACATGCATGAATAGATATCAATGCATTTTATATTGAAAATTTCGTGGCGTTACACTTTGACTCGCGATCAAAAGGTTCTTATTTGGCACTGTTCATTCAGTCGCATATCTCAGCTCAGCTGGCCTTCGCGTTTGAGGCAAAACTTGCAATCAGGTGCATTAACCCCCCCCCACACACACACCCACCTGATACTCGTCTCCGGACCAACAATGTTGATACATATGATGCAACATCGGGGGGAAACCTTTCAAATGAAGGCTTTCCTAATTTGGACTATTAATATTTTCCAGCTTTTGCAATGTTGTCTGATCAGACAACTAAAGGTCAGTTTGCATGTCCAATATGTGAAGAATCAACTAATTCTCGGTGGTTGATCAATGGAAAGAAGTTTATATGGGTCACCGTAGATGGTTGGATGAAAATCACAAATTTCGTTTCGAAAAAGATCAATTTGAAGGGAGAGAAGAGCATGGGCACTACAAAAATTAAGCAAATTACCGACGGAATTACCGACGGAATAAAAACACGGGTCGACTTACCGACGGAATCTGACACGTTGAATTTACCGACGGAAAAACTCCGTCGCCCTGTTACCGACGGAAAAATCCGTCGGCAAATATTGAATTTCCAAAATTATTATTTTTTAAATTTACTGCCGACGGAAGATTCCGTCGGCAAAGTTTAATTATATACTCCCTCCGTCCCTATTTGTGGCTCACTTTCCCGAAAGGAGTGTCCCGTTATTTGTGGTCACTTTCCTAATTTGGTTAAAAATTATTATCATATCTTCTACTCTATCATCTTCTCTCTCCTACTTTATTACATTCTCTCTCCTACTTTATCATCATTTCTCTCATATTCTCTCATTATTTTATTCATCTTCTCTCTCATACTTTATCATCTACTCCCTCTCTCATACTTTATCATCTACTCTCTTAATTCCCGTGCCGAAACCAATTGAGCCACAAATAACGGGACAAAGGGAGTATATATTTTTTTTAATAAATTTACCGACGGAATATTCCGTCGGTAATTATATATTTTAATTTATTTAAATCGAAACTTTAATTAATTTTTGAGCAAATCTTTACCGACGGAATATTCCGTCGGTAATAAGTAAATTTACCGACGGAAAAATCCGTCGGTAAATCCATCGGTGCAACCTAAATTAATTCACGGGCGAAGGCCGCTGAACCAGAACACAATTCCGCCAATTCGCTTCGCCGCCGCCAGTCGCCAGTCACCTCCGCCCGTCGCCTCGCCGCCGCCGCCAGTCGCCTCGTCGCCGCTGAACTCCGGTAAGTTTCAAATCCAATTCTCTTTAGGTTTCGAAGTTGGTTGTGGTTTTGGAGTTGGATGGGGATTTGGTGCAATATTTGATCCAATGTTTTCTGAGTATAAAATAGACTTGGTTGTAACAAGCAAGTTACTATTGGAGAAACTGGATTTGCAACAGAGATCTTGCAAATCATTTTTCACATATAAAACTAATTAATTAATTGTGCATCCTACTCAACACTCACGTTGCCAACCTTACTCCAAATCAGTGTGTCGGATTTCCATTTTTCTTGTCCTAGATTTAATTTTGAAAATACAATCTAACTGAGCAACTGAACTTCGATATCACAATTTCTGTTGCATAAAGAAAAATAATCAACTGAAATTCTTGGGACCTTTCTATGTTAGCAAGGTTAATAAGATGTAGAACTTGGCTTAGCTTATTTGCTCAAATAAACGAACCATGTTGTTCAAGTGCTTATGGTTTGACCCGACCCCTAGAGAGACTTATGTACATCCACAATACAAGTTGGTTTCTATCGATCAAACGAAACCGCTGCAGAACTATGAACCATTTGTCCTGGCATCACAAGCGCATCAAGTGTATTACTGTTCATATCCTAGTGTGAACAAATCTAGGAAGGCATGGTTGGAAGTATGTAAAGTTAAACCGAGATTTAAGATAGATTTGCCAACTAAATCTTCATTAGATGAAGCATTTCAAGAGGATGACATACTAAACCCACCACTACGTAACCACGCGAAAGTAGAAGCTGATATAACATTATCTCATCAACGTCAAACAATAGAACTCGATGAAGAAGATTTTGACGAAGGAGATGATGATGATGAAGAACATGTTTTAACATCAGAAGATGAGGACTTTAGTGATGACTAGTACAACTTACAGGTTTTAAAAGGATTTTGTCTTATTTTTTTGGCCAAAAGCAATTAATGATTATTCTTTGTTTTCAGGTACATGGCACCTCCCAGAGGTCGTGGCAGGACTATATCAGCTCCTGCTGGGCGAGGAGCACCCCCATCGTCATCTGGCTATGGGGGCAGTCCCCCTGAGTCAGGTGGGCCCCATCAGGGTTCTACCGACTCTTACACAGTGGATAGCCGCCGTTGTTTCGAAATTTCACCTGAGGGGTATGTAATAATTGGTTTTATTAATTTTAAATATATCAAGTATAACTTGGATTAACCATTTTTCAATAAAAGGCGATTGCTTGAGCCATCTGGATTGGCCTCGACAATCGTTGAGTGTTTTAAAAAGATTAATAACCCGACTGGGTTCACTTGGAAGCTAACTCCTCCTGAAATTAAGGAGCAGTATTTTGAGGAATTTAAGGTTAGTTTTTCTTTCAAGTTTACAATCTTATAATTTATCATTTATTTGTATATATCTAACATGTATAAACATGTAAATTGCAGAAGCACTTCCGCTGGCCTGCTGACTGGGACCAGGCAGTCCACCACATGTGGCAGAAGAGGGCATCCAAGAGGTTCAGTGATTGGCACTTCAAAATGAAGAAGGGCCGCCCTAAAAAACCGGACTACATCAACACAGAGAGATGGGCAGCCCTCAACGAGTACTGGATGCGGCCAGAGGTACTCCAGAAGTCGGAGACTGCTTCCCAGTGCCGCAGGTCAGAGCCAGAGCCAGGCGCCGGGATGAGCAAGCACAAAGGAGGGTCCCGGTCAGCCCTACAGTACTCCCAATCTATGGTAAGTCTCATTTTATATGTTTTTAGCTTCTTATGTCTTTGTTTTTGACATAATTTTGTTTATGCATGTGATGAATAGGCTTCTCAGAGGGGATGCTCCTTAGAGTCCACCGCCTTTGACACTTTCCAGAGTCTCCATTACAAAGGTGGAGACTGAAGGAATAATTTAGGTTAGGAACGCTACCTTCCTCCTGGTGTGTTGTCGCGGCTTTGATTGTTGCTCCTGTGTTAGACCTTCTGATCTGTATCCCGGCCTTTTTCTTCCTCTGGGTGGTCAGAGAACTGAAGAAAATAATTTTTTGTCTCTCCCTTACTCACGGTATGCGTGTGTAATTATGTGTATGTGTGTGTAATCTGTTTCTGAACAGAATATTGATATATATAGGCTTCAAAACCCAATATAATACTAATATATTTGTAACCCATTAATTTAATTATATTTCTAATGGGCTTCCACATAACCAGCCCATAATATAATTAATTAATTTACTGGGCTACTAATATTTATCAATTAATTGGCCCAGCCAATTAATTCCAGATAAATAATATTATTAAATAATGTAAAAATACATTAATCCATTAATAATGATTTCTGAGAGACAATAAATAACCAGGCAACTAATTGGGCCAGATCAGGGATCCAATACAAGAAATAAAGTTGGGCCTCAAATTAATTAATTATCCATGCTCAGCCCAGAGCAAAATTAATTAATAAACACAGATTCATTCCACTAGAGAATTCATGCTGACTTGCCCCTTTATCCCAATTTGAGCAAGGGCTTGTATTTTAGACTTAATCGATCTCCGTATTTAAGATAGAAATATCCGTTAATTAATTAAGCTCACTGACAGCTTAAATTAATTAACATCTTATATTCCTGAGTAGTACCACTCGACCTTATTAACACACCTTAACTTAATCAACCGGCCGGGTTTAGCGTGCTAATCCTTTCGAGTTCCTCAGGGGATATTATCAACCCATTTTACTAGGATACGGATGCAGGATATAGACAACCAGCCTGAGCCACAAATAACTACTAACACCCAAGATACGTAGATCCGGTCGCGATGACGTTCACCATAGTAGGTCAAAGTGATAGATAGCCAAATGCACTCGGTTGAAGTCTTACCAAGCTTAAGACCAAAGAAAGTCACCGAGATCTTGGTTTTCCACTAAGGTCGGTTAGGAAAACACATCTCACCGTAATCCGTCAATACACCACCTTAAGTGTACCAAGAAAAGACAAGCAAACTAAGACAAACCACTTCTTATCTAAATCTGCAGCTTAAACCGACAACTTATCCTTAAGTTGTCTCACCGTGATAACCGTTTATATCTTGTCGGTTCAACCAATTTATGTTGTCTTCTCGTGATACCCGACACACCACACAAATCTAACTTTTATACAAGATAAAGGATAACATGTGCAAATATACATATTTATCAGATAGGAGAATAAAACAGTGGTAAGGACAAAAACACATTGTATACAAGCATAAAAAATGCTTCCAGTATACAAAATCCCAACAATTCTCCCACTTATACTAAAGCAAACTTTTAGTATACAATGTGTCAGTTCTAGGTACAAACTAGTACTCAGCTATTTCTCAGCTATCTAGGTACGAACTAGTACCCAGCTATATCTTAGCTATCTATCCTATCTATCACTGCATCTTCTCCCACTTATACAAAAGTTTTTGTAGTCCTAAGTGGGGGGCATCTCTACCACTCCTAAGCCACGTACATGCTTCTCGTAAGTCGAGAGTGGTAAGCTCTTCGTGAAAGGATTAGCTAGGTTGACTTCAGTTCCTATTTTGTCAATCACCACGTCACCTCGATTTACGAATACTCGTATAATGTGGTACTTCCTGTCTATGTGTTTAGACGCCTTGTGAGATCTAGGTACCTTAGAATTTGCCACTGCACCCGCATTATCATAATAAATCATGATTGCCTTAGGCAAATTCTGAACAATATCAAGATCTTGGAGAAAATTCTTGAGCCATACTGCCTCTTTCGAGGCTTCTGAAGCAGCCACATACTCTGCTTCCATGGTTGAGTCCGCAATGCATTTCTATTTTGCACTCCTTCATGAAATGGCTCCACCTCCCAAGGTAAACACATAACCCGAGGTCGACTTCTTTTCGTCTCTGTTAGCTTGGAAATCCGACTCTGTATAACCCAAAGGCACTAGACTGTCTGACTGGTAAACAATTCTATAATCTCTAGTCCGTTTAAAGTACTTGAGAATATTTTTCACCGCAGTCCAGTGCTCTTGTCCAGGATTAGACTGATATCTTGAGACCATGCCTATAGCATATGAGATATCTGGTCTCGTACAAAGCATTGCATACATGAGACTACCGACAGCGGAAGCATATGGTACTAGTCTCATACTTTCTATCTCTTCAGGCGTTTTAGGGCACTGATTCTTGGATAAAAAAATGCCATATCTGAAAGGTACCGAACCTCTCTTGGCATTTTGCATGCTGAAATGAGCAATAAAAGTATCAATGTAGGACGCTTGTGACAAGCTTAACATCCTTTTCTTGCGATCTCGTATAACCTTGATCCCAAGGATGTAAGCAGCTTCACCTAAGTCCTTCATTTGAAACTGCTAGGATAACCATGTCTTTACGTCTAACACTTCAACATTGTTGCCAATGAGAAGGATGTCATCTACGTAAAGTGCAAGAAACACCACTGTTCCATTAACACAGATACAGTATACGTACACCTCGTTCGGACAGGATACAAAATTATAGGATTTGACTACCTCGTCAAAACGCTGGTGCCATAACCGGGAAGCTTGCTTAAGTCCATAAATAGACTTCTTAAGCTTCTAAACTAGATGCTCTTTGCCCTCCTTCACATAACCATCTGGTTGTTTCATATAGATGTCTCTACCTTTTTCAAGGTGCCCATTTAAAAATGCGGTCTTGACATCCATTTGCCAGATCTCTAGGTTCATGTGAGCTGCTATGGCAAGGAGAATTCTAATAGACTTGATCATTGCTACAGGCGAGAAGGTTTCTTCATAATCGATACCTTCTTTCTGGGTAAAACCCTTTGCCACTAGCCTGGCCTTAAATGCCATGATCTCTCCATTCGAACCTCTCTTTCTTTTGTATACCCACTTACTACCAATGGCCTTGCAGCCCTCAGGTAGTTCAGTGATCTCGTATACATCCATATCAGTTATGGACTTAAATTCTGAGTCCATGGCGATTCTCCAAGAATCTGCATCTACATCTCCCACTGCTTCGTTGTAAGTCCAGGGATCCATGGTGTCTTGTTCATCTGCCGGGAGATGGTCAGAAGTCTCCCCAGTGAACATATACCGATCAGGTGTAAATATCACCCTCCCACTACGTCGAACAGTGTCAGGAGTTGTGTTAATAGATTGTGCAGTTGCTCGTGGAGCTCTATCTTGCACAATTGGCTCTGTAAGTGGGTCTCGATCACCTTGTAATTCCTCAAGGATGATCTCGACTCGAGACTTATGATTACTAATATAATCCTCCTCTAAGAACCGAGCGTTGGTGCTAACCACGATCTTCTGTTCTTTAGGATCATAAAAATAACCACCCTTCGTTTCCTTCGGATATCCTATGAACAGCATAACCTCTGAACGTGAATCCAACTTGTCGGCCTGTTTATTCAAGACATAAGCAGGACACCCCCAAATCTTTATGTGGTGCATACTGGGCTTGTGCCCGCTCCACAACTCGACTGGAGTCGTGTTAACCGACTTGGATGGCACACGGTTCAACAAGTATGCTGCAGTCTCTAAGGCATATCCCCAAAAGGAAACTGACAAAGTTACATAACTCATCATGGACCGAACCATCTCTAGGAGAGTTCGGTTCCTTCTCTCTGACACACCATTCTGCTGAGGCGTGCCCGGTGCTGTCAGTTGGGATGTAATCCCACATTCTGTCAAGTAGTCCTTGAACCCGTTGGACATGTATTCCCCACCACGATCAGATCGCAGTGTTTTGATTTCTTTACCTAGCTTCTTCTCCACTTCTGCCTTGAATTCCTTAAAGGTTTCAAAGCAATCCAACTTGTGGCGAAGAAGGTAAACATATCCATACCTCGAGTAATCGTCAGTAAATGTGATGAAGTACTCATACCCTCCACGAGCTTGTGTAGACATAGGTCCACACAAGTCAGAATGTATCAAACTTAATACTTCTGTGGCTTTATAACCCTTTGCCTTGAAAGGCTTAGTCATCATCTTTCCTTCCAAACAGGTTTCGCAAGTTGGAAATGGTTCAATCTTGGAGAGACTCCAATGATCCATATTCCACCAACCTCTGAGTCTTGTTAAGATTGATGTGACCTAGTCTTAAGTGCCACAGATAAGTTTGGTTTACCTTAGAAGACTCTTTCCTCTTCTTAGGATTTGATGATGAGGAAGCAATGTTAACAGAACTACGTGGTTTACAAGTAATAGTATATAAAGATCCGTTTAATGGTCCACCACATATAAAATCATCGTCTTTCATGATAGAAACTTCACTATCAAAACTTGATTTTTAACCATCCATGGTGCAGAGTTTTGAAACATAAATAATGTTGCGCCTAAATTCAGGCACATATTAAACATCTTTAAGTACTACAACATAACTATCAAAAGATAGATGTAAATCTCCAATGGCAATTGCAGGAACTTTCGATCCATTGCCCATTGAAACTACCACCTTGCCATTGCTCAATTGTCTTTTCTGCAAGAAACCTTGCAAGGTGTAACAAACATGATCAGTTGCCCCCGAATCCACTACCCATTCGTGGGTAGAAGAGGAAACCAGAACAGTTTCAGTTACAAGAGCGATTCGCGTCTCTTTCTGTTTTGCCTTGACATCTGGATAATAACTCTTCCAGTGTCCTTTCTTACCATAATTGAAGAACCTTCCTTTCTTCTTTGGCATTCGCATGCTGCCGATAAGGATCATCTTCTTACTCCCACTGCTCTTCTTGAATTGACCACCCTTTCTTCTCTTTTTATGGTTTCCGCCTTTCGGAGGATTCCTTGAACTACTAGGGATATTCAAGACTTGAGCACTCTTGCCCTTTCCTATAACTTCTTTGACCGCTACCAAAGATTTGAGTAACATACTCATAGTAAACTCGTTCTTAGACATAGCAGTCCTAAAACAGAAGTTCTTATAGGACCTTTGCAGAGCTTTTATTGGGAGAGGTAAGATATCTCTTCCACTCTATAAAATTATTTAAAATTGTTAAACCCGTTAGGGTTTGGTTGATGAGATTGTTTAGGAACTCGAAAAATAAAATATTCAAACAGACATATCTGAAAAATATAATTTTAAAAACATGTATGAAATTAATATTTGCACATAATTCGTAATTAATAATCATTGTAACCTTTTGTAAAAACAATGATATTAAAAACCTCGAACGGCTCTAGGAATTCCACTAGCAAGCCACGCAGGTGGACGTTTACTAGCGTAACCCTAAACCAAGCTATTTACCTAGCTCTTTAATTCCAATCCACGTCTAGTTTCTTAAGACGAATGGAATTAATAGTTCGATATACTGGACCATGTCACTATTAAAACGCGGGAAGGGACTTCGAGGGAAGTGAATTGTACCTGCGGTGACATCTAAGCATTGACCATTAATTTGACCAAAATAGAATCAAATTCTCGAAATTGACATACTTACTCGAACCATGCCGCATTCAATTTGATCTAATTAGTCATCCTATTCAATTATTATCTTCTAGAATACTCATGTTTACTAGGCACGCAAGCCACGCAGGTGGACGTTTACGGCTTCGCTCCCACTACTCAATAATAATCAAATATTATTTTTGGAAAACTCATCTCACAAAACTTGTAGCTCAAAGATGCAAGCAAGCCACGCAGGTGGACGGTTACTCACATAATCTTACTACTTTTGTGTAGAGTCCAATTAATGGAGGTCCAATTAAGTGTTTAATATCCAAATGGAATCTAATTAAACATTTAATTTAATGTTGCTTAGTCTTTTTAATCAAAAGGTTTGTAACGAATCATGCATATCCACATAATTCCTAAAGCATGCAATTTCTAAACGCACATAATAAAACGTGCTCGCGAAAATTAAAACATGCTTTAATAACGACATAAATCCTATTTACATGTTTTTTAAGTGCAATTAATCACATAATCGCATGCTAAACCATAATTAAAAATAAATACGCAAATAGGAAATTTAAAATCGTTATCGGGCTTTAAAACACGTAGTCCCTAACTATTACATTGCCCGATCAAAATCACGTATACAATATTTAATAGAAGTTTTAATGCAAATTATAGTTAATATACTATCCATTATAAATAACATGTTTTTTAGGATCAAGAAAGTACGAAAAAAATCCAAAATTCAAAATAAAATATATAGCAATGACCATAGATGCGCTTAAAATATAAAGTACTTTACAAAGTTTAAGAACCACATAAGGTTTATGAAATGACCAATTACAAGCGAATGGAAATCATGTTAAGCATTTCAGAAAGTCAATTAAGCACTATTTCATAAAGCAATTAAGCACCATTTCTGAAAGCAATTAAGCACCACTACTTTTATGAAAGCAATTAAGCACTATCTTACCGAAACATTAATTAAGCTCTTTTCAGAGGATGTACAAATGAAAAAAAAGGGGAAGAAGGGAGTTTCAACTGCAAAACTACGTCGTTTCCACAGAAAACCTAAAAAGTGGGGAAAAAATCCATTACAGTCGAGAGCTTCAAACGCTAGTCTTCTGCAGCAGCGGCGCGAAGGCGTAGGAAGAAGAGGACTCTTTACATGTGAATCGGTCCGTTTCGAGATCTGAGGCAATGCGGAGGAAATCGTCGATGCTCAGGCCGCGAAATTTCTCCTCGTCGTCGTCAAGGAACCAAAGGATCTCGGCGAAGAAGCCGGGTTCGCAGGGGAGGAGCAGACCGCCGGTGGTTTGGAAGCCGAACTCCTCTTCCGCCTGGTTTAGGAAGGCAACAAAGACCGGGAAGTTTAGGAATCGGGTCGGGATGACGAAGTTAAATACGGGAGGAGCAGACCGCCGGCGGTCAGCGTACATGGCTCGATTCCCATTTCTTAATATTAATTTATTATTATATTATAAAATTAATTATTAAATATTTCGAATATTCGATTTCATAATTCGGGAAATATCCGATTAAATATGGGAAAAATCGGATACGGACGGATAATGTGAAATCCGAATTTGAATCCGTATCCGATTCAAACTATCCGAATTCGAATCCGTATCCGATCGGATACTAGAATTGCTCCCCGAATTTGATTCCGATCGGATACGGCTCCGGATCGGGCGGATAATATCAAATCCGTTTTCACCCCTACCACTTATAGCCGGATGGAGGAAGTAATTTATTTGGATTAAAAAAGAGAAAGATGAAATACCTTGAAATTAACTGTGTTTGGAGAAAGAGAAGAAGAGGTTGTACACTCTTAAATTTAATGTTTCTTTTGTGTTTGGAGAAAGAAGAAGAGGGTTGTACGTTGTCTATCAGCGCAATTTTTACCAAACGACAACACAACAACGACAACACTAGTCAAAATCCGTTGTCTATTAGCGCACTTTTGGTATAAAAGACAACGGTTTTGGCTATGACAACGGTTTTTAGAGATACGACAACGGTTTTTTGCCAAAAATGTTATCTTTTTAGTGTTGTCGTAGGTCAAATTTTTAGTAGTGAAAAAAGCCCCCAATTGATGAATTAGCTGACTGCTCAGCGCATCCCTCAACTATTGCCTTGGGTATGTGCAGAATGAGGCTGAGGTCATAAAGTTGTTGATTGCTTGAAGGCATCTGGATAATTATTTCACTTGAATCTTGTTGGTCCGGAGACGAATATCAGGTGTAGAGGGGGGGGGGGGGTGAATACACATGAGTACAAGTTCTTTTACTCAAACGCGAAGGATAGCTGAGCTGTAGGTTGCAACTGATGAACAATGCCAAATAGTAACCTTCTGATCGTGGGTCAGAGTGCCTCTTCTACTGAATTTCTCCTACTGACTTTAGTCAGTGTTAGATTCTCAGTCGGAGAGTCTGTGCGGATAAGAGTGTAGGGCCCAATAGACTTCGTCTCTTTTTGAAAACTAGTTTTTCGTAAACCAGATAGTTTTGGCTAGTGCACTTTTCAAATACGTTTTATGCAAAGTATGAGTTTGTAAGTTTGAAAGCAATGCGATAAAACAATAAATGACACAAGCGATTTTTAACGTGGTTCGGATACGCAAGATCCTACGTCCACGGTCCTGCTTAACAGGAGGTCTTGTTGATTATTCTGAGCAAGCCTCAGCAAGGTATCTGTGCACTGGACAGACCCTTCTAAGTTATAGTCCTTACCAACTTTACAATTCAAACCGAGGTTTGAAGGGGAGGGGATGTTCTCCAACTATGAAGGAGTTCTTACAATAAGAACAGTCACGAAATGTGAACTCATTCGAAGGTTCTAAACTATACATCTAAAATGGAGCTTAGATAGAGAAGAGGGATCTAAAGAAAGAAACTCTAGAGAGAAGAACTAAAAATATTCTGATGAGCAAGTTCTTCGCTGGATCTTCGTGAAAGCGCTAGAGTGTTTCGAAAGCTTGAGCGTTTAATCCTTTTGATATCCCGTGCGTGGAGCTCGGAAAGGCTTCTCTATTTATAGTTGTGACCCAAGCATTTGTCCGTTGGAGGGGACAGTGCCACGTATCACAAACGTCCAAAGAAAACGACCATAGTTTCGAAATAGCGTCGCAGAGAGCAGTTGAGCACTGTACATGAGAGCAGCTTTAGTTGGTCAGAGCAGGTAGGACTTAGACCGCTTCTCATTGGTCGAGGTTTGTGGTAGGTGAGACTTGTCATACATCAGTTTTCATCTGAGTTGACTCTCACTTAACCTCGTATGATCTTCTACTGACTTTCGAATGAAGTTAAAAGTTGGGTCGTTCCCTGACGGATACAGTAGATCTTACACGATCTCTGTCTTTTTCGTCTGAGTCTACTGATAAAAAAATCTTCTACTGAGCGAAGTCAGCTGATGACTCTGAAGGTACTGAGCTTGGTTCTCTGTTCTTCTTCTAGAAGGTCAGCTGGAGAGAATCTTCTATTGATGTGTAGTCAGCTGTCGTCCTGAGAACACGAGCTCTTACAACTGATGACGTGGGGTTCTGGAAAGTAACTTCCTACTCAAGTTCAGACCAACACTTACCCCTTACAGGACTTAGACAAAACAGATAATAAAAATAAGAACAGTCTAGCCTATTACATCATCTAGTCCTAACGACACTACACTAAGGGCACAAGACGGGTTTTGGGATCTTCAATTCCATAGTAATGAATTACTAAGATTTCCCCCAATTTCCCAACAGATAAGTCCTATTACAAGAACTACTGATAAATTAAATACTAAGTACCCTCTAAGTGGTTATTAAGATCAACCACTGACTCATAACCTAACAATTTCACCCTAATTGATGATGCCAAAACCATTAAAAACTCTAAGAACACTAAGTTCCAAACTACTGACCCAAAGAGACTTCAGTAAGAACTGAGCAATAAAAACAGGGTATCAGCAACTAAAAGATAGGCATATCAGAGAAATCGGTTATGTGTATGTGTGTGTTAGAATACTTCAGTGATCAGTCGTGATAAAGTAAATAAACACAGTCGTAAGACAATGAGTAATTGTTTGGCCAAAGCAAGGAACTGATATATATGAGAAATGATTACAATTAGCCCTAACTTCTATACAGAGAGAGAACATCTACTGCTATCGTCTGGAATTCTTAATCTTGTCCTTGAATTCGGCAGACTTGGCAGCAGGAGGATCCAACCCGTAAGATTTGTAGATTCTGGCTTGGAGGGTCTGGATGTCCTCGAGATCATCAAGTTGCAGAGGATCTAGATCATTGTGATATGCAGCAGCTTCGACCTCATCTTCAATCTCTTTCGTACACAAAACTCCTCGAGAGGTCATAGGCGGAGTCAGCTGTCTGTAGGCAGGGGCAACGAGTGGCAACTTCTCCTTGAAAAGAATAAGCTTGATATGTGCTCTGAGGTTGGCGTCGTACTGATATATGAACTCGTCGAAGAGATCAGCAGCCGGAACCTCAGCAGGATAGCACTGCCATACGTAGTATGCCTTGATGAATCCAATCTTCAGCTCCTCCCATTCCTCATTCAGGTTCCATGGAATCCACTTGTCAACATGGCGATGCGGAGTCTTCTTCAGCTAAGCTTTATGTGCTCCTCGCTTGAAGAAATTGGAAGTCCTTGGCACCTGCTTGCTTCTGTCAAGAATTGGTTCCTTGGCGATTTTATCAGTCAGCTCGATAATTTTTGCCAAGTCATCCAACATCTTCTTCTCCTTAAGGGCCGCAGCTCTTCTATCTCCTCTCCGGAGATTCAGCCCTTGCTACGTTGCCTCCCAGGTCACCTTATCCTCTGCCTCCTGCTCAGGTGTAAGAGTAGAAGTTTTCTTCATCCTCTGAGCGAGGGGCAGGTTGTCAGTGTCCGAGTCAGCCGGCTCATCAGCAGATTGCTGAGCCTTCTTCTTCTGCTCATCCAAGATTTTCTTGGCTGTACTCTTGGACATCCTGACTTTAGTCTGTCTCTTCTTCTTGGACTTCTGAGCCTCTTGCTCTAGTCTCATCTCACAATCCAACTCATCCTGGAAGAGCTGAGCCACTCGTTTGTCATGCTCCTCATGCTCCGCTCGAGTTTTGAACTTGGGCAACGGGGAAGGAGGTGGAGTAGATTCTATCGCTTTCTCCTTCCCGGGCCTTTGCGGTGGCAGGGGCTCGTCCTCCTAGTCCACAAATTGTACAACCTCCTCAATGTGTTGCGCTTGAGCCTAGGATCCTTCACCTGATCCTCCGACTGGCTCGGGCAGCTGAGTTGTTTGGACTTGAGGAATTTGGACTATGGGAAGGGTAACTGAGCTGGTTCCAGCCTGAGCTGATGAACCTTCCCCCTTGATGACTTGCCTGACTTCAGACTGCCCACCCACCTGAGCTCTTCCTTCCCTTTCTTCCCGCTTTTTGGCATCATCAGTAGCTGGGGTCAGAAGGGCACAAATTGCTGCTACTTCCTTTTGAAGTTCGAAGATAGCATCTTTGATGGAAGTGGTGGTGGTGTTGAAGTCTCCGACGGCATCGCAGTAATTCTCCCAGTCAGCCTCTTGATCCTTGCGGATTTGGCGAATTTGGGCTGCTGTTTTTTGCCTTTGCTTCAGAAGCGATGCATCGTGGGAGGCAGTCATCTCTACCTGGATGAGCTTCAAGGCGGCCGCCTAATTCTCCAAAGCCTTTTGTACACTGGAGTTGGCCATCTATTTCGCTCATTCATAGTCTTCTGGACTGTGGCTAAGCTCTTTGTCAGCTGCTTAGAAAAAGATTTCTGCTGAGCTTCGAGCAGCTGCTGACTCTGAGCAGCCAAGTCCGCCTTCTGAGCGGCCAGCGCAATCTGGACGATCTCCTGAATATTCGGAGTTGGAGTGTCCGAGACCTTCTTGACTGCGCTTGCCAGTCTGTCAACAGTCTCCGTCTGAGACTTTGTATATTGCGCCTACTTCAGATGGACGTCCTTATCCAGGAGACGATTTTTTTCTCCTTGCTTCTTGATCGCGCGGTTGACAGACTTAGAGGACACGGAACCTATTAACTTAATCTGGTAGGATGAGGTTCCGAGCCTCTGCTCTGAGGCTGCGAGTTGTTGCTTCCGGCTGGGCTTCGAAGCAACTGGGGCGTCACCTGATGTAGGAGGTGGGGGTGGTGACTCGCCCTTCTCGCTGGGAGATTTACCCTCAGCAGATTCTCCCTGATCTGCGTCCTTGGGTGGTGCCTGATCCTCATCATTGTTCTCATCATCGTCATGATGGGAAGGCGGCGATGGGCTTCTGGCTGTCTGCTGGGAGGGAGGACCTCAGCTCCAGTAGATAAAGCATGGCTAAGCGCAGGTCCTCGAAGGATGAAATGTCAGCGGGTTCCCCAAACCCTATAGCTGACTGCAAGCGTTGCTCCTCTGCCAGAAGGGACAATGCAGAGTGCTGTTGAATCAGCTCTGCAAGAATATCCCAATTCAGGAATCTCAGCAGCATCTGAGTCCTGGCCTTTATCGCTATGTCGACCAGATCCTGATGAGACGAGATCTCAGGAATTTGTGCAGCGACTTCTCCTGTGGCGCGGAGACGAGTCATCTGCATCGTCGACCATTCGGACGAGATTTCACCAACTGGTTCCTCAACTGCCTCCGGCTAAGTCTCTTCCAAGCTGACCCACTGTACCTTGTCCTTGAGGGTGGCACCCTTTATCCCAGTATCAGCGTCCAGTATGTCCTCCTCCTGAGGTGGTGGAGGGGAAGCAGGCTTTGCGGGGACCTCAGAAGCTCCAGCCTTGGAGAGCTTCTTCCGCTTTGGCGGGTCGGCCCGTGGAGGCAGATCAATAGATGATCTTTTGAGCTCAGTGGCTCCACGTCCGATTGACTTCTCAGTCGCTGCTCTCGTCTTGAACTTGATGAGCTTTTGTCGAAGTATTTCGAATCAGCAAAGGATGCATGTTTCGTTACTGAGTCTTCGATCAGTATGGACACCTTGGTCCCATACATTAGCTTACCCACACTAATTAGTCTCCTCTCTCCAGACTCGGTGGTTGTAAACTTTTGCGCCTGAGCCTTCAGCTCGGTCACAAAGAACTCTGTCCAGTTCACCTGGACTCCGTCAATTATAGCCATCATCAGCTGGAGTCTAGGCTTGGACAGCTGGTCGAAAGAACATGCGGTGCTCGTCAGGATGTGTATAACGATGTACGTGAGCCCTCTGTACTCCGGCAGGAGTTGGTTCTTCGGCAGCGCGGACTTAAAAGAGATGTCGTCCCTTCCACAGAAGTAGTGGACATATGCGTTTAGT
Organism: Lavandula angustifolia; assembly: GCA_028984105.1. Lineage (NCBI taxonomy): Eukaryota > Viridiplantae > Streptophyta > Magnoliopsida > Lamiales > Lamiaceae > Lavandula > Lavandula angustifolia. Next base: position 27,714,111 of record CM054804.1, read on the forward strand.
TCCTTCTCCTTAGAGCCCACGGGAGAAATCCCGTAATTTGGAAGATCGAAGGAGGATTTCAGCGCAGCCCTGATGTTGATGTCGGCATGGCTGGATTCCCACTTCTGAGGGGCCACTTCCCTCATATAAGCGATCTCCGATACCTCTCCATCAGTATCTTCCACGGAACGCCAATTATAGTATAGCTCGGCCACCTAGCGGGGAAGATAGGAACGAGGTTGCTTCGTCACAAGAAGCGTTAGGCCTGACTCCTCTAGAGCCGAGAAGATGGGCTCAAGATACGGGAGCTCTGCCTGGTGGAGGACCATCGTCGGTTCGAAGAGAACCCTTGGCTTGATGATCTCATCAATCTTGTGTGGGGTCTGAACTATCGCCATAGATATCTACAAGAAACTCGTTATCACTTGAAAGTAGAGTACGTTAGATACGAGAGTTGCAGATTATAAAGGAATTACCGTAAACACAGAGCTTTAGTAGGAAGGAGTAAGCAGTTGAGAGAATAACGCAACACAGACTGAATGCTCGAAAAGCTCTAAGTGCGAAAATGGCATAAAGATAGGATTAGAGTGAAAAAGGTAAGATTTTATGAGATTTGAATATCAAGAGTTTTTCAATTGAACGGCTGTTATAAAATCTCGCTTTTTAATGACGGCTGTGATCTGATGTTATAAGAGGAATGATTACTTAGCCGCCTCTAATCTCGACCCACGTAAGATAAGCGCAGAAAGAGTAAGGTGAGAAGACATGCATTAAATGTGTTGTAGGCAGCGTTAAAGGCTAAGCATTTTAAATGAGAACGGTTTCTACTAACTTAAACCTTAAAAAATTTATGGCGGGAAATGAATGCACATCATGCTACTGACTGCAAACGACTAACTTATTAAATGCGAGCATGCTTCTGAGAATAATAATTATTCTAACTACACAAACCTCTTCAGCTGAACTTTTATGATCAGCTGGTTACCGTAATGACTCAGGAGGATCCTTGAGGTACTGATGACCATGTTCCCCCTTACTATGTACTGTATGATTCACCCGACTGAATTAAATACTAAGTCTGACTTCTGACCTGTCGTACTGACTTCTCTTACTGACTCGAGTCAGTAGGATCCAGTAGACATAGCTCAACTAATAATTCTTTGAATCTGTTCTCAGCTAGTGGTTTGGTCAGTATGTCTGCCCTTTGCTTGTCAGTATGGATCCTCTCCATCCTGATATCCTTCTTTTCGACATGGTCTCTGATGAAGTGGTGTCGAATGTCCACGTGCTTGCATCTCGTATGAAGAATTGGGTTCTGAGTTATTGCAATTGCACTGGTGGAGTCGCAGTAGATGGGCACTTCATCTTGAGTAATACCATAATCTCTCAGTTGTTGTCGAAGCCAAAGGATCTGGGCACAACAACTTCCAGCAGCCATATACTCAGCTTCAGTAGTGGACGTCGCCACTGAATGTTATTTCTTTGAAAACCATGATATCAGCTTGCTGCCTAGGAACTGACACGTTTCGGAAGTTGACTTTTGATCTATCCTGCATCCTGCATAATCAGCATCAGAATAACCCATTAGAATCAGATTATCATCAGCAGGACACCATAACCCTGCGTCAGACGTTCCCTTCAGGTATCGCAGAATCTTCTTTGCTGAGTCTAGATGACTTCGCTTAGGATTCGCCTGAAATCTTGCGCATACACCTACAACATAAATTATGTCAGGTCTGCTTGCTGTTAAATATAGTAAAGAACCAATAATAGCTCTATAATCAGTAGAGTTAACAGAAGCTCCCTCTTTATCTGGATCGATTATAAAATTTGTATTCATGGGGATCTTGACTGGCTTGCTTGAGTCGCAACCGAATCTTTTCAGAAGATCTCGAGTGTATTTAGCTTGGTTGATGAATATTCTTTCAGGTGATTGCTTCACTTGAAATCCAAGGAAATAGTTCATCTCCCCCATCATGGACATCTCGAACTTCTCATTCATCATTTTCTCGAATTGTTGACATATAGTCACGTTTTTGCAACCGAAAATGATGTCGTCCACGTAGATCTGCACCAGTAGGATGTCATCTCCTGACTTGATGTTAATAGAGTGCGATCTATTGTCCCCTTTTGAAAACCTTTATGACGTAGAAAGTCTGACAGGGTATCGTATCAAGCCATGGGTGCTTGTTTTAACCCGTACAGAGCTTTCCGAAGTCTGTACACCTGATGTCCCTGCTGAAAGCCGGGCGGTTGTTCCACGTAGACTTCTTCCTTCAGTACGCTGTTCAGAAACGCTGACTTTACATCCATTTGATATACTTTAAATCTTTGATGCGTTGTATAGGCTAGGAACAGACGAATAGCTTCCAATCTGGCGACTAGGGCAAATGTTTCATCAAAGGCTATTCCTTCTGCTTGACAGTATCCCTTGGCAACAAGTCGAGCCTTTTTTCTGATAATGACGTTGTTTTCATCTCGCTTGTTTTTGAAGACCCACTTAGTGCCGATCACGTGCTGATGTCTAGGTCTATCAATAAGCTCCCAAACTTCATTACGAACGAACTGGTTCAGCTCCTCTTGCATGGCAATGACCCAGTCAGCATCTTTGAGAGCATCCTCAATCGTCTGAGGTTCTTTAGTAGACAAGAAGCAGGAGTAGAGAGAACTTTCTCCTTGGCTTAGTCTGGATCTTGTCCTTACTGCTGCTGATGGATCTCCTATGATAAGATCAGAAGAGTGAGCGTCAAGCCACGAACGTCTGAGTTTGGCTTCTTCTTCTGAGATTACTTATGTACAGTCAACAGGAGTGTTAGGCATTTCAGTAGTGCTATTCTGTGACTGAAGCAATTCAGTAAGAAGGTTGGGAACGTCTGAGTTTGGCTTCTTCTACTGAGTTTCCAGGTTCAGGGGCATTTAGCTCAGGAACATTAGTCGTTCCCCCTGAGTTTATATTCTCAGTAGAGATCTCAGTTACCACTGGGGCTTCCTCATCGACCGTTGTTACCTGATGTTGATTCTATTCAGTAGAATCAACCAGGTCAGCTACAGTGCTTGTGGGATGGGTCTGAATTTCTTCATCGTCTGACTCATCATCCCAACAATACTGGATCTTCTCAGATTTGTCATTAAGTGTGAGATCTTGTAGTTTGCTGCTGACATCTTCAGGATTTGTCTTCTTTGTTTTCCTGTCCTTAGTAACAAACTCATCAAAAACAACATGAGGGCTTTCCTCCACGCAAAGAGTCCGATAGTTAAAGACCCTGAAAGCTTTACTGACTCGAGAGTATCCTAAGAATACTCCTTGATCAGATTTGTTATCAAATACCTTCAACTGATCTTTCCCATTGTCGTGGATAAAGCAAGGACAGCCAAAAATATGAAAATGAGAAATAGAAGGAATTCTCCTTTTCCACAGTTCGTAAGGCATCTTCATGTGTTCCTGTGTAAGTAGTGAGTGATTCTGAGTGTAGCAAGTGATTCTGAGTGTAGCAGGCAGTATCAGTAGCATCAGCCCAGAACTTTGAGGGTAGTCCAGAGTCTGCTAGGATCGTTCTTGCTGCTTCTTTCAATGTTCTGTTCTTTTGTTTAGCAAGTCCGTTCTGCTGAGGGGTGCGCGTTGCTGAGGTCTCGTGCTGAATTCCCTCTTTATCGCTGTACTCTTTAACTATTGAGTTGAGAAATTATGTACCTCGGTTTGAGCGAATTCTCTGAATCTTGATGTCCTTCTCCACACTGAGTTTCTTCAGCAGTCTAGGTAACTCAGTCTGGACATCAGATTTGTTGGCTATGAAGATGACTCATGTATATCTCGAGTAATCGTCAACAACAACGAGGGCATACTTCTTGCCTCTTATAGTCACTGGAGAAACTCGCCCAAACAAGTCCATGTGCAGCAGTTGAAGGATTCCATCAGTGGAAGGTGACGGAATAGGCGGATTGTTTTTCTTTGTCTGCTTTCCCTTCAAACATGCTTCACCATTTCTGTCTTTGATAAAAAGCTTCATTGGGCAGTCCTCTGACTTTAGAGTTCTTCGCTAGCTTGTTCATTGTCTTGAAATTCAGGTGACCGAGTCTCTTGTGCCACAACCATCCTGTCTTATCACTGGACTTCGTCTGAGCAAGTAAGCAAGCCTCAGGTTCTGCGGTGTTCCAATTTGCAACGTAGATATTCTTCTTCTGCGAACCTGATAACATTGTTTTCCCTGTAGATTTATCAACAACATCACATAAACCAACATCAAAGATAACTCTATTCAGATTATCACAGAATTGACTGACAGAAAGGAGATTTTGTTGAAGTCCTTCAACATATGTTACTCTTGAAACTAAAGCAGTCCCAATGTTCAGTGTTCCGTATCCCCTTGTGTAGCCTTTAGAGTTGTCACCAAACTCAATTCTGGGACCATCTTCTTGTACGTAGTTGGTCAACAGGCTCTTTTGATAAGTCATATGTCTCGAGCAGCCGCTGTCCACAATCCAAGGGTCCTTATGCACCTGCAAAACAGAAACATTTTTAGGTACCCTTTGGTTCAGTTTGGGTCCTTAAGCGTTAGTTGGTGATTTCGCGACCCAGATCTGTCTCGGGACCTTGGGAGTCTTAGACTTCTTCTTCTGAACCTTGTCAGCCTTCTTCTCCACAGGACTTGGAGATACTGACTTTCTGGCGGTTTTAGGTTCAAGAGCTTTCTTCTTCTGAGGTTTTGGGCTTCTCCTGACCCTGGGCTCATAATAGTACGAACCATACTATGTTGGATGCTCAAACAGTGGCTCGTCGCACTACTCTGCCCACCAGACCTTCTTGGTTCCCCTTGAGTTCGATCGTGGTGTTCTGGCGCTAAAACCTTTGGTCAGTTGCTTCTTGTTGCTTGGCTGAGGTGCAATCATTTTCTGTTTGTTCTTCGCTTGAGTTGTTGGTTCAGAAATTTGAACTTTCCCTCGGACGAACCTATCAGCCATCATTTCTCTTCCTTGAGTCTCACCACTAGATTCTCTGAGTCAGTAGAGACCTAACAATCAGAAGAAAGTCTCTGATTCTCAGCTTTTACCTGTTCCAATTCCTGAATAGTTCTGCTGAACTCTCTGCTTAACTGAATCTGCTCCTCTAGTAGAGCATCATATGCTTGTACCACGTCTAGAGGTTCATCTGTGACTGAGCATGTGTCGTGTGTGCTCTGTGAAGAGGAGGTTATAATAGGTTTAGAATTTACCTCAGCCTCTTCTCTGGCCGTCAGACAGTATTCAATCGATTCAGGATTTGTTTCTCCGACCTCAACCGCTATAAATGCAACTTCGTCTTCAGAAGAATACATAAATATATGTTCCTCGATTGAGTCATTGGATATCTCTCCAGCAACGTAGGCCTGCCTCCTCCGGGCAAATTTCTCGCGTCTGGCCTGCCGTTCTGCTCGTTGAGCAGTTGAGAGTTCGGGACAGTCGTACTGATAGTGTCCCTCCTTCTTGCAGTTATAGCACACAGTTGTTCAACCGCTTTTTCCAGCTGAGCTATTGGATGGACTAGCAGCGGGTTCTGCGTTCCTGCAATTAGTAGATGGTTTAGATTCTTCCCTTTCTTCGATAATCTTTCTTACCTGAGGGAGAATCTCGATGATATTTCTTCAGCTTTCTGAATCTTTCTTTTTCTCTTTGATACTTGAGAGCCATGAGAGCAAGCTGATCAATAGCAGAAGTCTCGGAAGACTTAGCATCTGAAGTAGCTGCTGTCTTGCTGGAAGAAATAGGGTTGGCTCCAGATTTGCTAGCTATTGCTTTGAAAGCATGATCTATCTGGGTGTCAGCTGGAGCATTGGAACATTTTTGGGGTAGGCTGTGCTCGAACTCCTCCGTCTTTAATTCTGAAAATATAACATCAGGATTTAAAGCATTAAGATCAAAACGACGTAAATAAGTAGCAAAAGGAAGCCACTTCAGTCGAGGCAACGCTCTTAAGATCTTGGTGTTCATCTCTTTGTTGGTGAACGTCCTCCCCAGCCCGTTGATCACATTGATCTGGTTTGTAAATCTAACGTTGAGCTCGTCAATGGTCTCGTTGGGCTCCATGGCAGATGTGTCGAACTTTTGAAGCTCTAGCTCGAGCTTGTTCTCTTTAATCTGCGGGGTTCCTTGGCTTAGTACATCTAGGGCGTCCCAAAGTTCCTTTGCCGTCTTACAATCTTGCACCCTCCCGAGGTGTGAATCGCTGAGCGTAGTTAGGATTGCATTTCGCACAACTCGGTCGAGGTTGTGCATCATTTTCTCTTCAGGCGTGAAGGCAGATTTGTCTTTAGCCACTTTAGCACCAGTTTGTGCTCCTACACCTCCCACAGCGGCATATTGAACGCTGTCGATCATGGGAATGATGGGTCCTGTCTCAAGGACGTCAGTCATGCTGTCATGCAGCGATGTAAGGTGCACCTCCATTCTGACACGCCATATCGTGTAGTTCTCCACAGAGAACATCGGTACCATCCGAATACCTGACATATCAGACATTATGGGTGAGAGTATAAGGTTGTATGAAGAGATGCTTGTGCAGAGAAAAACGCTTTCAGGATCTGTTCGAGAATACTAGTAGTTTCAGAACCGATGATCAGAAGAACACCATTGCTCTGATACCAATTGTTGGTCCGTAGATGAATATTAGGTGTAGAGGGGGGGGGGTGAATACACCTGAGTACAAGTTCTTTTTCTCAAACGCGAAGGACACGTGAGCTGTAGGTTGCAACTAATGAACAGTGCCAAATAGTAACCTTCTGATCGCGGGTCAGAGTGCCTCTTCTACTGAGTTTCTCCTACTGACTTTAGTCAGTGTTAGATTCTCATTCGGAGAGTCTGTGCGGATAAGAGTGTAGGGCCCAATAGACTTCGTCTCTTTTTTAAAACGAGTTTTTCGTAAACCAAATAATTTTGGCTAGTGCACTTTTCAAATACGTTTTATGCAAAGTAGGAGTTTGTAAGTTTGAAAGCAATGCGATAAAACAGTAAATGACACAAGCGATTTTTAACGTGGTTCGGATACGCAAGATCCTACGTCCACGGTCCTGCTGAACAGGAGGTCTTGTTGATTATTCTGAGCAAGCCTCAACAAGGTATCTGTGCACTGGACAGACTCTTCTAAGTTATAGTTCTTAGCGACTTTACAATTCAAACCGAGGTTTGAAGGGGAGGGATGTTCTCCAACTATGAAGGAGTTCTTACAATAAGAACAGTCACAAAATGTGAACTCCTTCAAAGGTTCTAAGCTATAGATCTAAAATGGAGCTTAGATAGAGAAGAGAGATCTAAAGAAAGAAACTCTAGAGAGAAGATCTAAAAATATTCTGATGAGCAAGTTATTGCTGGATCTTCATGAAAGCGCTAGAGTGTTTCGAAAGCTTGAGCGTTTAATCCCTTTGATATCCCGTGCGTGGAGCTCGGAAAGGCTTCTCTATTTATAGTAGTGACCCAGGCATTTGTCCGTTGGAGGGGACAGTGCCACGTATCACAAACGTCCAAAGAAAACAGCCATATTTTCGAAATAGCGTCGCAGAGAGCAGTTGAGCACTGTACATGAGGGCAGCTTTAGTTGGTCAGAGTAGGTAGGACTTAGACCGCTTCTCATTGGTCGAGGTTAGTGGTAGGTGAGACTTGTCATACATCAGTCTTCATCTGAGTTGACTCTCACTTAACCTCGTATGATCTTCTGGTGACTTTCGAATGAAGTTAAAAGCTGGGTCGTTCCCTGTCGGATATAGTAGATCTGACACGATCTCTGTCTTCTTCATCTGAGTCTACTGATAAAAAAATCTTCTACTGAGCGAAGTCAGCTGATGACTCTGAAGGTACTGAGCTTGGTTTTGTGTTCTTCTTCTGGAAGGTCAGCTGGAGAGAATCTTCTACTGATGTGTAGTCAGCTGTCGTCCTGAGAACACGAGCTCTTACAACTGATGACGTGGGGTTTTGGAAAGTAACTTCCTACTGAAGTTCAGACCAACACTTACCCCTTACAGGACTTAGACAAAACAGATAATAAAAATAAGAACAGTCTATCCTATTACATCATCTAGTCCTAACGACACTACACTAAGGGCATAAGACTGGTTTTTGGATCTTCAATTCGATAGTAATGAATTACTAAGATTTCCCCCAATTTCCCAACAGATAAGTCCTATTACAAGAACTATTGATAAATTAAATACTAAGTACCCTCTAAGTGGTTATTAAGATCAACCACTGACTCATAACCAACAAATCTTCAACCCAGTATCCATGAAAGGAAAACCTCATCAATCTAAGCTTGTAAGTAACAGAAGAGGAGATGCTGAAATTGAAATTATATGTGAAGCAAAATCAAAGTTCAAATAATTAAGTTTGCATGTGCTGAGGTCAAAGGTTTATATTTATGTTACTGGTAATTCTCCAAACATCTAATCTGCAACATATTGAAACACATATATTTTACTCTCCAAAACCAATAATCAAACCAACTCAAAATTCAAAGGTAACAAGAGAGGCACACTAATTATTTGGTTAGTAACAGATATCATTTCAAATTGAGATCATCTATACCCAAAGTCAAATCACAAAACACATCAATTTTAAGCATTAGTCAATATACAACTCATTAAATGCACAGAAGAGAGACAAAGATTCAATTTTAGAATTATGGATGTGAAGCAAAATCAAAATATAAATAAGTTTGCATGGGCTGAAGTCAAAGATTTTATGGTTATGTAACTGGTAATCTCCAAATACCTAATCTGCAACATAGTGAAACACATTTACTTCCACTCTCCAAAACCAATAATCAAACCAACTCAAAATTCAAAGGTAACAAGCGAGACAACACTAATTATTTGATTTCTAATGGATATAATTCCAAACCGAGATCATCTATATACCCAAAGTTAAATCACAAAACACATAAATTATAAGTTGTTTGCATTTTGATACATTTATATATAAGCATTTAATTAGAAACATATAGTTTTAATCTTACGGTAGAGATTCCTCGTTTTTCAGGAATTTAGCGTTTTACTGCAGTTTTATGTCAAAGCGGATATAGTGATGGCAATTCCTTATTTGTCAAGGTTGACTTGGTAGTTGATGTTGTTCAAACTCCAAGACTGATATTGAGTTAACTCCTCGAATGTAACCTAGTACACTTTTACTGAAATATTGATTGGTACTCACATTCCTTTTGACTTCAGACGATAAGACCGTTGCTTCTAACTTCACATCACTGCATTCAGTAAATGTCATACTGAGGGAGATCTTACTGAGTCTTCATAAGACCATCTTCAAATGTTGTTGAGCATATCTCTAGTTATAGCAGCAATACTAAAAACGACTATTTTAGACTACTGAGCTTCCTAACAGATAAGCTCGCTAGTCCTGATCAATCTATTACAACTGAACAATTCATCATCATCTATGGCTCCGAAGAATTGCTTCCCGTTATCGATTTCAGGTTTTAACGTATATTGGTCATTTTGAGATAAGGTAAAATAACCACAAAAGTACAAGTATACAAATACTCTTCGACCCCACGTGGAAGTCCAAGACAAATCGCGGACAATCGCGGACAACTTCTGTTAACCAATCGAGACTTCTATTAAACGTACTTGAAAAATCATTTGATTTCAAGAAATCATGTTTGAAAGTTAGCACATCTATTGCATGGCTATTGGCTTGTCCATGCCCATAATATCCTTCGTACTAGGGGTATTCTAAAATCTATCTAACCGTCTCCGCCTGCTTGACCCGTCCGTCGAAATCACAATTATCGATTATTTTTTTCAAAGTTAACCGCAGTTCTATTTTTTACCAAACTTGTGCTGGACCGGCGGGTGGTAGTTAACCAATCAGTCCACCTCCTTAATTTTATTTTTTTTATTTTTAATGTTATCCTTTTATTGTAATAAAAGTTTTATACTTTTACAGTTAAACCTCGATAAAATAATAACATTGGGACCGAGAAAAAATATTCATTTAACGAGGTTATTACTTTAGTGAACATTATTTTAGTGCATTGACCCATATCAGGACCGAAAGAAATTATTATCTTAACGATATTATTACTTTATCGAATATTACTTTATTGATGTTTAACTGTATCTTACATATTAATATTTTAATTAATAGAACATTCTAAACAATAAAATAAATTAAATAAATACATATTACACATACCAAAACTTCATTTTCCCTTTCACTGAATCAATCTTCATTGCTAGGTTATAATTTTCTATCTATGGCTCAACGCTCAACCTCTGTTCCAAATGTGGATAAACAAGAACCATTATGATTTTGGAGTATTATCAGCGTTCTAAATTATAATCCAGAACTTGGCTTCTTTATCTATTTTGTTATTTCTGTGCAATCTGGCTCGTTTGAAATGTGAAGAAATGAGGATCATTGTTGCCTTCTAACTCGAATAATATTGAATGAAGTAGATATGATCTCTTATTATTTAATCTGCGGAACCGGCTGCAAATTGTCCCACCCACCTCTTGCGGTTTGGAAAAAACAAAACCTTCATGGTTTGTAAATTCGTATAACTACCTATATGCATAGATTGTATAGTTTTTAACACCATAACTCATCCACGTACACATACCCCTACTTCATATAATGGCCATGGTAGGACAGACCAATGTTGTGACCTAATAGGGCCACAATTCAATGTAATTTTTTCTCTTTTTAGAAAAATGATACTACTAATTTTAAATTTTAAAAATGTAATTTAAAATATAACGTGTAATTCAAACATAAATGTAGTGCGATATTTCTAAAAAAGTTGGATTCACCTCGTGTAGAAAACAAATATGATTTGTCAGTTGTCACTAAAGTTTCTTGATGGTTAATTGAGTTTCTCTAGGGTTACGCGGATTATATCTCCTAATATTTAGTCAACATTAATAAGTTAGCAGAAAAACTAATGTGGTACATGTCTTAAATAATGAAGGGATGAGATATTAAAATCTTTTATAAATGAAAAAGGAAAGTCTTAAAATAATTTAAATTAATTAGTCATGAAGCACCAGTGGTCTAGTGGTAGAATAGTACCCTGCCACGGTACAGACCCGGGTTCGATTCCCGGCTGGTGCATTACAGTAAGTGGTGCTATAATGATTATTTGCCTTCGTAGTGGATTATTGGGCTATCTACTATACTCTGATTATCTGACGAGTTTCTAGATCGCATCTTGAGCACCAGCTTTTTTTTTCCAATATCAATTCTATTTAAGTTAAAACCCAATTAATTCAAGAAAAACACAATCGAGGATTAAAATCTGGTTTTTGGCTTTTCACAGTTTAAAATATTAAGTACTGTTTTCGGAGTTCAGAACACAAATCGGATACTGAAGCATTATTTGAATGGTGAGAGAGTTAGTCTTGTAAGTTGAGGCATTGGCTGTTGACGTACAAATAGCTCTTGTTCTGAGAGAAACCAGTTGTCGTCAGCACCGGCGAAAATCCAGCATAATCCCTTTTCTCCTTCTTTGCTGCGCATATATGAGCCAGTTTCTTAAGAAGATCGTGCTTCTGCACAAACGGTTGGTCTACGTATTCTTCAAATGGCATCCACTGCAAACACATATAAACCAATGTTAAGAGTTCCAGTTTCAAGAAAGATGAGCAGCAAAACTAAAGACAGCCTTTTGAAAGCCATAAGAATCAAATGGGAAATAAAGTAGTTTTCTGGACATGGATTAGTAAGAGTGAAAGCAAACCTGAGCTGCCTCTATTTCTGCTTCTTGTGGCTGGATCTCTTTAGACAGGGGTTGAAGCATGCACACGAAGAACAAATCCGATTTCTCAAAATAAGATTTGTGACTTTGTCTGCAACTCACAAAGCATAAAATTGGTTCATTTTTGCAGCAAAACATGAAACTGGGAGATATATATTATAGGAGGGAGTACCTGAAAGCTAGTATTTCCAAAAATTTGGAATCAATCTGAAGCACAAGCACGGTATAACAGCACAACCGATCAGAACTCGTCAGAAACGTTCACTTTATTGAGTATGAAACAAGTCAAGATAAGGAAACGAATTTCTCACTCCAGTTTCTTCTTTCACTTCTCTAACTGCAGCATTGCATATATCTTCACCCTGGAATAATACATGGTGTTACTGCAAAGGCTGAACAATAATTCCTTATTTGATGATTTTTGTGAAGTTGTAGCATTAAACCTACATGCTCGGCCTACCTCATCAACAACTCCTGTAGGGAACTTCCAAATGCCTGTTCCACGGAACCCCCCACTCTTCTCCTGAACTACCAGCACCTGTAAATACATTTCAAGAAAATAATAGGGAAAAAGCTCTTTGCAATTAAATGGTGTATTTAGAGCGTCAAAAGAGTCTTGTAAGTCATGAAACAGGAACCATGGCAAATCAATAACCTATATATCTCAGAGAGTCAAACTCTTTATCTTCAAGACTCAAACTTCGGACTGTTCAAGCAAACATTGAAAACCAAAACAAACTTTTCCCCATGAATAGTACTTGAGCAGAGAGAAATAGAAAATAAGGTTCAGAGTTCAGACAAAGTATGATCAATCAGCTCTACTCTGCTCAATGAAAAAACGACAATGAGGAGTTGCCTTTTAATCAGATGAGCAACTACTAAAACCAAGGAGCATGAGAAGCAGGATCCCTTTAAACTATTGATGCTAATGGGACATTTGATTTATCACAATCTAGAAGAAAACCTCAAAAGAAACTGAAGAAAAATTTCAAAAGAAGCTGGATTATCCACAATTAAAAGAAGTGAGAATAGTCAAGCCAAATGCATAGAACCAAGATTCTCTACTCGTGACAGGAATTCAGGTTTATTCTAAATGGACAAGATCCCTTTAGCAGCATATAAACTACAAATACAGAAGCAGGAATTATATCAACTAATCGTAGAAGTCAGCCAAAGAACCAAATTTAAAAACGAGGCATACTTCGTTATTCTCATTCAAGACAAAAGCACCAATCCCGACTCGATGTGAGGCATTCGCTGGCAGAGTGTTTGGTGTGCTGGGAAGCCAATGCACAAGCATCAAATACCTGGACTCAGCATGATGAAAATAGAATCCTTCCTGAAGAAATGAGTTTCAGCAACATCACAGTAGGCAAATACATCTTTAACATATATGACAAGTGTTCATAACTGACCTTGACAGCAGGCTCAACTAGACTAACGAGCTCGATAGGAATTTTGATCCACACACCCCTCTTTCCCTGCACCAATTTAAACCATACTCAATATTACTTTCAACTCTCAAACCTCCCTCAAGTTCAGTAAAGAAAATGAAATAGCCTCCTCTTATTCATCTCAGTAACCATATCCGGTTCTGCGCCCATATAACTAACTCTACCTAGTCCCAAATTGGTAGTGCCGTCTACAGAACGCACTTAAATCATCTTCGAACTCAAGTTTGCAGTAATTATATACTCTAAAACACATATCTATATATAACTATCATAAAAGCCTTTCTCGGCCATATACATATACTCTTATATATAAACTAACGATGCACACTGTATGTAGAGAGCATAATGTTGGAACTTGGAAGCTCTAAATTTTAACTTCGATATTATGTATCTGATTATATTCAACATAAGGAAATATAGAAACACCCAATTAGAAAATAAAAAGGTGCAGGGTTCAATAGTCATCAAACAAGAGCATATAGAAAGGGTACCTGCAGGCGCCATTGGGAAAGAGAGGCTCGGAGCAAGGAAGCAAAAACAGCGGGATCCAGAGGCTCATTTGTCATTTCAACTACCATCCCTCCATGATCATCGTTTCTACCACTCAATATTCTATCAACTTGCTCAACCGATGAACTCATTGAGGATCTAACCGTCAAGAATTCCCCAATTCCACTTCTGCTCAATCTACCTGAAACAGGAACCCCTTTGTTAAATAACCATAAATCTTGTGCTCCCAATTCTTTTTCTTTTTCAATAAATAAGTGGTTTGAAAAAATCTTGGACCTTTAGAGAGAAGAAATGGACGTGAAGTGGAGAAACCCCGCTTGCTGGAGGCGAGAGGGAGAATCGTGAAACGGAGAACACAAGGGCGAATGAGAATTTTGCACAAAGTCATATATAGCTACAAATCCCTTTTTAAAATGGATGTCAATTGAATCACTGTGTGACGATGGGCATTGAATAATTTTGATTCAACCTTCTTTGTTGAGAGAGAGAGAGAGATTGCTGATTATTTTAGTGAGCTTGAATTGATATACGTAGCTCATTACCACATCTTGAAAATGAGGTAAATCGAAGAAAATTAATGGTGCCAAGAACTTTTCTGCCGTAAAAAATCAAAATGAGCGCAGCGGACGAAGGGGAATTCTTCAACTTCTATGCGCTGGTCTAAGAATTACGTAAAAAACCTCTTATTTCTTCAATTAGTTTTAATCGATTGCAATTGTAAAAATCTATCCTAAACCTTTGTGGTAAAAAATTGTTACGTCATATTAAATATTAAATAAATATTAATGTATATATTTATGTAAATATAGAAGCATAAAAGGAAAACATAAAAGCTGGC
>CM054804.1:27731122-28117178 GCA_028984105.1 Lavandula angustifolia
TTAAATTGGGGGGTAAATATATAAGATATATAAGATTATGCCCTCAATTTATGCTCAATCATGAAATAATTTTAGAATGTTTCTCAAATTACGCCCATTAATTAATATTAATATTTTGAAAATATCCCTCAATTTACGTCCAATCATGCTAAATCTAATATTTTATTAAATATAATTAAAGAAATTCAAAGCACAACTTTATAAGATAAATCAATTTCAAATCTATTAATTTTTAAAAGTTTTATGTTGAATAGTCTGCTCCTCAATTTACACATAATGATGTTAAAAAAGGTTAATTATATATTAAAATTCTATGTTAATAACTTTAAGGAACAAATTAGACTAGATTATATCGCTCAATCATGCTAAATATAAAATTTTATAAAATATAATTAAAGAAATTCAAATCACAAATTTATAAGATTAATCAATTTCGAATCTATAATTTGTTTACAAGGATTTTTTTTAAAAGTTTTATCTTGAATAACTGCACCTCAATTTAAGCATATTGATGTTAAAAAAAGTTAATTATATATTAAAATTATATGTTAATAATTTTAAGGAACAAATTAGATTATATTATATTTTATATATTTACCCTCACATATATAATAAGTCATAGTCTAAAATCTTTTCACGCAATTTCAAAACTCACATATTTGAAATAAAAAAAAAACTTGGAAGTACAAAATGCCTAATATTTGATCCATCATTGAGGAGTTGAATGAATTCAATGAGTCATTTGCAATGAAACTTCGATTGATCCGTGCATACGACATCCCTTCATTCAACAAAAAAGATGTAGTATAGAGTGTGTTTTCCACGATACAAAGGTATGTCTCATTCAGTAGTTGTATTAGTTTAATATTTCAAGTAACCTATATTGCATTGAATTCATATTCAAATGTTTTAGGATGAGAGAATTGAAGCAACAATACTAAAAAATTTGGTTCGCATATTGAAACCACAACTTAAGGAGGGTCAGATATATGGTGTAAAAAACTTTAAAGTTGTGCATGATAGTAGGACACACATGATCACCACAAGTACATATATGATATCGATCAATGATAAAATTGGTGGTTAACCATAGAGAATCTGGAAATAAGTTTTATTCATTTAGTAATAAGTAAGCATTTCTCTTTCAATGTATGTATACCAAGAGACTCTGTAGTCATGAGCCTAACTGGTTCATTTGGTTTGTAATATGATAATATCAGCATGATATCCAATTTTATATTTATATAAAATATTTTCTGATTATGTCATATTAGATTATAGTGGTTTATGAAAATATAAATAGTAATATTTATACACAACATGTACATAAAACTATTACAATTTCGTGCGTAGTACGGGTGTTGTTCTAGTTGTTATAGAAAATTAAATACTTGAGACAACTAAATGCATAAAGTAATTACCAGAAGTTGAATCACTTGTGCTTTATTGTCGTCTTTTTTCGAAGTGCGATTTTCTCCTTGGTTCTTTCCACCCTTTGGCCTTATACGCGTAGGATCTAGCAAAAGATGCACATTTTCGCTATTCTTTTCACCGCTACCTTTTTCACTTGCACTTGAAAGTTCATTTTGAACTTGTTTTCTAAGAAACTCGTTTAACTCCAAATTTGCATTCTTCAAATGCTTCCAAACAATATTCCTTGCTTCTTTGTGAGACCGGCTTTTCGAAATGATGTCGTAAGCATATCTCATTGCATGGTTACTATAGAGGACATCCGGCTCATTAGTTTCTTTCTCTTGGTTGCTATACCAAAACTTAACCATATCATTTGAATCTTTTGCATCCTTCCGCCACCCCTTCATAATGTATCGCTCCGGAATTGTGTTGACATTTTTCATGTCTAAAGCTCTCAAAGAATGTCGACATAAGATTCCCATTGACTCAAACTTTCTACAAGGACATCTTACTTCTAAAGTTTGCATGTCTAAAAACACCTTCTTCACCTTCCAAGGCTTTATCTTCTTATAAACCTCAAAAGTAAATTGAAATTGACCAACAGGAATTTCTGTGCTGATGTAACTTAAGCTACTAGCCATAACTTCACTCTCAAACAACTTATATGTAGTGTGAGTATAGATTTGAGACGTATGTAGAAACAATGGATTACTATCATTGGACCTTGGAACTCGTAAATGACTACAACGAAAATCATCATGTCTCTCATTCTCTCGCCATTTACTAATAATCCTTTTCTCAAATGCAACAACAAAATCATATAAAGAAGTAGTGAAGTCAGACATACTGTTAAGCACATGATTCGTACTCTCACTGCGGGAAGTTGACTTAATTCCAGCATTGAATACATCATTGTTGAATGCAGTGCTCCATTTGTGGCGAAGTTCATACAACCGGTCCAACCATTTACTACCTTGTCCGTCAATTTTTCTAATTTCCATCCACGTCTTCTCAAACTCTTCATCAGTATCATATTTGGAGTAATAGTTGTGCAAGAGAGACCAAAATTGTTTGTCTCCATTTAGACTACCAATGTGAGATGTTGCATTTTGACTAATGTGCCATTGGCATAAGCGATGGCGAGTACTAGGGAGCATATTGTGAACTGTATTAATAATTGCTTGAGCTTGATCAGTGAACATTGTTACCGATTGTTTCCCTCCCATTGAACTCAAAAAGGTCTTGAACAACCATTCAAATGACTCTGTTGTCTCCCATGATAAAAACGCGCATCCTAAAATTACATTTCTCCAATGATTATTTACTCCAACGAACACTGCGCATTTTAAGCCATATTTATTTGTTCTGTAGGTAGTAACAAAGCTTATCACATCACCAAAATAGTCATAATCTAGCCTTGACTTACCATCTCTCCAAAATATGTTCGTCAGTCTTCCACATTCATCCAATTGAAAATCACAATCAAACATATGATCATCTTCTTTCTTATTTCTGAAGTAAGAAAATAATCCATTTGCATCACCTGCTTCCATTTTGGTCTTTCTTACTGATTGAAGATAGTTGTAAGCATCTTTTGGGATGAATGAAACATTTTGATAACCACCACTTTCTTCAATCAAATAAGAAATCTCGTCGATCGGCTTCATTCCAGAATTAACAAATGACTCTAAGAGTTTTCCTGTCGGCTTCCCAATGCACCTTTGGGATTTTAGAAAATGTCTCTCGTGTGGTAAAGCCAACACATGATTATGTTCGTCAATAAAATTTGAAACTTTCCATATCCCATCTTCTCTCTTTTCAAAACTAATTATTGCATTGCAATCAGTTCTGGCATCAAATTTATTGTACATAGCTTGAGCTCCACCTGATTTTTCGTCTTTAACTCCTTGACATGAGCAGAAATACCATTTAATTCTTGGATCCTTTGTCCCAGGGAAAAATAATGCTTTCCTTTGCGAACACTTAATCCCTTCAGATAACTATAAATCGTTGTATGCATCACAGCATTCATTTAGATCCTTAAAAGTTCCATTCGACAAACTTTCCTTTGGATCCAGTAGTTCTTATGTCGATTCTTGCATACTAGCATTTTCATTGATCAAAATTGATTTATCCACAACATCAATGTCGGCCCCTTCAAAATCCAAACTCGGTTGCATATGAGTGTTTTCAATAATCATACCACTTTTCTTGAGATAATCAATTTCCAATCCCTCATGGTTCAAACTATTGAGGTCGAAATCTGACATACCTGCTCGTATAAAACACAAAATTGAAAAACTAATAGATATACACATGAATAAAATTATATATCCAAATCAAATTCTAGTGATACCAAAAAAAATGAGAAACTATTTATTCTTGATGAACTTTCGTGCCAAAGTTTATAATTCAGAAAACACTAGTTTTCTGGAAGCTTCTTGTTCATATCTCTCATCAAAAGGCGCTATTCGATAATGTCTGTCTAGCAAACCTCCTGCTAACCCGAGCGAACATTCAAATATCTGTCCTACATTAGATTTTTTGCAATAAGAAAAAAAACTTTCAAATTTCAAAATATAGCTCTGAATTAATAAATCACAAGCATACACACAATAAAGCTTTGATTTAAATACATACCTATTGTGGATCTTAAGGAGCAGCCGAGAACCATCCAACAATTTTTTGTTTTTTTGTAATTCTTTTTTCTTTTTAGTTAGCTTCCTTTTAACTACTTCACAGTTCACACAGAATAGAAGGGGAAGAAGCACAGTTTGGAGGGAAATGTTAGATGTTGCCGCTCATTCTTCATTCCTTTTCTCTCTCTTTTTATTTTATTAAATTATATTAAAAGATTATTACATAAATATATATATTAATATTTAATATGAAGTAATAATTTTTTACCACAAGGATAGATATTTCCATTGCAATTTTAAATCAAAATTATTAATTCTTTGAATACTATAAAAGTAAAGTTGTAAAATTTATAAAGAGATAGACTAAGGTGCATCATATTACACATACAACATGATCTAATTTATTGATTTTACCCGATTCAATACTAAAAAAATAAAAAATATATAAAAATAATATCATCTCCTCTCTCGACTCCTCCCCTCCCATTGCACAAAGGTTTGTGTGTACCATATTTGTATACCCTTATGTGTACCACACCACAAGGGTATTGACATGTAGTAAATATGACCATTTTTTTAACACCCCAAAATTTTCAATATAAAATGCATTGCATATCTACTCATACATGTTATCAAGTGTTTTAGTTCTATAAGTCGCGCCTTAGAAATTAAAAAAAAAATTAAAGCATTTATGTTATTTTTCGTTAAATCATTTTTGTTATGTAAATTTATTTTGAATTTTGAATGTGTTTGTTTATATCATATTATGATTATATTTTTTTATTTAATTATTTAGAAATCATGTTAGAATTATTAGGCAAGAATAATAATTATTTATTTTGGATTTCCTAAACCAACTAAGATTCATAAAAAGATATAATATTTATTATTGTATTAAGTTATTAAAAGATAATTTTATATTATGTTTTATGATTAAAATAGATATTTTATGTGTGATATTCATATTTTAGGATCAATTTTAATTGTGTTTATATCATAATCCAACTATGATTGAATCTCTTATATGGTAGGTGATAGACTAAATTTAATCTAAATTATATAAGTACGAAAATAATTATGGATAAAATATATTTAATACCTTATATAATTAGGGATCTTTAGATAATGATTTCTAGGCCTATAAATACCCCTTAGTCGCTCATAATATAACATCCCATAAAATTTTTGAAAATCTGTCAGCATATCTGCAAACTGTTTCAAGAATTATTTACACATCTTACCGTCGTCATATCCTTGTGAAAATTTAGGATAGTCTTCCTAGGTATGTCTGGTATACTATATTATTTTTGTAGAATTTTACAAGCATGATAAGTATTGTTTTGAAATTGTTATTCGTAACCTACCAGTTTTTTTACAGCTCTTGATAGGAAAATTATTTTTCATGTTTTCTTTATGTTATTTTCGACCATGTTGAATTTTAATGAGATATAATATATGTTAGGTCATACATGTTAAAAATATAGAATTTTTAGGATACATTTACTATTTATTTGTTAATTTGTTTCTTAATGTGCCAAATTCTTTTGTCAACATGTATGTAGATTGAAAAATAAAAGTTTTCATGTTACTATTAAATTAATAATTGATCATGATAAGTTTTATTATGATGAAATAAGTAATATATTGTTAATATTAGAGATTTATAATTTTTAGGACAATACTTTTATAATTTTATTCATTTATTTCATGAATTGTCGAATTACTCGATGCACGAATGAATTGTCAATAAAAGTAAGATTATGTTTAATATACTTAAGTTTATTACTATATGAAACCATTAAAATTTCATGTTAATAAGTGGATTATGTATAATATACATTTTTTTGATTATTTTGATCTATGCCTTATTGAATTACTGAAAATTATTGATGCATGCATGACATTCCATGTAGAGTCATTAAGATAAATTTTCATGTATAGGATCGGCGTGCAGGACTTAAACATTGATATCCATTATTTTTCATCAAGTCAAGGTTAAGGTGGGGAATGTTACGTTTATCTTTATTATATACTCCCTCCGTCCCATTCAACTTGTCTTTGTTTCCTTTTCGGGCCTTCCCACTTAACTTGTCTTCAACCCAAAAAGGAAAGTTTTCAAATTGTAGGACCCACACCTTTACAACTAAAATCCACCTTTTAAATTGTAGGACCCACACATTTACTACTAAATCACATTATTTAAATTGTAGGACACACACCTTTACCACTAAATCACTTTATTTAAATTGTAGGACCTACACCTTTACTACTAAAACTCACTTCACCTTAATAATCGTGCCGAAAAGCTTGAAGCCAAGTTGAATGGGACGGAGGGAGTATTATACTTCCTCCGTCCCACAATTCTTGTTCCATTTTCGTTTTCGGGCCGTCCCACAATTCTTGTTCCATTTCCTAAAATAGAAAATTATTACACGCACTTTATTTGAGGGCCCTACATCTCTACTCACAACCAACAACTCTCCTAAAATACCGCGCCCAAAAGAGATGGAACAAGAATTGTGGGACGGAGGGAGTATTCGATATTTCATGTTTTGACGACAAGCATGTAAGAAAGTGGTATGTGTGGCCAAATTGCAAGTTCATGTGGTCTGTGTGGCCAAATTACAAGTTCATGTGGTTTATGTGGACAAATTACAAGTTCATGTTACATGATCTAGTTATTCATGTTTATGTTTGATATAATCTATAGTTTGGATAAATGTGTTTCCCACTGAGTATTCGTACTCATCCCTGTCATTTTGACATTTTTCAGGAAGTGGCTCTGCCAATGCGTAGAGGTGTTGGTGGTGATGGTCACGAGGATAATTTATCATATTAAAGTTATTACTTTTAGTTTATGAACTTTTCGTTGTTTCTTTTTGAAATGTTAGACTTAGTAAACTTTTTATTTAAGACTTCCGCTGATTATGAAAATAAATTGAGTTTTTCAATGATTCTTTTCCATGAAAATGTTTTGAAAGAACTAAAATATGCAAGTATGAAGTAGCATCCCTGGTTAAGTTATGAAAATTGGGGCGTTACAACACAAGGGTACATGAAAGTGGTACATATAAGCCGCTCTGCTCGCATTGCCCTCTCTCTCTCTCCCCTCTTTTTCTCTCAATAACTCCCCCCTCTCCCTCCCTCCTGAAGGATAATTAAGGGTTAGGAACGATACCTTCCTCCTTCGTATGTTGTCGCAGCTTTGATTGTTGCTCCTGTGTCAGATCTTCTGATATGTGTCCCGGCCTTTTTCTTCCTCTGGGTGGTCAGAGAACTGAAGAAAATAAATTTATGTCTCTACACATATTCACGCCATGCGCCAATGATTATGTGTGTGTAATCTATTTCTGAACAGAATACTAATATATATATATATATATGCTTCAAAAGTTAATATAATATTAATATATTTGTAGCCCATTAATTTAATTATATTTCTAATGGGCTTCCACATAATTAGCCCATAATATAATTAATTAATCCACTGGGCTACTAATATTTATCAATTAATTGGCCCAGCCAATTAATTCCAGATAAATAACATTATTAAATAATGTAAAAATACATTAATCCATTAATAATGATTTCTGACAGACAATAAATAACTAGGCAACTAATTTGGCCAGATCAGGGATCCAATACAAGAAATAAAGCTGGACCTCAAATTAATTAATTATCTATGCTCAGCCCAGAGCAAAATTAATTAATAAACACAGATTCATTCCACTAGAGAATCCGTGCTGACTTACCCCTTTATCCCAAATTGAGCAAGGGATTGTATTTTAGACTTAATCGATCTTCATATTTAAGATAGAAATATCCGTTAATTAATTAAGCTCACTGACAGCTTAAATTAATTAACATGTTATATTCCTGAGTAGTACCACTCGACCTTATTAACACACCTGAACTTAATCAACCGGCCGGGTTTAGTATGCTAATCCTTTCGAGTTCCTCAAGGGATATTATTAACCCATTTTACTAGGATACGGCTGCAAGATATAGACAACCAGCTTGAGCCACAAATAACTACTAACACACAAGATACGTAGATCCGGTCGCGATGACGTTCACCATAGTATGTCAAAGTGATAGATAGTCAAATGCACTCAGCTGAAGTCTTACCAAGCTTAAGACCAGCTAAGTCACCGAGATCTTGGTTCTCCACTAAGGTCAGTTAGGAAAACACATCTCACTGTGATCCGTCAATACACCACCTTAAGTGTACCAGTAAAGACAAGCAGCTAAGACAAGCCACTTCTTATCTAAATCGTAGCTTAAACCGACAACTTATCCTTAAGTTGTCTCACCATGATAACTTGTTTATATCTTGTCAGTTCAACCAATTTGTTTTGTCTTCTGTGATACCCGACACACCACACAAATCTAACTTTTATACAAGATAAAGGATAACATGTGCAAATCTAGATATTTATCAGATAGGAGAATAAAATAGTGGTAAGGACAAAAACACATTGTATACAAGCATAAAAAGTGCTTCCAGTATACAAAATCCCAACACCTCCCTCCTCTCTCTCTCTCTCTCTCTCTCTCTCTCTCTCTCCAGTGTCTCTCTCTTTCTTCACTCTCCTCTCTCTTTCCAACCGTCCTCTCTGTTTCCACCTCCGTCTTCGTTACCATTGCTCCTCTCCATCTCCGCCTCCGTCGTTGTAGCTCCTCGCGCCTCTACATCCATCGCTCCGGTAGCCGGATCCACCTCCGTGCAATCCTCCAAACCCGCCTCCGCTCTCCAAATTTATACTGAATTTGGATAAATTTTCTAATTTTTATTCATTTGGTATTTTTTTGATTGATATAGTTCTTCTTTATTTCTCCTCTTTGATTTTATCGAGTATTTTGAGAAAGGAAATGGTGAACGTGAGTTGTCTCTTTTCAGATGCAAGGAATTTAATTTTCCGTTGTTGTAAATCGATGTTCTGAATCATTTTACTTTCCATTGAAGTTTAATTTGATTTTGTTGGAGTATTGGGATCCTTGCGTTTGTTATGAGCTTATTGGTTAGCTAATTTATTGAAGTATCATTTCTTGTAACATAAAGTGTTATTTGTTGTGAACGATTGTATCATTTGTTTAAAACAACTAATATTTAAAAAAATAACACTTTTATTCAAAATAATTGACACTTTGAGTAACATTTTTGGTTATTATGGTAATCATATTTTGTTGACTAAATCATTGAACGGTGGTTCCGTATGATTACTGGATTATTTTAGATTCTAGTATTATTGGTAATAATTGACACTTTTGTTTAGTATGACTGACACATTATTTTATCATGATTGACACGCACATGAGAGATAATTGACACTCTGCTCTCTATTGTGAATTATGGCTTAAACAGATACTCTTTTCATCATTGACACATTCTTTTATCATGATCGACAAGCACAACAGAGACAATTGACACTCTGTTCTCTACTGTGAATTATGACTTAAACAGACATTTTGCTCATCATTGACACGTACTTTTATCGTGATTCATTGACACATTCTTTTATCTTGATTGACACGCACATCAGAGACAATTGACACTCTGCTCTTTATTGTGCATTCATCGACACTTTCATCTTTAATTGACACTTTCTTGTATCATGATTGACATATTATATTAGCTGAATTGACACTTTCATATATTACTGACATTGTGGATAAACAACTAAGAATTGACACGCTCTTCGATTACAAATAACACGAATAGTTTAAACAATTAACACGCTCATTGTTTGTATTCATCTTTTGATTATTGGTAACAATTGACACTTTTGTTTAGTATAACTGACACTTTTGTTTGTATTCATCTTTTTGGTTATTATACTTCACATTTTATTATGTGATTACTGGATTAAAGTGATACGTTCCTTAATTCTGAGTGACACTTGACTTCAGTGTGATGACACTTTCGTTCGTTGCAATTGACAATTTTTTCATAAACAAATGACACTTTTTTCCCAAACAAATCGCATTTTTTTCAAAAATAATTGATAGTCAATAAATGATACAAATGACACTTTATTCAAATACAAATGACACTTTTGTTTGTTACGATTGACACTTTGAGATAAATAATAAATGATATATTTATTCATTACAAATGACACGTCTTCCCTTATCAAAAAAATTGGAAAAAAAAAATTATTTAAAACAAACGACACTTTTGTTCACAAAGAGTGACACGTTCGTCCTTACAGTAAAGGATGGAAAAAAAGCAGAAAAAAAAGGATGGAAAAAAAAGCAGAAAAAAATGAATAATGACGCCGTGCTGATGCCAGTGGGTCAAAGCGAGTCAAGATTGAATAATTGAATCATGTTGCCAACTTGCCATTCATAAATATACCATTTCTTATCGAAGTAATGTCAATAATTATATTACTTTTATTATAGTAATTATTATTATTTCATTTAACAAAAAAATTACAATTGCTACTCGAGATATGCACTAATGATCCGTTCAAACGATACAAAATATATATAAACCACACTGGGAGATCTCTCAACTTATGTATTTAGACACAAAGTAAAGTTGGTCTAAACTTTGTTAAGCCAGCCTCGAACCTGACCAATTAAGAGTAAAAAGTATGGTGGTTGGAGAGAGAGAGAGAGAGAGTTTTTAGGGAGAGAGAGAAACTAAGAAATTCGGTGAATGAGCTGAAGATTCGGAGAGAATGAAAAGGTCTTCCACACAACACAAGAAAAAACGAACACTACCATTTCAGATCCTTATTATTATTTACCAGTTCAACTCAATTTTATTTTCCTTTTGTTAGTTTTGCTTAAAAGATGAACAAGAAAGTAGGAGTAATTATTTGTATCAAGGTTGATCATCTTCGTCATCATTCAGCCGTTTATTAAATGATTTGAAGGGAATTCTTTGGAGCTTTAAATCCCTTTTAAATGATTTTTTTGTGAGTTACCGTTTTAATATTAGTCAATATGTTTTGGTTTTATATCCTCCTTTTTTTCATTTTTTTTTCATTTTTTTTTTTTTTTTTTTTGGTTTCTTCGGAATCTGGGAGCACGTTGCTATCAATTTCTGAGTCCATAGCTGCGGGAAATGTGTCAAACTGCACTTTTTTTTATTTAGAAAGGTTAATATCTTTTGCACTATTTTCAACAAATATTATTATAACAAAAATGCATGCACGAATGAAAGTTTGATCATATTGTCGTAACAAAACGCAGATTGTAGAAGGGTAACATTAACAATGTTTGGCTTCACCGTAAAAACACTGCAAAATGGGTTCGGATCGCCGCGGTCGCCGAGCGCGGCAAACGCACGAGTCGAATCTCCAAAAGCCGACGTCGGAGAAATCGACACTCGAGCCCCCTTCGAATCCGTGAAGGCCGCCGTCAGTTTATTCGGCGACGTCC
Source organism: Lavandula angustifolia (assembly GCA_028984105.1). Lineage (NCBI taxonomy): Eukaryota > Viridiplantae > Streptophyta > Magnoliopsida > Lamiales > Lamiaceae > Lavandula > Lavandula angustifolia. The sequence goes on from CM054804.1 coordinate 27,742,567, forward strand.
TCTCGCCGAGAGCAAGGCCCGTCACCAAGAAGACAAAAGCCGAAGAGGTACCTTATACATCTTCCTATTTCATTTTACCAATCATCTAATAAATTCTAATTTCTCAGCAAAAACTGCTCGAGAAAGAGACACAGCACCACATGGTGGTTAAAGAGCTCGAAAGCTACAAAGAACAGCTCAGAATCGCAGAGGCTGCAAAAGCTCAAGCACAACAAGATCTGCAGAGGGCTAACCGAACCCTCCAAGAACTAACCGGAAAGCTCGAGAATCTCAGCGAATCGAAGCAGCTCGCGATCAAATCAACGGAGGCCGCAAAGCGCAGAGCCAAAGAACTCGAAGAAGAGTTGCATCAAATGGACAGCGATGCGTGGAAACTCGACCTAAACATCGAGAGGGAACGCTACAAGGCCTCCTCGGGCGAGCTCATTGCCGGCAAGCAAGAGCTGGCCAACTTACGACAAGACTTCGACGCAGCCCTCGAAGCAAAACTCGCAGCTTTTCAGAAGATAGAGGATGCCCGGCAACGAGGCAAAGCGAGTCAAGAGAAACAAAACCAACTCATGAAAGAAGTCGTTATGCTCCGACAAGCACTTGATCAGGTGAAGTTCGACTCGATGCAGGCGCATGAAGAGCATTTGAAGCTCATAGCGGAGAAGGAGGTTCATTTGCTTGTGCATAAATCTGCAAAAGATGTAGCAGAGATGGAGATCAAAAGCTTGAAACAAGAATACGGCCCTCAAGAGAACGTAGCACGTAAACTCGAAGAAACAACCGGGGCTATCAAAGTAATGCAGGAGCAATTGAACGATGTTCGCGCCTCTGATTTAAACTCGTTGCAAACTGCAGTCACGGAGCTCGACTGTGCTCGGAAGGAACTGCAACACCTCGTTGCAGAGGAAACTTCCCTCCGTACTGAAGTAGACTCGCTCGAGCAGCAGCTAGACGGAGCTAAGAAGGAGCGTGCGGAGTGTGAGAAGAAGGCTTTGGAAGCAGAATCATCAATCGAGCAAATGAAGGTTGAGCTCGAGGAGAAGAAGATCGAGCTTGAGGCGGCTCAGTCTAGAGATATTCGCGCTGAAATGGAGTCGTCTCTGCAGAAGCTTGTTGCAGAAGCAGAAAAGGATCGAGCTGAAGCAGAGAAGCTGCAGAAGGATGGCGAGTTACTGAGGCAACAAGCTGAGTCGTCACGCACAGTAGCGAAAGAAACCGAGGAGAAACTGCAGATTGCGTTGAAGGAAGCTGAAGCGGCGAAGGCTGCAGAGAAGCTGGCGGATGAGAAGATCCGCGCTGCTACTGATGAGGGGGAGGGGGAGGGCGAGGAAAGTGGCGGCGGTGCTAAGAAGATCAGATTGTCGGTGGAGGAGTTCAAGACGATGAACCACAAGATTGAGGAGATCAGGACAAGTGCAGACTCGAAAGTGGCGGGTTTGATGGGGGAGATGCAGAGGATAAATGCAAGTCAGAATGGTGTGTTGGAGAAAGTGGAGAAGGCTATGAAGGAGAGTGAGGACTTGGAGTTGGAGATCGAAGATGCTATCAAGAGAGAAGAGGTGGCGGAGGCCGCAAGAAAAGTAGCGGAAGGGGAACTCCAGAAATGTCGTATAGTAGTTGGAGAAGCTTCTGGAATATTGTAAATCCCAATGTTTTTGTAAAGTTAGCATAGCAAAGAGCTTGCTTGTACACACACATAAATCAACTATTGTCTGCTTTGGTTATTTCTTCCTCCTACTCTATCAAATGCTATAAGCTCAACAAACATGCCAACCATAAACTATCATCGATGTAGATAGAAATAAATAATGGAAAAGGCAGACAATTAGTAGAGAAAGAGATCCAAACTAAATACTCCCTCCGTCCCAGCTTATGTGACAAAATTGTTTCCGGCACGGGAATTAAGAAAGTGGAAGATAAAGTATGAGAGAAAAGATTATGATAAAGTAAGAGAGAAAAGATTAGTGAGATTGTGAGAGAGTAATTGATAAAGTAGGAAAGAAAAATAATAAAATAAGAGAGATAAATGATTAAAGTATGAAAGAGAAATGAAAAAGTAGGAGAGAGAATTGATAAAGTATGAGAAAATTAATGATTTTTTTTAAAAATTAATTCTATTTTTGGAAGTGTGTCACTTGAGACGGGACGCCTGAAATGGAAAGTGTGTCACATGGAGCGGGACGGGGGAAGTACTAAATTCATGGAGCACAAATGAAGAAAAAATCAATAAATAAGTAAACACAACAACAGATTTCCAGAATAAACTTATCGCTAATACAACCGGAGCGGCTTGTATATACCACTTCCGTATACCCTTGTGTGTACTACACCACAAGAGTATTGACATGCATATTCTATTGCACTTCTTTTTAACTGAGTTAGTGAAAGGGGAGGAAATGAAGAGATATTAAGATTCAAGAAAGGAAACCACCATTTTCCGATCCTTGTTTATTTTTTTTTATCCAAAGCGAGTTGAGGATCATAACAGCAGCTGAAACAAATGCTCTATATTTTTAGGAAGAATAAATTAGTGCTGTCAAAACTGTAAACTTTGCTCCCTCAAACTTTGAAGAAACGTGTAGACAATATCAGGAATAAAATCAAAATCAATATTTTATCTACCCATCCATCCTCCCAATATTTTATTTATTATTTTCTATATTTTCTCAGTGACAATGACGATAAACCCCTCTTATGTCAATGTCCGAAAGTTGAATTTTCTTTCGTTTATAAACAATAGATGTTTCAAATAAGCATCTATAAAACACACTCATCTAAAAAAACATATTCCTTCCTTTTTTAATTGGCTATCTCATTAGTTCGTCCTTACATTATTTCTGTCCTATTTTAAAAAAATGAAATAAAATAATATATATTCCTAATATTAAAATAAAGTACAGTTCTCCTTACTCACAACATTTCACTACATGTGGCATTAAACATGATCTGTAGTTTACGGTTATTTTCTCCAACTATACACTACATTCTACCCTATAATAATATTTGTGAACAATATTCCACCCGATGTTTTGTAACACTCTTCAAGCTGCACTACAATTTTAATTGCTTTATTTTATTTTATCAATTTCATATGCAAAAAATAATTATATTATCATAATTATTGTATAGTAAATTAAAATTATTTCTATATGTGAAATGCTTAAAATAATAATACATAAATCATATAAATTCTATCTCAATCGTAATATGTTAAAAATAACTTAAATACTTTAAAGTATTATTTTTAAATATTATTACTATATAATAATTTGTTAAAATTAATTAGTTAATAAAAGCTTCAAAAAAAAATAGTTCATTTTAGTGTAAATTTTAAAGTAGCTTGTTCGAGATAAAATTGATTTATACTAAATTTTACGATAGTGTAGTATAAAATATAGTGCAAACCTTTGGAGTTTCTCTCAAAACTCACACTGCATTCTTGTATTCTCTCTTCAAGAGTTTATTTCTTACACGATTTTGTTTCTCCGAAGTAAAAAATTTATGATTTTTAATTTTTTGAAAATTTTAAATTATTTCTTCAATTACATGAAGAAAAAAAAAAAGCAATTGCCTCAACAATGTTAATATAATTTGGATGAATTATCATTCTTTCTCATCAATCAATTTTTGAAACTTATATTCATTTATTAATACAATTAAAACTCATTAAATAAATATCTAAATAAAGGTTTACCTTGACTACTGCATACAGCCGAGATACTCGTACGGATTCGCATATTCCCTTTTAGGTCTGACTTTACATTAATAATAAATCCCATGTATGCCATTTAAATACTAGTATATTTCTTGTAATCATCGTGTCAAATACGGCTTGCAAATACAACATTTCTACATCACATCAATACGGCCAACATTTCATCCCAACTCTACCAAATGTCTTTTGCAGTTTGAAGGTAAATTAAGTTACTTTATCTCAAAGAAACAGATACTTATACTCTTGTTGTGAGTCGTCAAGTTTCTATTTTTTTTTTCCTTGTTCTTTAATTTCTATTTCTATTCGTCTAGATAGAAATAATACAGTGTTTTAGCAAATATTGATCGTGCAGAAAGTCAAGGTTGGAGAAAAGTGAGAGCCAGTTCACACCTTGATTTCTTCGTCATCCTTTCAACATTGTTGGTCGCACAGAAAACTGATTGCCGGAAAGAATGGCGTCGAACATATACGGCGGAGGCGGGTTGAGCGAGATTCAAGAAGAGGTCTGGACAGAGGAGTACAACGATAAGGGTAATCATCGTGCGCATGAGGTAGAAGGCAGGAGTTGGTCGTTGGATTTTCAAGAGAGGGATGAGAATACAGTTTACGTTGCGGTGTGGAAGGAGAGCGACGAGACGTTGAGCATGGAAGCACTGCTTTGGACCCTCCATCATGCCATCGTTAATCCCTCTTCCGCTCTTGTTTTCCTCGTACATGTCTTCCCAGATACCAAGTACATCCCCACACCTCGTAAGTCCTCTCTCCCTCCCTCTCTCTCTCTCTCTCTCTCTCTCTTGCTCACCGTATCTTGTAACAATGGTAGTGGGGAAGTTGCATATTAATCAAGTGAACCCGGAGCAGAAGGAGAAGTTTCTGGCGCAGGAAAGCAGCAAGAGAAGAGACCATCTCCAAAAATTCATCAATGTCTGTTCTGCTTCCCAGGTATATTTCGCTCATGCAATATTCTTGATTCGAAACTATTTTCGAAATGATGTTGACCATGATTAGTACTGTTTTGATGACGTTAAGGTTAAAGTGGAAACTGTACTTATTGAAAGTGACATGGAGGCAAAAGCCATACTCGATCTCATTCCCATTCTCAACATAACAAAACTGGTTCTTGGTGCCAGCAAGACGTCTATAAGGTACATTCTGCAAATAAATTTACACTACACACATCTCACAGAAAATTGAATTATTCTTGTGGGTTTTTCAGAAGGATGAGGTCGAAGAAAGGCAACGGAGCAGCAGATCGAATCGTGCAGAACGCACCTGAGTTCTGTGAGGTTAAGATAATATGTGAAGGAAAGGAAATGTCCCAGATGACAACCATGGACTCCCCTTCCCCCTCTCCCTCTCCCTCTCCCTCACCCCGCCCAACTAATTCGACTCCAAAATTTGAACAAACAAGAACCGACTCATCTGTTTGCGGCTGTTTCAAGATTTGATGAGGGCCAATACTTCTATGGTTGCTTCTAATCATTTACCACCAGAATCAAGAAATACAAATATCTCATTTGTTCTGCAATGATTACTATTTAAGATTTGTAAATGCACTATGTAATGACTGTACTTGTGTTGATCTTGTGCAACTATACCAGCATACAACTTGAGGAAAAGGACTGCATAACTTACCAAACTTTATTAAGAATGACGGTGCAAACCTCAACAATGATTAGATTTTTGTCACAACTTCTGTTGTCTGCAACCAAGAGAAAAGAAGCAAGATAATAATGAAATAAATCAAAGCTAAAAGTATCTGAAAATGTCAGCACATACACCAACATATGATAATACATGTCTAGAAATTGGTCCTACCACGTCATAAATTCATCAATCTTTTTAATAATGACAAGAAATTTGCACACACTGACGTTTTATCATGGGCCCCGAGGCATCCAAGTTCCGAGCTTCTCAAACTAATATGAACCATACAATTTTTACAGCTTTCAAGTGTTTCAAACAATGTAGTTAACTAAATGGCGATACTCATTGCCAGTCTCAGAAAAAAGAAAAGAGAAACACATCTTAACGTACCACTTTAAGGGCTACCATGAATTGGGGGCGTTTGTGAAATGAGAACACGGTAGGGAGCGATGTTTTTACTGATCTTCATCGACCTACCACTCTAAAAGAAATCCAGAACATGGGTCACCATCTTCGAATGATGGTCTAGAATAACTGACCTCCATAACTTAAGGCAAACTGGTAGTACCAAATCTTACTAGAAGAAATCAAACTCCAAATACTTGTCACTTTTTGGATCCATAACACCAACAGCAGTAGCAGTCTTATCATTCCCTGGTCCAGCTGGAAGAGGTAGCCGCTCATAATCAACAGGTTTTGGGATGTCGGGAGGGCTGGCACAGCGTATTAAAGCCCAATTAACTCCTTCGAAGAAAGGGTGTTGCTTTATCTCCGTTGCCCCTCTTTTGTAGCCTAATCTATGCTGAGGCTCTTTTACAAGCAAACCCCGAATCAAATCCCTGGCAGAGAAACTGACAACAGGGGATTCTGGAAAGCGAAGGGGCTGTCCAACAACATTAAACAATGTGGCTCTATTACCAGATCCTTTAAATGGAGTTTTAGCAAACAAGAGCTCATATAGAAAGATCCCAAAAGTCCACCAATCAACTGGACTTCCATGACCGTCACCTTTGATAATCTCAGGTGCCAAATACTCGTGAGTTCCAACAAATGACATTGACCGAGCACTCGTTGGTTCAGCAATCAGCTCTGGCAGTGGGCTCACCTGGTTTCCAATATCATTTTTTTGTTTTTTCTCCTTCTTGGATTTGCTTGAAAAGAGACGAGGAGAAAAACACGTTGTTGGAACAACACATGATGGCTGAATGCATGCCGGCTGGACACAGTACGAAGAGTTTTTATTCTGAGGATCTAAAACTAAGGATGAGCTCTTTACGAGAGTTGGGCTAACAGCACAGCGAAGAGATAGATCAAAGTCTGAGAGCATTATATGTCCATCATCCCTAACAAGGACATTTTCAGGCTTAAGATCACGATAAACAATCCCAAGCATGTGCAAATACTCCAGAGACAGCAGCACTTCAGCAACATAAAATCTGCCAAGAGGAAATGTGTAAAAATGGTAAATATTGAGCTAACAGACTTCCATCTAGTTTAGGCTCACCACTTATGATGGTGGACTTCACATGCAGAATTTTTTCACTAATTAAAGAGTAAAATATAAAGAAATGTCACACTTAATTATTTAATCTCAGAAGTTCGTACTTCTAAGTAGCCTCATGAGATTAATTCCCATGCTTGAATACCCTTAAGTCACACTAGAATGGCATCAGAATCTCATACCAGTATCAATTGTAAAAGGAATAATTTTGGAAGAGTGTTGATGCTGGGAGAATTTTAAGTATTTCAGCATTTAAATACTTATTGTAACATTTCATAGCATAAATGGATAATATCTATAAATTTCCCTGATGAAACAAAGAGTAAGCGAAACAGATTCCCAGGATATACAAGTTAAAATTTAACAAAAGCAACATGCTGCAAGCCAAAAACTTAGCAAGGTTAAGAAAAAAAACTTCCATTAAAGAATATGGCCTAAAATAATGCAGAAGGTATAAAAAGTGTTGCATTGTTGGCATTCTACAGCATGCTTTCTTATAATTTGCAGAAAAGTTATAAGAAAATTCTGTTTAATCACAGCTTTAATCTCAGATATGGTTAGAAGTATTCTTACTTGGCCGCTTGCTCAGAGAAGTACTTTCCTGGTTGCCTCTGACGAAGTGTATGTAAGTCTCCACCAGGGCAGAATTCCATCACTAGACATGAAAACTTATCAGTCTCAAAATGGTTGTAGAGGGTAGGAAGGAACGGATGGTCCAGGGACTGTAATATCTCTCTTTCCGTCTGAGCACGAACAAGCTTCTTGCGACTTGCTAGAGATGCCTTGTCCATTACTTTCATTGCAAAGTAACATTTAGTTCCACTCAACTCAGCCAGATAAACACTGCCAATATCTCCACAACCTAACCGTTTTAAAAGCCTAAAATGACTCAAACCTAACGCACCATCTCTGGAACGGACAGCTTGGATGGCTTCCCATCGAATATCATTTGCTTTGTGAGGCTTATTGACGCTGCTACTAAAGCTGCTACAGGTACTTTCGTCACTGACATCACTGCTTGTACTTCCCCGACATATGCTGCTCTTTCCACTCTCAATAAACTCGGCATGCTCACTTACTTTGGCGCTTCCACTGGTTTTTGCAAGACTACTGGCTCCATCACTAACCTTTTCGGAAACTGAACTGTTATTTACACTACCTAGACCAGAAGATTTCTTTTCCTGGTCAGAGGGAGTTTCCAGAGAGCTTCCAACATCACTTAACTCAAGATCTTGAGTTCTAGATGCCAGTTCGTGTTCAGCTGATCTCTCAGGATTCATAGCCTTGGGCTTGCTAGAAAATTTGTGATCATTTGCCTTAGTAGAACCCTGAGTGCTAACAGGTTTTTGCTGCAGACCCATGGGAGCTCCAGATCCAGTTTTCGAGGCCATGACAGGAGGAATACACACTCTGCTCAATATAGGCCGGAAGAATATGCTAGATATACACCACTACGGCTATAACACATCCTAAAAAATCAAAAATCAATCTGAGTGCACTCCGACAGACCACAACCTGCCAGTTGGAAAAATCAGCAAGTATTTTGCCATAATCTATCAGAGTAACTATAGGACAGTATGTGCACATAAAGAGCGTGCATTCACCACTGATTAAGTGGTATCATTAGCAAGAGGTAAAATTATGTATAAAAACGAAGTTCAAACTCCAAATAATCAAAGTACAATATCTCAATTAAATTAAATTCACTAATCAGTAAGGAACAGGGGTAGAAACACAAGCCCTAACAGTTGCAGCAAATCTCAAACAAAACATTTCAAGAAAATTGGGACAGATGAACCAGAGCACAATTCTCAATCCAACATACTGATACATACTCCGCTGCTCTTAAAAGGCTTCGATCAAATATTTTCATAACTGCACAGTACTTTATCACGTGGCAATTGAGGGGGGGAAACGACACAGTAAGAGGATGGGAAAAATAAAAAGATTATGAGTCAATCAACAACTCCGGACGTATCTCAAAAAGAGGCTTTAACAAAGTGGAAAAATCAACCCACTTCAAAAAAACAAATCAAAAAAGCAGAACGTAGAAAAATAAAATTCAGAGGAAATCAAGGACCACCGAAGAAAAGACGAGGAAAACAGTATATCAGTCTGTTTCTCCGAAACAAAACACATCAGTTTCGCTATCTTGAGCATTCAAGAAATACTTCAACATAATCACAATTCGAGACAGTAATCAGATCTCGGGCACAAACACAGAATTAGAACGAAAATACCGACACAGATCCGCAATCAGAGAGTAGAAACTACATACCTAACAGAATCTTGAACACAAATCAAATCCATGGAGAGAAGAAGAAAAGTTGAGGAAGAAGGGTAAAGAAAAGGCAGTAGTAAGATTCGCAAATCAGCAGAAGTATTTAGAAATGAGCTCCACGAGAGGAATAAAGAAAGAGAAACTGCTCCATGGCCTTCGTTGATGGTGGTTGGTTTTGTACCTGCAAGGCTGTGACAACTAACAAGTGGAGCAGCAAATATATATTAATGATAATCAAACATTTTTTCCACCCTACCTGAGTATTTATTTATTTACACAAATTAATGTATCACAATTCACACACAAACATATACTTTTAGGTCAATAATTCTAAATAAACAATTAAACAAAATTTATTATTAAATAAAATTTAACTCAAAAACTAACTGAATTTATCCTATGAAAAAAATCAGCACCTATTATAAGAAAGAAGTCTTCATCATTCCTATAATCACGAGCAGACCTATTGAGCATCCAAAACAAAGTAATTAAGTTGAAAAGAATATACTACTACTATATTTTAATTAAAAAAATATATATTATTTGACGATTACGAAATTGTAATCTTGGTGCTCACTCTGTTAAGATTGTAGATTTACCTTATGTGGTATGCCCTAATCTATAAAAGTTTTGAATTATCCCATTCTGCAAAAACTTTAATTTCTTGAAATTTGAGTATCATTGATGTAATAATTGAAGGAGAGGGAAGTGGAGATGGAATTATATAGGGGTCCGATGGGAAGACACCTAACTGTAGACCGTTTACATTAATTACATTTATTTTATAATCAAGGTTGAAATAAACTCACAATTTATTTTCTAATTATATATATAGTCATGTATCTAGAATCTAGAGTATGGACAAGAATTATTACTATTATAGTTAAACCTCGATAAAGTAAAATTCGATAAAGTAATAATCTCGTTAAGATAATAATTTCTTCCGATCTTGATATGATATGAGTCTACTTATAAAGAAAATAGTACTATAAAACTTGATTTGCTAAGTTACAAACTCTCCATAGTGCAAATTCGGTTTGAGGACTGCTCTTTCCAGAATTAACTTCCAACATAATATTAGAGCTTTTAAAGACACCTTACAAATGTTTTAGAATTTATTTCTTATTAGTATCGTTGAAGTTGCCAAAAATCATGCTAGTTACTTCGAGTTTTGAATGGATAACATGTTCTCCATAAAACACTCATTTTTTTATGTTAATTAAATTATTCTTTGAATTTTGATTGAACGTATTAAAGGTTTATTCTCATTGCCCGACAAATATTATGTGCGAGTTTGGACCTTAAATTGTTTACATGGATTTCAATTCATAAAATAATGGGCTTTAGATCATTTATCTTGGGATTCGAATTATTTCACTGCACTATAATGATTCATCTTATTATTTCCAATCCACATTTTAAATAGCAATTATAGATTTTTTTTCGAACGAAAAAGGGGAGAATCCGGTTCAACTTGAACCAAGAAAAGGCCTTGCACAAGTTTTTATTTAGTTAAAAACGAGGGTGAATTGCAAAAGTAGTCAATATCTGTGATGAAATTGCAAAAATAGTTAAGTTGTGTGTAAATTGGAAAAATAGTCAAATAGTAAAAGTTACTACTCACTTTCCCATGCATTTATTATGGCAGCAGAGAGAAGGATGGGAAATGACACTGCCGTATTTGTCTGGGATATGGTTTGATAAATGAAGCACGTGAGAACACTTTTCCCATGCATTAAGTAGTTGCACTGTCAGAACTTTTCAATTTCCAATGCTACTAGAGGCCAATTTTGAGCCTGTATGATTTGATAAATGAAGCACGAGTGAGTTATATACTTACTATAAGAAGAGGTAGAGATATAAGTTACGTATCCTCTAGAATTTCTATATTAATCAGTGTTCCCCATTCATTTTCATCACATGAATTGAAGATTTCACCAATTCTAGATCAAGTATTTTCGAAGGAGTATTTTCTTGAAAGGTTAGTTTTCGAATTTATTTTCTAATTTGAATAAGTAAAATTCTATGTTATTAGTGACTCGGTAAGTATAATCCAAAGTAAAATGATATGGCAACGGAAATCTTTTTATTTTTTAAGATTTTGTAAATTATTAAATTGTGTTTTAGGAAGCATAGTAATAATTGTTATATGATTATTCGGTCTAGTTCTTGATTTATGAAGCATAATCGAATTTCTGTTTTAGAAGCACAGTAATTAATTATGAAGCATAATCGTAATTGATTTATGAAGCATTGTAATAATTATAAAGCATAGTGTAAATGATTTATGAAGCATTGTAATAATTATAAAGCATAGTTTAAATAATATATTTATAATGATTATAAAGCATAGTGTAATAATGATTTAGGGCGGATGCCTGCAAAATATATTCTACGAAATTTCTCATTTTAGTTTGTAGTTTTTAGTTTTTTCATTTTCTAATATTCATAAAAACTAGAAATATATTTTTATGACCATTTTAGTATCATTTGGTTGAATATGTGATTTTTGATGAAGGAACTAGATGGCGGATGCTACAAGCGTGACCGTAAGATACGGCGGAAATTTCGTCGGTGCAGAATACTCGGGGTTTTATGAAGAACTTGCATACATGCGAGCGGACCAATTATCACTATCAGGGCTAAAATGTCGAATTGATGCCATAATGCGATCAAGAGGATTGGATACACATTATTTGTTGTACACAACATCGTGTGCTAGATTTGGAAGAAAGTTGAAATCATTAATCTGTGACGATGACGACTTGATTCGACTAGTCCGCTTCGATGGTGATCCTGTTCTCTATGTTGTTCACACGACACCGAACAACGACACCGACAATCTATTCGAACAAGTTTCTGGTAACAATCGACTGGAAAATGAACAACATTTTGAAGAAGCAGCAGTAGAAGAAGAAGAAGAAGAAGAAGAAGAAGAAGAAGAAGAAGAAGAAGAAGAAGAAGAAAATAATGATGATGATTATGTGGAAGAGCAAGATGACGATTCTGATGACGATCAGATCAATTACGACACATTTTTTGACTTCGTCGCATGGATTCGAAAGGAGGGTGGCTTCCATCGGCTCATGACCATGCTTGATCAACCAGAAAATGCATCCCCAATCTTGGGCGAAGGAGACGGATCCATTGAAGCAACAATCACAAATTGGATTGTTCCATTTATCCCAATTGGCCAACCAGGAGTCGTTGGGGTCAGGGATCTTGATCCAGTAATCGATGGTATTCTGGAGGTCGGGGCAACTTTTTCCACTAAGGCTGATTTGACGACTGCCGTTGGTTTGTGGCATTTAGAGTGTCGCAGGTCTTATAAAGTTGTGAAGGCGAATAAACAATACCAGTACTACATCTGTCTTAATGCCGGTACGTGCCCCTTCATTCTGCGTGCACATTATGTTGATAAGTGCTGGGAAATTTACGATTTCAAAAACAAACACACATGTCAATTCGACTTCCATCAACTAGGGCATCGAAAGATCTGCGCCAACACCATTTCCGCACATTAGCATTCGTGTCTGACCAACACATTAGTATTCAGGCTGCCATCGCAGAGGTGTATCCGGAATGCCCTCACCTACTTTGCAACTACCATCTTTTGAACAAGATTGCGCCTTATGGTCGCACTATTACTAGGATGTTTCGAAAAGCAGCAACTGCATACCGTCCTTCGGTGTTTAATAAGGTGATGGAATCAATCCAAGAAGCTAGCCCAGATGGAGCCTACCAAAAATTGATGGAACTAGGTCCAGAACGTTGGGCTCGATCGAAGTGTATGCGTCGGCGATATAGTTTCTTGACGTCGAATGCCGTCGAATCTTTTAATGGAAGGTTGTTGTGGGCTCGACGATTGCCAATTTGCGCGCTTCTCGATACTATCCGTTCAATTATGGAAAAATAGTTTGATGAAAAACGAGCATTATATAGTGCACACGACCATCCGATGGTCGAGACGGCGAAGCAAAAGCTTCACTTCGAGGTGGAAAAAGCACACACTCTGAGAGTCACGCAGATCTCCGCGGGGCAGTTCAAAGTCTTGGACATCAGAAAGTACTTCGTAGTGGACTTACACCAATGTGCATGCACGTGTTGTGAGTTCCAATTGGATTTGTTGCCTTGCTCGCACGTTGTTGCTGTTATGATGTAAGTTTTTCAGTTTCTTCAAGTTCAATTGATAATTATTTCTAAGCTATAATAACAAAATCTTCCAATGCAGACACTCTGGTGCCAACATGTATGACTTTGTGTCTGGCTACTACTTAACAAATACCCACCGTAATTTATATGCACGTATATTTACTCCGCTTCCACCACAAGAGCAATGGCGCGTGCCGATTGACATTCTAGGTGAGGTTGTTAAGCCTCCTATATCGAAACGTCAAGCCGATCGACCGAAGACGGGACGTTACCGATCTGGATTTGAGGCATCTAGTAGTAGAATGACCAAGAGTGCAAAACACTGTAGCATATGCCGGCAAGCAGGTCACAAGAGGAAGAAATGTACGCAAAGAATGCAGGGAAATTGATAGTAAAGGTGAAGTGTATTCTATGGATCAAATTACGGTTTATCGAGTTTTTAATTATCGAATTATCAATTATGTATTTTATGTACTCTTACTTATTTATCGAAATAATATTATATTATATTTTAAGATATGAAAGTCCTACATTAGGTAAAAGAATAAAAAATAAAATCATAAATAATGGACATATAGCGTAATTTAGAAACAATTAAAATAAAATCATAAATAATGGACATAAGAAATAAAATCATAAATAATGGACATAAAATCATAAAATAAAATCTATATCCCACATGCGACAAAGACATAAGTCTATATCCCACATAAGCAAAAGGACAAGACGTATACTATAATTTAGAAACAATTAAAAATAATATAAAATGCTAAAGTCCATATCCCACATGCGACAAAGACTGCAGTCGTTTCCCATCCTTCTTTTTGCTGCCACATGCATGGGAAAGTGAGTAGTAACTTTTACTATTTGACTATTTTTGCAATTTACACACAACTTGAATATTTTTGCAATTTCATCACAGATATTGACTACTTTTGCAATTCACCCAAAAAAAAAAACTATAATTGATGAAATCATTTACATTTATTATTATTATGTTAGTGAATAGTGATTCACCATGATGTTAATGATGATAGGAGACAGGATACTGGTTCAAGGCATGAGATTAAAGGTAGGTAAGGTAGGCTTGCTAAAAATGTAGGGATTCACATCACCTCCCATCATATCATTCTAACTTCCCTCTATCATATAGTAGTACATGTTAATATACCTACTCACCCAGAACATTAGTTAGTATTTTTCACTGAAACATCATAAATTAAAATAATACTTTCTCCGTCCCGCCCGACATGGCTTAATAGGTTTGGGCACGGTTATTAAGAATAGTAGGTAGTTGTGTGTAAAGTGGTATAAAGTGGTGGGACTCATTAAAATTTATTAGAACATTATTTTAGTTAGTGGCCAAGTCAAGTGGGACAATAAAAAAGAGGAAAGAAGCCAAGTCGGGTGGGACGGAGGGAGTATTTTAGATAGGCGTACTCTTGCACTTGAAATAATCAAGACAACAAAAATCATCAGATTCATAATAACATTTGCGGTTTTTATTGTTAAATGAATGACATTTCATTTTTATCTACTAACCATTGTGATACTGACATAAGAGCATAAGTTATGTAATACAAACTTTTTATGTAACATTTAATATATTGTCTGAATTACTAAAATACTCGCACCTTTTCACAATCAACAGACTTTCATGTAATTGATTTAATCACCATTTATGAATAAATCAACTATTTTAATTTCCAAAATTTAACCTAATATTCATGTAATTTTACAAAATCTATGGTATACAGTGTATCAAGTGTATACTATCCAAATCAGATTGTATATATCACATCATAATTCATGCATTCCATGTTACCATGTATGCATGCAAAAATCAGCTAAATTCATAATTAAACCCTTAATTTGTAGTGTACAAAATCAAATGTATATATATGATATTCATCTTATTTATACTATCCGAATCTAAATGTGAAATTCTCATTTAATTCTAATATATATATATATATTATAATTGTGAAATTCTCATTTAATATTAATATATATATATATATATATATATATGTATACTTTTTATGTGAATTTTTTTATTAATGAATACCATTTGGTGACTTTTTGATTGATGAGTTACAATAATTAAAAAAAAAAAAAAAAAGAATGAACCGTCACACGGTTCAATTCGGTTCCTAAATCTTGAAGGTTTGAATTGTTCGCCCACTTGTAATTATTGTATATATACTTTGAAATTTATTCAATACGCACCCAGATATCGATTGTGGATTTTGTCAATAAAAACGTAAAAAAGACCATCTCATGCAACACAATAAAGAGCAATTAACTTGAATGTGATTTGCTTTGGTACAGAACTACAAATTAAAGACATTTCCTCTTTTTCCTTGTTTCCTTGTTTCCTTGTGTTGTTTTTTGTGTTTATGTATACATACTCCGGTACTCGACGAGGTATTTGCTTTTGTTCCACTGTTGAATTTGTTCATCATTACTTTCCATATGTATGACTAAATCCCAAATTTTCCTCCATATTGGCTGCTTCTTCCTCCTCCTTCACGAATCTCATTCTGTTTTTCTAGCAACTAAGCAACCTAATATGGAGAGCATGCACATCTGAACTGGATTTAGATTGGAGAAATACTACTTTTCCTTGGATTGTTTTTCAACTTGTGGTAGATTTTGAAGAAGTAAAGTTTGAGGTTTGTTTTTATGAACTTTTCCGATTGTTCTGCGTATAAATCTCATTCTGTTTTCCATAAACAAAGTGAGGGTAAATAAGGTTGAACACAGAATTGGAAAGTTGAGTTTTGCAACCATTTCAATCTCTGTATGCTGATACAGTTGAATATGGAGGCTGCATTATGAAAGATTCCACTGCGTTTTATCGATGTGACCATGCTTAATTATGTCTACTTTTGCTTTTGTCTATGAATGCTACCTTATCATATATTTCGCTTTCTGTAGCATCAGTTTTGAAGAGATGAAGTTTATGAAGCTTGGGAAGCATCCAGACACCTTCCACACGAATGAGGCGACGAGGTCAGCCAACATACCAGACATGCCAACTGACCTCACCATTCGGATAAATCGCATCACTTATCTTCTCCATAAGGTGAACTCTTCACACTTAAAATCAAACATTTTTTCTACTTTCACAAATCAAGAATATTGACTCTTTTGTATCTAGTTCAGTCTTATCTTGTTCCCAAATGTGGCCTACTGCAAAACAAGGACGATGACTGTGTCGACCTAGACAATGTCCCCGGTGGTGAGGAGGCGTTTGAGCTCTGTGCTAAGTTCTGCTATGGCATCACCATCAACCTCAGTGCACACAACTTTGTGCCAGCCTTTTGTGCGGCCACTTTCCTGCTAATGACTCAACAAGTCGAGGATGGCAACTTTGTAACCAAGTTAGAGGCATTTTTCTCATCATGCATTCTCCAAGGCTGGAAGGATTCTCTCGTTACACTGCACAGCACGGAAAGAGAGTCCGAGTTGTCCAAAAATCTTGGTATTGTAAGCAGATGCATTGACTCCATTGTCGACAAGATTCTAACACCTCTACCGGAGGTTACGTGGTCTTATACATACACAAGGCCAGGGTACGTTAGGAGATCCGTCCCAATGGACTGGTGGACGGAGGATTTATCTTCTTACCTTGGCATAGAGTTGTTCAGTAGTATAATCACCACCATCTGTTCAACGAGTGTTGTGCAGCCGCAGCTCATCGGTGAGGCCTTGCACGTCTACTCCCATTATTGGCTGTTCAACGTCTCAGAGAGCTCTCCCGACACTAAACGGAGAATTCTCGAAGCAATTGTGAGCCTCATCCCACAAGAGAAAGGATCACTCTCGACCAAGTTCTTGCTTAGGCTCCTCACCACTGCTAACTCTCTCGGAGCTTCTCCGGCGACAAAAACACAGCTCTTGAGGCTGTCCGGCCTCCAGTTAGACGAGGCCACGCTGCATGACTTGCTGCTTCTTACTCAACCACCAGACTCCACAGCTTCACATGACATTGATCTGGTTAAGGCACTTGTCAGAAGCTTCTTGAGACACTGGAAAAGGCAGACCGAAACTCGATCATTACAACCTATTCACAAGGTCGGAATGCTCATCGATTCTTACCTGCTAGTTGTTGCAAAGGATGCAAAAATGCCAGCTGAAAATATGGTATCTCTAATTGAAACCATTCCGCCAATTGCAAGGCCCCAACACGACCATCTTTACAAGGCAATCGATATATATCTCAAGGTATATTAACATACAGCATTCTTCAAATACTTTCTCTCGCATATTTCTGATGCATAATTTAACATAAACAGGAGCATCCTGATCTGAGCAAAGCAGATAAGAAAGTGCTGTGCAGCTTCCTAGATTGCGAAAAACTGTCTGCACAAGTACGATCACATGCAGTTAAGAACGAGCGACTGCCATTAAGAACACTGGTTCAAATTCTGTTCTTCGAGCAGGAGAAAAGCAGCAGCACGGCGACTTCTTTACAAGCCTCGGCTATAAGAGATGATTTGAGGCAACTAAAACTAAGTGCAGCAGAAGAGCAGTCGAGCAAAGCTACTGGTACAAGTGTATCGGGTGAGAAGCCACAGGTCATCCAAGAGATAAAGCCAAGTTACAACTTGAGATCAGATAGATCCTCAGAACAAAGCTCAAATGAGAGAGTGCAGCCAGATCACGTACACTAAATGCTCAGAAAGATGCAAGATTTTCTACTTCTTCTGGCCTAAATCCTCTGCAAATGAAGAGGTAGAACAAGCAGCATGCTAGTAACAAGTTGTTGCTCATTAGTAAATTATCATTCTTGATAAACTTGAATAACAATGGTGAATGTTTTTTGTTCAAGTAGATAAAAACTAGTATTATAAGAATTTGATTCAATTGTTATTAACAGTTTCATCTCAATCAATTACCTTAGTATGTTGATTTCTAACATGCTACTCTAAAAAGCTCTAAAGATTTACGGAGCAGCTTGTATGTACCACTTTCGTATACCCTTGTGTGTACCACACCACAAGGGTATTGACATGTGGCATTTCTCATTAAAACAAGTGGGTTATATTTAACACATGTAAATATCTTTGTGGTGTGGTACACACAAGGGTATATAAAAGTGGTATACACAAACCTTCGTGAAAGACATATTCTTCTCACACTTAATTTCAACTATCTCGATATTATTGATTAATTAAGTCTGTTTGTTATGTATCTATTGATAAAACTCACCCCTTGAACAATGAATTATCACATGAAATTATCCATCATAGATAGTCAGAAATATACACCCATACAGATTAATAACACATCATGGGTTCGAATCATGAAAACATCTCCATAGATGAAGGTGTAAGTACGAATCATCTATAGTACTTCGCTAATAAATAAATTGTTTAAAAAAATGGATCTACGTATAATTTTATGTACGTATCAGATAACAAAAATCTTCTTTCCTTACCTTGTTTGATAGTATTTTATGTGATCGAGGGAATTTGTTGTGGATGTTGAAGCGTGCACGACCGCTCGCACCTACGTTAACTCAAATTCTGGCGGAAAAAGTAGTTGCGCAATCAATAGCGAATTGATTTTTTAAGGTGTGGTCAGTAAGCAAGTTGGCCGTCCCTTTCTACCATGGCCGTGCCCCCCTCTTATTGGGTTCATTTCCATCCACTTTGGGTCCATCTAATCTCTCCCCCCTTTCTCTCTCTACCCGCTTCTCTAACACCTAATGGCCGTCTCCATGGCGGCGGTGGTGTCTTCAACATCTCTCAGAACTCTGGGATTTAAATTCAACAATCCGTCTCCGTTTTCACCCAAGAAGAGTTTCCCAAATGGGTTTCTGCGCCTCCGAAGAACAGGCTACCGGCATTCTATGTTTGTCAAGACGGCGCCCGCCCTAAAAGATGGAGTTTTGAGCGTCAATGGTAAGAATGCGCTTTCGGGCGTGCCGGAGAATGTTCTGGTGACGCCGTGGTCCGATTCTTCGGCATTCTTGGGCGCTGTTTCCGCTGAGAGCAATTCTAGGCATGTATTCAAGCTGGGAGTTATTGAGTAAGCCATTCTGTTAATTTTCTTATTTTTCATTTGGGCATTGTATCGTGTTATTTGTTGGTTCACTTCTTGATGAAGTTAGTGTGACTATTTGAGAATTGGTATTACGTCAAAATCGCTTTAGGGATTGCCGAAGATGTATGGAGGATACAGAAATACTTCAAACTATTGTATTTTCTGTATCTAATTCTACATTTGTGGTGTTTTTATACCCTCCAAACTATCATGTTTTTATGTACCTATTGTGTATATGAGATACTTCAGCTATTGTTCTTGTAACGAAAGTATTACTTTTTTATAACAAAAGTATCATCGAAGGATAAGGCATTCAAGTGGTGTGATGGATTTTCTGAATGCAGAGAAGCAAGATTGCTGTCTCTATTTCGGTTTAAGATATGGTGGATGATCCCGAGAGTGGGGAATTCTGCCAAGGACATTCCTGTTGAAACGCAGATGTTGCTGCTGGGGACAAGGCAAGAGCCAAGTTCTGAAGAGCCTGAGGGGAAGACAGCTTATGTGCTGTTTTTGCCTATATTAGATGGAGAATTCAGGAGCAGCCTGCAGGGAAACATAGCTAATGAGCTAGAAGTATGTGTTGAAACTGGTAGGGATCTTCCGTCTGTTCAATGTTAATTGCCTTTCAAGTAATCCTTATCTACCAAAAGTGTAATTAGAATGCTGTGCTGAGTTTTCTTGGATGGGTCTTGGATTCTATCGTCCTGCCTCAGAAGTTCCATCCTGATGGAAAGCTGGTATAATTTTGACATCTCAAGATCCCTGCTCCATGCATGTTAACTAATGATGCTTCTTGGTATCCTGTGTTCTATATTGCATTAAGTAATAATATGCGTGTTTCGTGTAATTTGATGTATTTTTCTCATACTCCTGCAGGCGACTCCACCAAAATTGGACCAGGGTCTTCCCGAGCAGTTTTGGTGAACTATGGAGACAACCCCTTTGAATTGATCAAGGAATCTATGAAGTAAGTGGGCCCACAAGTGGCTGCGACTTCCATGGCTAGATTAGATCAAATGGCTTTCATAACCATTTTGTTTCATTAATAGTATGAAGACACAGAAGTCCATACTCTAATTTAACTAACATTGTGCTATTTTGGCAATCTTTGCTTCATATAGTGTCAATAATATCATGAATAATGGTTTTCTAATCTCTGCCAATGCACAGGATTCTTCAAGAGTGCAGTGGAACATTTGATCTTAGAGAGACGAAGCAGGCAAGTTTTTTGAAAAGGTCTCTCCGGTCATGAAAACAGAAACTTATACCTAGAAATCAAGCATTTTTTTTGGATGCCAGATGCCTGGAATGCTAGATTGGTTCGGTTGGTGTACTTGGGATGCTTTTTACCAAGATGTCAATCCTCAAGGCATCAGAGATGGTCTAAAAAGGTTGATGCTGGATTGATATTATGTTTCCTCAATAGTTTCTGAAATCTCCCTTCTTCAATATTTTCCAAAGTTTTTTGGTGATCTGTAATTATATCAGTTGAGGTTCTTCCATTGTCTCTCCATCTCATTCTGTTTCTTCTCTCAGCTTATCCGAAGGTGGAACTCCGGCGAGGTTTTTGATAATTGATGACGGATGGCAAGACACATCCAATGAGTTCCAAAAGGAGGGAGAACCTTTCAGAGAAGGGTCACAGTAAGTTCACTGTTCTTCGTTTGATATTAAGTTTGAAAATTTGTATGCAATATAATTGGGCGAGTACTGAAAATGCAGGTTTGGAGCCAGATTGATGAGTATAAGAGAAAATGAGAAGTTTCGGAATTCAGCAAATAATGATTCAAGCAGCAAGCCACATAGTTTAAAGGACTTTGTTTCGGATATAAAGGGAACTTTTGGCCTCAAGTAAGCTGTTACTTGTTCCTATCTTTGCTCCTTCGGATTTTAAGAATAACACATAGAGTACAAACACAAGGATACTAGGGAAAATATAATTCTTTTGATGTCACCATTTGTGAGGGGACAGGCCTTCTGTAATCTCTATGAAATTCTAAATTGATAGCTTAGGTGTTCTGTTTTCTTCTTTGAAAATGGATCATTGCATCATTGAGTATGTTGTATGAATATGTTTCTTCGTACAGGTACGTATATGTATGGCATGCATTAATGGGATACTGGGGCGGCCTTCACCCAAATTCTCCAGGAACTCTGAAATATAATCCCACAATAAAGTTCCCTCAGCAATCAACAGGAAATCTTGCACATCGGAGGGATATAGCTATGGACCGTATGGAGGAGTATGGTGTTGGTATAATTGATCCAGAAAGGATATTTGAATTTTATGACGATCTGCATAGTTATCTTGCGTCCCAGGAAGTGGATGGAGTTAAGGTAGACGTACAAAACATACTAGAAACAGTAGCTACAGGTTCAGGAGGTCGAGTCTCTCTTACTAGAAGTTTTCATCAATCCCTCGAGAAGTCAATATCCAACAACTTCAGAGACAATAGTATAATTTGCTGTATGGCTCAGAGTACAGATTCAGTTTACAGGTACTAAACTCGTACACTCGGATCTTCTTCTTGTCCATTTATATAAGAGGACAGAACCATATTATACTAGTAATTTTTCTTTCATAAGAAGTTTACTGACTTAATGCAGTCAATTACACTACATGTTTGGTGGATGACTTTTGCACTATAATTAGATGGGAAAATAATGATTACTTGATTTTCCATTTATGTTTTCAGTGCAAGATCGAGTGCCATCACACGTGCATCAGATGACTATTATCCCAAAAACCCAACCACACAGACGCTGCATATAGCTGCTGTAGCTTACAACAGTTTGTTTTTTGGTGAAATATTTCTACCAGATTGGGATATGTTCTATGTATGAGATGCTCTTTCCTGATATGAATAGTTATAGCATTTGACAACACTCGAACGGATATCAAATTATATTTTTTCATTATTTTCAGAGCCTCCATGATTCAGCTGAATTTCATGCTGTTGCTCGAGCTATTGGAGGCTGTGGAATCTATGTGAGGTATGCAAGCTAGGTCCATTTTCTTGTACCATAGAAGCAAGTTAAATCTACAATCTTTTTATTATATAAGTGTGTTAATTCTTACAAAAATTAATATACCTATCAAATCCTTCATGTATATTTAAATCTAGAAGTAATATTATAATATAACTATAGAGTACTTAGTTGTTTGACATTTTGGTTGGTTCCAATTATACTTTTTTTCTAATAAGTTCCACACGTGGTTTATTTAAGAGAAGTAAGAAAAATCATTTTTAAACATATTTTACATTTCTAAGTTGGTTTTGTGAGACTGCTCATTGTTCTACTCCGCATGAAACCATAGTGCAGCATGTTATATGTCTATTGATGAAATTAGAACTAGACCTGTGAATCAAATTATCATTACCTTAAATAGCACCAAAAATCCTTTCAACATAAAGTTACTTGTTGCTGTGAATATTTCTCTTATTTTATTGCTTTGTTGTGGCTGGCCTCAGTGATAAACCCGGAAAGCATGATTTTGAGATACTAAAAAGGCTTGTGCTGCCTGATGGAGCTGTGATGAGAGCGAAATATCCTGGGAGGCCTTGTCGCGATTGCTTATTTGTCGATCCTGTTATGGATGGGAAAAGGTATTTTCCATCACTTCCATAGTTAAAACAATATTTTGGCTATCTTACCTTGAAACCTGTGTGTTTTGTTTTCAATGCAAAAAGCCTTTTGAAGATATGGAACCACAACAAACTTTGTGGTGTGCTTGCTGTATTCAATTGCCAAGGAGCCGGAAGCTGGCCTGGTTTGGAGAAGTCTGTTGCGATAGACGGCCTTGAGCTTACTGGGGAGGTATCTCCAGCAGATATTGAATATCTCACAGATATCACTCTGCAGCCATGGACAGGAGACTTTGCAGTCTTTTCCTTCAAATCAGGTTTCCTTAATCCTTTGTCTGCATTCATCTGAGACGAAATTCTTCAAGATTTTCTGTTTATTTAAATCCTCAGCTTCTCTCCGTCGAGTCTCACTACATGGAAAGCTAGGTGTAAACCTTAAAACCTTACAGTGTGATGTCTTCACAGTATCTCCAATCAAGGTAGTTTCCTCCACCATCTTCATTTGTCATTTCAATAACTCACATCAATAACAGTTCATGCCTAACTCTTAACGACAGTCATATAATCAAGAAATTCAATTTGCTCCCATTGGATTGGTGAACATGTACAACTCAGGAGGGTCCATGGATGCAGTTGAGGAAATAACTGATTCTTCGTGCAAAAAACTACGAATACGAGGAAGAGGAGAGGGCATTTTTGGAGCCTACATGAATTTGCAGCCGAAGTTTTGCAATGTGAACATGGAAGAAGCGCAGTTTGAATATAGCAGTGAAAAGCAATTTTTGACAGTTAATGTTCCAATTGGAACAAATTCCTGGGATGTAGATGTCCATTATTGAGGTCCATGTTGTCCTTAAAACTGCAATAAAAATATTAACCACTGTCATTGTTACTAATGCCAGGGCCAATTTCTACTTCATCTTCTTCACCTTTCTACTCTTCTCATCTTATCAACTTATGGTATAACTGTTTATATTTTTATTCAACTTTATTCAATGTGGACAATCAAGAATCAGAAACCTACAGAACGAGGACAGCGCACAAGTAAAAACTACAAGGAAATAACAAAATCTTTCTTATTTTCTCAGAAATTCTACAATACTTTTAGCATTTTAGCTATAAACACCTATGGATTGGTGATAATAACATACATGATGATGAAGATAACCCCACCAGAATCCAATAGCAAGACGATGTACCCTTTCAGGTTGCTGGATCCACTGAATACTCATCTAGGATGCTTTTCTTCATTGTGGAAAGTTCATTCGGAGAATCAGCTTCCTTAAGCTGTATGCGCGCATCAGAGCACATATAATCAAAGCATTAGCTTTTTGCTAAGACCTAGTGAGCCATCAACAATTAGGAAAAAAAACTGTATAGCTAGTTAGAAAGATTAGTTAAGATAGGAACTTTTCCCATAGCTCCTCCCTTGCCACCATCATGTCGGTCCTCATGCGTAATGGAGGACAGTAAGTGCACTCACAGCTGGGCTTATAATTTGGTCTGAACTTAAAGCAATTCCTAGGAGATTGGAATCGGGCTTTATAATGGCATGCAGCTTCCAGCCACCGAGTCCTGCCGAAGAAAATGCCTGGAGTTGAAAACAAAGGGATGTTAGATGGTGCTGCAAGAGCTTCATGTTTCTCAACGAACACCACATTAATGGATTTTCTCCAGTAGACAAAGAAATAAGAATGAAAGCAAAATGTGCTAAACAAGTAACAACATGACCAGATAACCCAGAGTCTGTTGTCAACTTCACAGGTTCATTACAAATTTCACTAATACACTTAATAGTTTCATCTTTCTTCCTCTGTACTATATTTAATAGATTAATGCATGGTGTGCCTTGGGAAGAACAACACATCTATAATAATTCTGGAAAAAACATGCTTCTTCGTTCACAACTTAAATATTTTATACTTGCAGTGACAAACTACGAAAGAGCTTATACAATTGAAAACCATCTCAGGAGTCATTTGTCGGAGCACGCAGACAAAGAGGCACGGTCTGCCTAAAATGTAGTTCAAAGCAGCCTAATTTAACAGCTAGATGCAGTTTTAAGTAACAATAAGGTACTCGAGAGTCGAGACTCAAGAGCAGTTATCTCAACAAAAATTTAAACAGAATCAATATTGCGGCCATTAGCTTTACTTTTTCCTGCATAAGTGCCATTAATGAAGCTACACTATGATCCTATTTTAGAATAATTAATACATGAAACATGTTTAGTCACTAAGATGTAAAAGATGCAAAGAAGTGCAAGAAGTATTCAAACAAAAATATAAAAAATATGTAGGACCTCTTCCCATGAATTCCCAGTTGCTTCTAGCAATGCAGCATTGCAAGTTTTCAGTTCTATGGAAGCACCGGATAACATAGAGGCTGCCTCCTCCCATCCCCTGTTATGCCCCATACACCTGCATCATTATTTGAAGGTCTGATACAGAAAAAACATTTCCATGTGACGTCATTTTCTATTAAAAGGTATAGGTGTAACCCTGTAAGTATAAAAGAATGTTCACTATTTGACCGTCCTCGGAATCCCCTATGTATATACATATCCTACTCGTTCTTTCATTTATTCATCGATGGCATTCATATGGAAGTATCAGTAGCACTCGAAAGCCGAATTTGTATACCGAACCTTAAGAAGGTTCTCTAGATTAAAATTGCACTATCACATAAAAAAAGTTTTTAGTGGACAGTAGTAACTCAGAAATTATAATATCTTCAGGACCCAAAGATCTTTTAAACATCTCAAGATGCACAGCACTTTCTCTTGAAGTTTACCAATAGACGGAATGCAAAAATAGCATGTAGGATCAGCATACATTATTGTGAGGATCTCATTTCTCGAATATTTACAGATGGTCTGCTGAAGATGCTCTGCTGTTTGCCCATCCATGGCTGCAACAGAGTAAAAGCTTGAAACAAAGTGTACCTCAGCCTCAAAGAAAGCACGCACTTGCTCCTGCATAATTCTCAATGTTTCCCGTGTTCTCTGTGCATCACTGCAGCAATGCAATAACTAAATAGAAATTTAATTCATGGTTTGGTTTCACTTATCATCAATTAAATCAAAACTAAGAGGCATCTCCCACCTGGACAGTATAAGTTGAGGAATCCAACCCAACTGCTCAAGTTTCTCACCCAATTTAACAGCATCAGCTCGTCCTGATTTACTCAAAGGCCGATCATGATCTGTCCAATAACAGAAACACCATTTACATATATGGCCAACGCAAAATATTTCTAATCGACTTTTATTTATAGTATCATGGTAAAAATCCAATGAAGATAAACTAATGTAAATTCATCACTGACAAACTAATGAAATTGACCATTACTGTCACATTATCCAAACTTGCAGATTTTCGCCCCCAAGTTCTTAGCTAATTATTTCCTTATCTTCAAAAATTGATTGTCGATACGCAACCCAACAAACAACAAAGGCGCAGAAAATACAAACCGAGCACCTCTGAGAGAACGGTTTTCCCAGGAACTCTTGGCGTGACGGAGAAGTATAAGGCGGCGAGCAGCGGACTGCGGCGGTGTTTCAGCGGAGTTCTGCCCGTCCGCCGCCGTATCGATGAGTAGCGAATTCCGGGGAGAAACGAAGGGTTTTCTTCTGTTGGCGAAGGACAGATATTGGGGCGCGGATATGGGAATAAGAGCGGCGGCAATCATGGCGGTTCAAATAACTGCCCAGTGAGATATTTGCCGTCACCGATTTGGCAGTTGGGTTCGTTCAGCTACGTCTTCAGATTACCGACGGACCGAAAAACGGTAAAAATCGGTAACCGTTACCATTACCGTTTTGTTGTCGGTTAATCTATTAACCGTTCGGTTATTACCGAACCGATTAACAATAACATATTATACTATTATTATTAGTGTATTAATAATTTAATATATAATAATTTTTTTGACTTGAATTCGCAGCATATAACAATTAACAATAACATATTATATTATTATTAGTGTATTAATAATTTAATATATAATATATTTATATTACTATTAGTATATTAATATATAAATATATTTATAATTTCTGATTTAATTATTAAAAACGGTTAATCGGTTTTAACCGATTAACCGAACAGTTTACCGTTAACCGTTCGTAGCTTGTAACCATTAACCGCAACCGCTACCGTTAACCGAAAAATGGTTAATCGATTACCGTTAACCGTCGGTTTCGGTTCGGTAACGATATTAACCGATTAACCGCCTACCGTTTTGCACCCCTACCGACGGTGGTGTACTGGTGGAGCTTGCGATTCCAAAGGCGCTTTACTACACCCATAAAAGAAATAATAATATGTCAAAAATATTGTGGTTTTTTCAGCTATAATTATCATTTATGTCGTCACAGCTAATGATTTAATAATACTCCATCTGTCCCGCTATTTCTGTCTTACTTGTCTAATCGGGCTGTCCCGCTATTTCTGTCCTCTTTCCTAAAATAGTTAAAATTATTTTTAAACATAAAATGAAGTGGGTAATTCTATACTCTCTCTTCAAAAATCTATCTTAACCCCCACATTCTTATAAAAAATCTATCTCTCACTCGATTATGTCCCTTACTCACTACTTAACCCCCACATTCTTATACTCTCTCTTCAAAAATCTATCTCTCACTCGATTATGTTCCGCTCCGAACTCAGAAAATTATGATTTTTATCTTTTTGAAAACTTTAGATTATTTCTTCAAATACAATATAAAAAAAATATAAAAAATAAAAATCGATTGCCTTTCACTAGCCTTGCAAAAATTTGGATAATTCTCATTTCTTTCCACCAACCACTCCTCGAAAACTGTGTCATTTTCTTTATACAATTAAAACTCATAAAATACACACTAAATTAAAATTTCTTAATCTCCGTGCCGAAGTCAACTGGGACGTTTTTAGCGGGACGGAGGGAGTATAAGATATAAATTCAATTCCGTTTACTCAGTTAAGACTTAAGATGTACTGGTGTAAGAAAAATGGAAAATCAAATTGATCCAAATCAATTTCTTTTTTTTACTTCAACCAAATTAAAAAAATTATATTTTTAACTTTAAATTTTATTTATTTTAAATATAATGAATATATAAGTATGAGGAATTTAATATAAAATTTATTATTGACAATTCAAGAATTTTCTATATTTAATTTTTATTTCAATTCAACTATTTATTTTTTTAATTAAATCATTAACTTTTCAATTCTTGACTATTGAACTTTAATTGATACTACAAAATTTCATTTTTATTTTTTGAATAAATGTAATTTAATTGTATAATAATCTGATCATTTTTATTTCTATAATATATAATTATATTAAATAAAATAAATTCGTAATAATTTGAAGAAAAAAAATACAAAGTGTATATATATTATTTTGATAAGAAACTAATTCTACAAAAATAATAAAAATATAGCTTTATTTATCATTATTTTATAAATAAGTAAAATAAACGTTTCAATAGAAGCCTTATAAATATTTTTATTTTTTAATTTGCTTATAAAATAATAAAAATACACTTGTTGCAAAAATATTCGAAAAAAAGTTAAATTCGTAGAATTGATATATTCGGAAGAAAATTAAATTTGTAGAATTGAAATATTTGTTGGCTCATATTCGGCTCAAATTTTCAAATTCGAGTCGAGCTTTGTTGAGCTTCAGCCCGAGCTATTCAGATAAAGTTTGCTTTGTAACAACCCTAATGACATACATATGTATGTTAATAAGCTTCTATTATTGTTTAATGTTCAAATCTTAGTGATGTCTCTATTAGTATAGATTTTGTTATTAGATGTGAACCACCATAATTTTTGCATAGTAGGGTATACCATCATAATGTAACAATAATTAAAATGAGTAATATGTCTAGTTTAATGGTTAGCACCTCCAAAACTTGTCTAAAAAGTTTCATGTTCAAGTCCTTATTGCAACATGTTTAAGCCAAGACATGTAAAATCCAAAAGAAACACATGCAGTTTTGAGAATCATAAAGTATACAAATGAAAATGCGTGAATTTTAGACTATAAGCGACCAAGAAATCTTAATTTCCTAATGGCAAAATTCATTAAATCATGTATGACTCTACATTTTCTCATAATAATATACATGAATGTCCTTAAATATTGTGTTTTTTTCTCATATATATATATATCCTTAATAACGAAAATGTTTGTATAACAATTCTTAAAACTAAAATCTAGTGAATATCTTAGAAATGGCTGAGACTCCATGTTCATCATCGAAGCGTAAAGCACGTGACTAAAAAGTGACTCAATCGCCAAGTTCATTAAAGGTATTGTATTGCTCTTTAAGAGAACAATATGATTTAAAAAATGATATTAAAGAATTGCTGGTGAGAGAAGTGAAGTATTTCGGAGATGATGATCCCCGCCAAATTTTGCTTGAGGAGCCTCCACTATCCAATTTGTATAAACTATTGCGGGAAGTGGTTCAAAAAAAAACAAGGTGGATGAAGAAGCTGGGAAGAATGTTGACATATTCCAGTTATTGAAATTTCGTCTTACAGTTCTGTTTCATCTAATATTATTTAAATAAGCAATTAAGTAATATTTTATTCTTAAGAAAATGCCAATGAAAACTTTGGCTTAATATGTGTCCTTGATAACGGTTAGTTATTATTCTACTTCAAGGAAATGTATTATTATTATTATTATTATTATTATTCAACAAGTGTTTTGACAAATTCTATTGAAGATATATTACCATCATATCATAAAGCCTTTTTATATATCTTAACATGATTTGAAAAATGAAATTGTAAAATTGGCTGACATTGTGATTCAATTTCTCCCCTAAATTATACTACTATTCTTCTCTCTGAATGACCTCCTTGAAGTTGGGGTTGATTTCTCAATCGCTATTTCTCCATTAATCACCTCCTCTTCGTAACCCCTCACACAACCAAAAGTCGGTAAGCTTCGGCCCATATTAACCCTCCTACTTTCTCTCCTAAGTGTAGGGCGAACAACTCTTGACTCGTACAACACTATCTCAGTCCTTGCTGTTCGAAGTTGGCAGAAGAACAGTGAATCCTTATGGGTATAGGGCAGCAGAGAACAATTGACTATTTATATATCTTGATTATATGTAGAAAGAAAAAATAGGGGAAAATGAGTCTTTTGCGACAATTTAGTGATCTTCTTCTATTGCTCTGATAAGCTTAGTTTTGTAGTTCATTTGTCTATTTAATTTGTGTGTTCTTGTTTGTGATAGTGCAGATTTCTAAGCCTAAATGGAGGAAGATTGAGGAAATTCAAAGCAGAATACAAGAAACACGAATTCTGGGCTTTGGAATGCTTTCTGCCTAAAGCTGGAGAAACTGGGATGCAGGGAGGCAATATGGGTCTGGGTTGCATTGGGCCAGAATCAAAAAAATGAAGGAGAAAAATCAAAGCTTAGAACCTGACCCATCCATCTCTCTTGCTGTTGATTTTGGAAGAAAACAAGTACATCCAGATCAGCAGGCCATGCTATTATCCCAGCTAACCAAGGAAGATGTATTTTTTAGAGAATTTTGCACAACAATCTAATCATCATCCTTAGAAGCTCTGGATATGTACTCTCTCAAAGCTATTGTAATTTCCACCATTAGAATAGAAGTATAAAAAAACTCACTCTACTTTCTGTCTAGATTAGTTATCTTTACTTTCTGCCT
Organism: Lavandula angustifolia; assembly: GCA_028984105.1. Classification (NCBI taxonomy): domain Eukaryota; kingdom Viridiplantae; phylum Streptophyta; class Magnoliopsida; order Lamiales; family Lamiaceae; genus Lavandula; species Lavandula angustifolia. Next base: position 27,773,186 of record CM054804.1, read on the forward strand.
AGAAGACTTCTGTTGAATTTTGAGTATTGGTTAGCTTTTATTCTTACTTGTCTTTTCTGCTTCTGAACATATTGAAGGAGGATTGCACTCGCTTCATTTTAGTTAATTTCAATGGATTCAATGATACATGTATTCATTTTGTTTTTAGATGTTAGGACAAATCTAAATTGATAATGTTCTTCTTGGTGATTTGCTCATTTTGTTCTTCCAAACATAAAAGCCTCGAGTTCCCATATTATTAACTCATTAAATTATCTAGTATGACCAAGGAAAAATTATCTTACAATTGAATATTGCTCATATTTAGAACATTAACACTAATTACAAGTTGCAGAAAATTATAAAGTTAACCAATTGTAATCATCTTGGACACTTGCTCCTTGGCTCATGTGTAAATCAAGTTGGCTCATTTCATCATCATTGACAACTTCATCTAACTGTAAAAACATACATACAATAAATAATTAATTATGAATATATAAAGAAAAATGTCAAAATGTATCAATACCATATTTCCAATTTCAGTTTGGCTTGAAACGCGTCCTCTATGACCTCGTCACCCTCCATGCCCTCTACGAGCCACGAGTTTATCGTGAGACCGACCCTCCTCGAGTTTGTCTTGAGACCTGTCCTCTATTAGCTTCATTCATATCTTCCTCAGAATCTATTCGTTCAGGGTCTACACCAACAATTGGATCACGAATGGATGTGTTAGTGACATTATTTTCCAAATCTCTTTCATTATTATTTGCAGGTTGTGTCATTTGTTCATTGAAGTTCAACAATTCAGTCTTTAAAGACTCAAAGCGTTTCTTGACAAGCCTAATTTTTGCCTAATGACCCATTGCAAAATCAGTACATTCATGAAATATGCATTCCATTTCTCTAAAAATCTTGTTGTGGCGGCGATGCACATCTTTTCTCCACCTTCCAAATATGTACCTCTCAATAATATTACTCACACCTTTAACAATCAATACTTTGAAGATATGGCAACAAAGCAATCCCCAGGTACAACTATAAAATGTCCAAGTTCCTTAAACTCAACTGTATATTCAAATTCTTGAAAAAAGTCATTATAAATCATGCATTTTCAAGAACTCTGTACTTCTCAACACCATCTTTGTTTTCTTCTATTTCTACTTCCTCAACAAGATCACAATACACCAGCTGATTGATCATTTTCTGAATCAGTTTAAACATTGAGTTTTTGTATGCACGTTGAAATTGACACTCCCATGAATAGTCAGAGACATAATTAATTACCTTACTTGCTAATATAGCTGGCAAAGTAGCAGGCCAGGCCGGCTCAGCCCCGGGCTCACCAGGCCGAAGTGTTTTTCCAGTCCGGGCTGGGTCGGCCCAACACTCCATCGGGCTGATGATTTGAAGCCTAGCCTAGCCACCTATGGGTTGTCGGGCGAGCGAGCTTAACCGGCCCGATTTTTACTTTTTTTAATTTTTATTATAAAATTAAATTTTGCACTATAATTTTTAATTTTAATAAAATATATTTAAAATATTATATTAATTAAACTAATATAAAAAAAATAAATAAGATTACAAATGTTACACACTTACTCCATTTGATTCTTAGAAACTTATAATATACAATGTCATTTGGATTTAAATCAATAGTACAACATTTAAATTAATAATGAATAATTAAATACCAATGCCCAATGGAGACACTAAACTTACATGTTATATTTATCATTAAAAAAGTTAAAATTTATTTATCTTTATAGGCGGGCTTTTTAGCCCGGAAACCTTGGGCTATTAGGCCCCGCGCTCAATAAGCCCAATATGGACAGACTTTTTTAGGCCCGGTTCATTTTGGGCCTCTATTTTTCAAGCCCAACTGAAACGCCCCGACCTCCACGAAGAGTCACAGAGGTCGAGTCGTCACGTAAAGAATGATATAACATATTTTCAAACTATTTTTGGAAAATTGGAATATTTTCCTAATTTAAACTATATCGTTTAATGCGGACCATTTGTAAAATTATTAAATTTATTTTTTAAATATGTTTAGCAGGTACTTCAGTAGTTATGAGTTTCAAAACAAAACATAAACATCCATTCGCAAGTCTAAATAGTACAAAACAATCATGACATAACCCCTCCTCAGCCCTTCTTCCGTCGCCCTTGCCGCTCAACCTGAAAACATTTTGATAACAATTTGGGGTTGAACACTAGTGTACTCAGTGGGTAAGACAGTTCAAAAACTTATAAATAGTTTATCCATGTATGAAATATGTATTGGAGGGTTTTGAAAAGAAACTGCTCCAACCATACAAAAACATTAAACATTGGGTGCGCACATTTGTGTCACATCTCCTGTTACTTCTACCACTTGATTCTCATATCTTGGGCCTTGGCCCTCGAGTCGAAACTCGAGGGGTCCCTCATATTATGTTAGTACTTGGTACACAAAGTTGATCCCACTTTGTGTTACTAACAAACACGTGTACACTATTATTAACCCTCATCTAGCGTGTTAGGCCAGATGAGAGCCTCGATCGATCTATCACGTAGAAGCATTAAACAGGTAAATGCACAAAAACTTTCATGGATAAACAGATTTCATAGAGCTTATTAACTCAAAAGATAATTTTTAGAGAAAATATTACCCACCTCAAAATTCACTGATTTGATTTACGAGTATTCCCGACACCGGGGCTATTGCTCTTCCACAAAAGGTCCTACAACCATATTCTAAGTATTAACGACTTGATCTAGCAGCCAGGGTACAATTCATGATCTATATAACAATACCTAATAGTTATTTTGTTAGAACAATGTCCTAGCTATAATCTGTTAAACTTGTGCAAAAGGCCTATTTTGCAAGAATTTCACAGACCATGGCTTCGCTCCATAAATTCTAATTTTCTATATATATCTTCCTTAATGAGTCTAGTTTACACTGAAATTGATTTCATAACAAAATAATAAGTCTTCTAGGAGTTATCACCAAAATAGTACTCACTGTACAAACAGGGACAGTTTCTGCCTTACTATAGTTTAACTACGAGTTGTGGGACCAAAAGTACTCTAAAAATTCTGATATTCAACACAAGCTTAGGGGACATGCATTTAAATATCATATCAAAATTTCACTCACGATGAATAAGCGAAGGATTCAGAAAATACAGAGTAATTTCCACCAAAATCCACTATATCGAAAGCATGTCTCCGATTAACAAACGAAAGTTTATAATAAACTGCTTTTACATGCATGTTTTAAAAATACAAGATAAATATTTTTTAGAAATTCCTACGTGTGTAGAGTATTTAGGAAAAAGAATCAAGTCAATATCATTTTTTTGAAGTGAGATATAAATATTTTTCTAAGCTCTATCCCGAATGCGTGGTTTTTCGACAGCAAAGAAGTGAAAATTCATTAAAATATAAATAATTGTCCAAAAATAACCAAAATTTGCAGAATTCTTAAAGACATCCTAAAAGTTGTCTCTATAATTTTTCTGGAATTTTTAAAGCAACAAAAGATTGAGTAATTGGCTTAGAAACTCATGGAAGAATCGAAAACCATCAAAAATGCGTTCTGCCTAAAATTCTTCCACTCTAGGAGGATTCTTAAACGAGATCTTGCTACCCTATTTGGACCTCATGATAGATATATCATGACCTTATATGTTTATACTAGGAAACACCATGCGTGTAACATATAATGCATCACTAAGCACATTTGAATTGTGAGAAACATAATAGAGAAATTAAACAAGGAGGATTACTTCTTATGCTAAGATTTCAACATGCAGTCCCATACCCCTTCATGCATGCACGATTCAAACCAAAACTCAATACAACAACAACAAGATCGACATTATCCTACCCCGAGAGCATCATGTTCGTAGAAAAAGGAAAAAAAATGGAGTATAATATAACAAGGTGATAGAGATGATTACATGATGTATTACACTAGCTACTAAGAACTCCTAAGATTTGCTTCCCTCCCCAAAATCGATGCCACCAGCTAGAGGAGATCTTTCTTTGTAGGCTAAGTTTGAGATATGGTATGGGATCGACAAGGTTGTGATGAGTATTTAAAGACGTGAAGACCAAAGTGATCAACTCCTAGCTACCCTCCCTCATGCATGTATGCCACGTAGAGAATGAGAGAAAAGAGAATAGTGCCCTACCATGCACTACCACTATAGTGTATATAGGCTTCATGATTTACATAATGTTTCTCAAGTGGGAGGCAAGTTCATCTTTGATGTGAAGTACCACTTCCACGTGGTGAGTAGGGAATTCAATCTAGGAGAAACATTCCACTAATCCTAGTATATATATATATAGCTTAGATGTTAATTAAAATATATAGTGACTTAATTATTCGTATAATGGTACCTATAGTGTCACAAATTGGAACTATGTTCAAAAGGTGACATAATTTATTATATATTATTGTCTTGGAAAATTTCTCTTGGTACAAATTTATTATCGGCTTATACTAATATAGTCGAATAATGTGACGCGACTATCAAAACCATACTAACTTATCATGCCACACGTACATGTACATGCATACCGATTTCTACGACACGACATGATACTAGACTCGCTCTTAAGGCTTAATTATTAATTTCGAAATATGTAAAATTCATGTGTCATTACACCAACCAAGCCTCAGTTACGAGTATCCCGGCCAGTCCAACGGACTGGGCCCATTTTGTCAGCAAGTTGTTGACTTGTGATCCTCAAGAAGTTCCTTCTCAATTTTGTGACTTATTGCAATCTCATATTCTCACGAACTGCTTCAGTGTACTCTTAGAATTATATAATTATCAAACTAAGCGTGCATACTTTCACTTCTTTGAGTGGAAACCATACCTGCCCAAAATATGTGATTGAGATAGATGGGTGCCCAACTCTCCCTCTCACTATAAAGCTTCAACAACCAATCATTATTTTTCAAATTGTACCTCGGTACAAACTCATGTCACTTCGTCTAAAAAATCCCACGATAGAGACTGTTATAGACCATTAACTTGAACTCATCTAGTGCTTCGCCAAATTCCTCAACATTCTTAAACTTTTCTGGTAGCTTACAAAGAATATGGCATAAGCAAAAACGACATGTGTTGTACTGGACATGAATTCACTAACAACATTCTTTTTACTTCCACACTAATTAGTTAGAATTGCATTTGGATGAATGTTTCTCATTGCCGAAAACCAAGTTGAAAACACCCACTTGAACGAAACAATATTCTCATACGAAATCAAAGCACAACCGAGTAAAATGGATTGACGCCTACCATTGTTGTAAATGTCATCCGATACTAATTAACTAAATAAGTAATGTCAAAGCTTCTCACATCGTGAAATTCTTCATAGGCATCTTTTATACTACGCGGGTGAATCCATAGAACATTTTTTTAGCCTTCCTTCATCATTTGTATCTATTAGATTAAAAAACCATTATCTTTCTATTGCATACCCAAAATAAATTGTGAATAGTTTCGGCATCCCCATTCCCTAACCTTAACTTCCTCCGACTTTCGATGAAATTTCTATAGTCTTTACCCAAAAAACCTAAGTTATGTGGCCCACAATTTTGCATTCCAAGCAATCTTATGCTATTGCAAAGTTTTAGACTTGAAATATCATTCCTTTCCAATTGCAGTTTCATTTCAGTAGTTAAATTTCTATGGCTAGACGACATATCAAGATTAAACTCATGATTGTGAATGTCAACTCTTTTAGAGAACACCAACAGACAATCTTTCAGAATTGTACTTATTTTTGCTGGACAATTTATTCTTTTTAGGCATTTTCTGCATATGATTTCCTCCCTCTCACAACTGATTGTTTGATACTTGTAATGATCACTATTACCCTTATTAGCTTTTTCTTTTTGCTACGCTAAATCCCTTTAATCTTGCATATTCTTTATACCTGTAGAATAAATTACTAAGACTAGGAAACACCATACCTGGAGTTTAACCTTCTTGGATATTCCAATGATCATTTGTTTCTCCATCATTAGCATAATCATCTTCACCATGTTGTGAATTGTCGTCATCCAAAAGATTATCGTCATCACTTAATCTAAACAATTGATGCGTAACATTACATCTCATATTATATGATACTGGATCCATATGTAATCTATGTACTAACTTTAGCAAATTATTTTGCTTGCGGTAGATAAGCAAAACCATCTCGTTTTTATAGTTGATAAAATTTGGAATAAATATTAAGTCCAATAATCATTAAAAAAATATGAGAAATTGATAAAAGAATTTGGGAAAAAAAATCAAAGAATTTGATCATATATGTCCATATGAAAATTATTTATAACTAGTTGGTCTACAAAATTAAAAAAAGTATTATTAATGAAATATGATATCAATAATTATACAATAAGTTGATAAGAAGTTTTAAAAGAAATTTAAATAAATTAAATATTTATAGTTTATTAGTGAAGGATTAGATTTTCATAAATTATAGAATAAGTTGATAAGAAGTTTTAAAAGAAATTTAAATAAATTAAATATTTATAGTTTATTAGTGAAGGATTAGATTTTCATAAATTGATTCATTTTTTGATTAGTTTATTAATGAAGGGGATTAGTTTATAGTGTATTAGATGTCCATATTAATCTCATTCTTAGACTCACTACAATCAATATTATTAGCATGAAATTAACATGATTTTTTTATTCATTTCATTGTATTAATGAGATTAATCTTAATAAAAAATATTTATTAGTGTTAATGGATGTTTGAGCAAAATTAATTTATATATCTAATTGGTCTAACTTCCTAATATAAATTATAAAAGGGTAGCATAGCCTTTTTAAGTTTAACTGAAGTTATTTAGGGAAATTAATCTGAATCAAATTAATCCATTTAGCATCACCCTAAAAAAATACTAGAGTGATCTATCCAAAGTGCGCTTGAATAAATTCGGATAATGTGCATTAAGTTAATAGAATGTTATAATGTCAGTAAAATTCGAGCATGGGACTTTTGGCCATGAAACAATCAATTTAACCCATTTATATATGTTGGTACAGTGGATGCACATGGACATGGAATTATCCAATTTCTTTCCGGCACGGAGATTATGAAAGTTGTTGAGGTGTGAGTAAATAATTGATAAAGTAGTAGGGTCCACTAAATTTATAAAGTAATTACTTTACTAAAAAAACTGAAAGTGGACAATTGGAGAGGGACAATCCGAAAAAGAATATTGGATAATTGGAGTGAGACGGAGGGAGTAATAAATTTCACCTATACTTCTTAAGAAATTTATTATTTTGACACCTTAAAAATGCACTTTCACACCTCAAACCCATACTTCCTCCGTCCCGCTTGACTTGGCCTCATTTTTGGCACAGTTATTCACCGGAGTTGTTTGATGTAAAATCTTATTTTAGGTTGAGGACAAGTTAAATAGAAACATACTAAAATGAAAGGATGTCCGGTCAAGCACGATGCAAGGGAGTAAAATCTAAATTTCGCCGAGAATCATATATTCTGGATCTGATCACATCCCTTCTCCATTGACACTTACATGTTGAGATCATCTAATATACATTTGGTGTTCCAAATCACGTCTTATTTCATGTTTGGTTTTTTCCATTATTTCAAAATTTTAAAAAAATGGAACGAGGCAATAATTCTAAAACAAAGATAGCATTTTTGTTAATATTTTGTATTACCAGTGTCTGTACGCATGTGCGTGTATTTGTGTATCCACCACGTGAAACACAAGAGCTAAGAACAATTTGAAAATTGAGAGGCCGCCCTACTTGCCTATAATCCGGCCAACCCTACCAATTAGTTACTTATGATGCTACTGAACTCAACACTTGAATTGCAAGTCCATGTTATAGTATTTCACCACATTCTTGAATTGAATGGAGATTCTGAGTACAACTATTGTAGTTTCCAGGTATTCAGATGAATGAAACATGTGTATGAGAATCGATTAAGCCTCGATCGAACTTGTATGCTATGTGACAAAAGGATGAATCACCTGTAATGTTTATACTAAAAGTAGGCGCATGTTACTAAACTCACCACCAAACCTAACAAGGCTCCTGCAGCAACTTCAACTTCTGTATGACCGATGGATTCTTTCAAACAAGATGCTGGAATTTCTGATCCTCCATTGATGTCTGATCTTATATGAACGCGGTGCTTTTTCTGGGACGACCTATCAGTGATCTCTAAGTCTGTTGATGATTCTCTTGAATAAGAATTTACCAAATCATTTGCTTCATTTATAGCAGATGGCGTATACAATGTGGAGCTCCGAATAACCTTGTTCAGTACTTTTGCATGAGTTCCCACCTCCCTTCTAACCCCCTGCAATTAAAGCATTAAGCTGAAGTTGTAGGACCACCCAACAATTACACAGCATAAGATAACTTAAGCATGAAATGAGCACTAGTTAAAGTTAACATCTTTAGCATAATACATATTTGGATAGTTCCATCTAAAGTGCTGCCTCCATGTTTAAGTCACAGTCCACAGATTTTACAATGGGAGAACACGAATACCTAAACGACAGGGATGATGGCGCGGAAGGCCTCAGACAGATGTGCACATTTCATATGTTTATTTTGCTAAAAGAGCATTCAGATTCTGTAGTGAGTAACTAACTGAAATAGGAAGTTATGCACTTTATGTCATCCAATCCAATCCATGCCCAAAGTTAACACAACAGAACAAACAAAGAGTCCTCAGAAAATCCCACTTCAGAATCCATGTGCAAAAGTTCAATCAAGATTTCATTTGGAATCAGTTCACAGAGAAAGTCATAGTTTTGGAAACAAACCTGTGCATCAAACATAACAAGGCCGGCATAAACTACAGCTAAACCAAAAAGTGCATCAGAAAATCCCCTGCAAATCAAATGGGGAAAGTGGTAAGTGTTAATAATCAAAACCCATTTCCACAACACTTGTTCATTCCAAAACAACATTATAGCACTGCTCAGTCCAACAAAAACTCAAGACAAAAAATAAACTCCATACCTCTCGACGGCAAGACAAGTTGCAGTCGCCACAACAGACTGGAAAAAGGGGGAAAACATACAAAGCCAGTTAGATTAAACTAACTACAATCTAAAACTAACTCCAATTCAGGAAATAAATCTTAAATAAAATTACAGAAGAATGGGTAGAAGGTAATCCTCCAGCTTGGGCACAAGTCTTCAAGTCAAATTTCTTGCCGTACAGAATGGTGGAAGTAAAAGGCTTGGTCAACTGTCCAATTGCTGCAGAAACAGTGGCTGATACAAGAACCTGTGAAAACAAACAAAAAATCGTTCGCAAACTGCAAGACAAAAGTGAAAACAAAAAATCGATAATTAAGTTTTAGACGTACTTTGTTGTGCAAAATAGCACTGACGTCGTGGAGCGGGAGGCCGTTTCCGGCGAGTTCAGAGACGCAACGGACGGAGAACGAAGAGGAGAAGATGGGAATTTTTCTCCGGAAACGCGCATTTTTTGGATTGAGAAATTGGAGGCCGCCGCCGAAATTGATAGATTGCAGTATCATAATTGAATGAATGAATTTGATTCAAGTTCTATTTCTTCGTTTTTAAAAGCTCAGTTCCATATTCGTTGCGGTTGTTTGTCCTTGCAACTGCTGGATTATTTTAGGGAAAAAAATCAAAAATCCACCCAACCTATGTAAAATGTCCTATTTTCCCCAACCTATTAATTTCAAGAGAAACACTCCCAACCTATGATAATAAGTACAATTACCTCCCTATTAAATTTTTCCATCCAAATTAGAGATAAAAATGGAAAAAAATATTAATGAAATTGAAAGGTGCAATATCACTCCCAACCTAATGAAAAGCGTGTGATTCCACTCCTCACCTATTATAATGTTTGAACCCTAAGCAATTTCGTTCTCACCATTCTTCTTCTTTCTATTTTTCATTTTTCTTTTTCTACTACTTCTTCGAGTTGTTGTAGTCCATAGAAAACTTATTCTCAAGAAATCTACCAAAGGTCATCTACAAGGTACCCAATAAAATCTATACGTCTTTTTCGATGTTTGAGGTCATACATACTATGTTTTCTTCAGGACTGATAATAGGTGATTTTGATCTCTATCTCAATCAAATAAAATGCTCTAATTTAGAATTCCTGATGTTGAATCACTAAAATTGATCGCTAATCTTCAGGAAATAAAGAAAATCGCCAAATTTGAGTCAGCAATTATGTTGGTCCTGAGTGTACGGTCAGGTGTAGAGCTGTGTTCTTAAAACCGGCCCGGTCATTGACCCGAAATTTTTTTTTGTTGAACCGGTCGAACCGGTTCAACCGGTGGGTCGACTCGGTGTGACATCATAAATATATGATTAAATTATATAAATATATAGCTATTTTAATATATGATTAAATATAAATATATAGCTATTATTATTAATAATTTTAATTATTATTATTATTATTATTATTATTATTAATTAACGAAAAAATTTAAAGAAAAAAAGGAAGAAGTAGATAGTTATATATAGGCTTATGTTGTTTCTCATTTCTCATATATATTCGATGTGGGATGGAGGAAAGAAATAAATGGGTGTTGTACACTTCTTTTGTTCTCACTTCCAAAGTGTTGTCATCCCACATCGAAAATGAATGGAAGTTGAGAACAAAATTTTTCTATATAAACCCTATCCCCTCCTTTCATTGCTAATCCCACTTGAGTGAAGTTTTGAGCTTTGGTATCGAATTCGAGTACCAAATTCGAACTTCTGTATCGAATTCGAGCTTTCGAGCTTGAATTAAAAAATTAAAAATTATTTTATTTTTATATTTAATCGAGCTTTTGAACCGAGCTCGAACATTATAAAATTTTATCGAGCCGAGCTCGAACTCATATTACCGGTTCGATAACGTACTCTACATAAAATAACACATTAAAAAAAAAACGAGTCGACCCGGTCACCGGTTACCGGTTCAACCGGCCGAACCGGCCGGGTCACACCGGGTCAATTGGAAAACCGAGTCAACATGACCCTCGGCCCGGATTTTTGACCGGTTCCGGGCCAAACCGGTTGAACCGGCCGATCCGGGCCGGGTTTCAAAACACAGGTGTAGAGGGGGGGGGTGAATACACCTGAATCCGATTTTCTCAACTTCGAACACGAACAGTCCTGTTCAGGAAAGTGCCGTACTGAAATAATTCAGCAGACCAAATAGCCGTTGCGAATCGTGTGTGGCAAAGAGTCTCGACTCTACCGAGATCCGCTGGGCGGACCGAGTCGAATTCAGTATCAAAACAGTAGAGTTCCAGCAGTGCGGAAAAGTGTAGGCCCTAATCAGTTGAGTGGAAAACCGTTTTATGCAAGTCTCAGTTTAGCAAGTAGACAGTTCAGTATGCTGAGACAGTTGTATGATTTTAAAGAAGATTTTCGGTGTGAACGGTAAAAATCAATGCAACGATGTCGAAAAAGCAATAACAAGACACGATTTTTAAAGTGGTTCGGATATCAATCGATCCTACGTCCACTGTCCCCGAACAGTTCGGGAGGCTATTTATTATACTTGAGTTAGTCTCGGTCGGCTTGTACACGTGACAAAGCCGTGGCTTGGGGATTATATCGAGCAAGTCCCGGTTTACAAAGGCATCAAACTAAAGTGTTTGACAAACTTCTCCAACTATGAAGGAGTCCTTTTACAATAAGGATTGGGTTCAAATATGAACTCCTTCGTCTAAGCTATAAGTATATTCGGTTGAGCTTAGGGTTAGAGGGATAGGGAATGAGAATGTAGCTTCTAGATCGACGAACAAATTGAAATAAGCTTTAGGTTCGTGTACGTCGATTTGGATACTAGAGGCTCTTCTAACAGTTTAGCTTGGTTCCCTATGAGCTGAGAATGTAGTCTTTCGCCGGAGATAGATCTTCAAATTCTTGCGGAAGACTTAGGATTTTCTGGTTCTAGCTCGTTTGAATGCTTGTGTTTGATTTCGTCGTTTTAGCTTATGCACATTCTCTCTTCTTGAAATGTCCCTCTATTTATAGAGCAGAGATTGGAAAAGATCCGTTGGAGACGATCTTCTTCTTTCTCTCTCTTTTGGTAGCAAACGGCTCTTTTAAAGTAGGTAACAGTGTGCTTTCCCACCTTTTTAGGTAAAGGGTTGACTGCAGCTTTAGCAGGTGAGAAGACACGTGTGTTCTTGTCATTCGTTGAGGCGGATAGAGTGGTTGAGACAGCACAGACTTCAAGGCAAACCGAAGCTGACTTCTCTCTTCCTTGTATATGACAATGCTGATTGTTTTTCAAAAGTATCTGACAGTTCAGAAGACTGTCTACCGATGCTGAGTCTGATCCCGTATTTAGTAGGTAGATAGCTGAGTAAAGTCTACTGAAGATCGGCTACGAGTTCGATGAAGCTGCTCTGCCGAGTTCGGTTCATCGACTCTTTCGATATCTTGCTCTCGCCGAGTCCAAGATATGCGAGTTTCCTACTTCTGGTGTTAAGGCAGATAATCTACTGAGCGCCTTGAACAGAGCAGAGTGTCTACTGAGTCTGAAACCTCAGAGACAAAAATAACGATTACAATGGAATGGTTCACCAATCAGATAGGGTTTTGGGATCTTCAAATCTTCTCAACATTCAGAGCACTAGGCTGCTGAGCATGGTTCAGTATAGAAGATAGAATCATTTCCCACCAAGTAAGACTATGCTGAGGATAGAATCATCACCCAACAAATTATATCGAACACCTCATGTGCATTTCCAATTAACCCCGATTCCCATATAATCCCACAGCGGGGGTCAGGGGTGGGTGAGGGTCCTCCCTAATCGGAAAGTTACACCAATCTTAATTTTGTTTATTTAAACGTGACTCATTTTTCTTAGGATGATAGGGGTTTTGCGTCTTTGTGATTGGTATGCTTACTTCAGTCATATTTTGATTTTAAATCATTGAACAAAGTTTATTATCATCTTTTAAAACATGTTTCTATCAAGGCCCATTAGATATATATATAGGCCCACTAAATAAAAGTGGGTGCATTGAAAAAGTACTCACTGAAATTACTCCCACTAATGGGAGGGGCTTTTTCAATGACATAGCATGATATTACTAATGGGAGGACCCCTAGCATTCGATAAAAGTACTCAATGAAATTACTCATGCTATGTCTTTGATAAATCCAAAAGTTGACTGCAGAAAATGGTATGGAGAAAGAGGAAGGCAGATGATTCGGTTCTATAGTGAAAGTTTCAATAAGATGATTTTGTGTGCTAGATCAAAGCCGATCATTGAGATGCTTGAGAGCATTAGAATGATATTAATGACTAGACTGCACACAAATAGAGACAAAATGAAAAGCTAGCATGCTGATATTTGTCCAAGAATTCATAAGAAACTTGAAGAGTTGAAGAAAATGGCAGATGGGTTGAAATGTGAATGGAATGGTGAACATCAATTTCAGATTTCAGATTCTAATAAGGATGTTTTCAAAGTAGATGTGGCTGATATCAGTGGCGTAGCCGACTTTCGAGTCAGTGGGGGCCAACTACTAACCCATCGCACCCTCTATTGTATGTTGAAAAAAAAAATACAAATCGCACAGTTATTTAAAAAATGAGCATATTTTATAAAACATAAACACTATAATATTTCGAATTTTTATACATTTTAACTAAAAAGAAGAGATAAAAAGAAAATGAAGTGAGACAGAAAATGGGAGATAAAAATAAAAGAAAGAGAGTTTATTAAACGCACGCCATATACTTTTGAAGTTTTAGACATTTTAGCTAAAAATGAAGAGATAAAAAGAAAAAGAGAAATAAAGAAGCAAAAATAAAAGAAATAGATATAAACAAAAAAAGAATTGAGCTTTATAGAATGAAAATTGAACCTTTGATCTCCTACATAATACTATAGCTCTTAAAAAAAATCATCATGTTCTAATTTACGTAGTTAATAAATTTCTTAGTCCAAGTGGGGCAATGGCCCCCACTGCCCACCCCCTCCCTACGCCACTGGCTGATATGACATGTACATGTAAGCGATGGCAGCTAACTGGATATCCTTGTGTACATGCTATCGCTGGATTTGGGTACATGAGATGGAATGCTGAGGATTACGTTGATGAGTGTTATAAAACTAGTACATACTTGAGAGTTTACGGTCACTGCATGTGCGTGCTTAATGGTGTTGAAGAATGGCCGCTTTCTAACCAACCTGATCTACTCCCACCATTGATTGAAAAACTACCTGGAAGACCTAAGAAACATGCAAGAAGAAAATCTTATCTGGAGGAAGTGGAGGAAAAAACAAAGAAAGCAATGGAAAGAGCAAAAGAAGCGGGCAAACTTGGAAGAAACGGTATTGTAATGAATTGTAGTTTTTGTAAAGTCCCAGGTCATAATACTAGGACATGCAAGCTTTATGAGAATCACTTGGCAGAACAAGGAGAAGGTTCGAGCAATGGTCATGCTTCAACGGTAACTAGACACATTTATTCATCTTGCATTATTTATTTCCGTAAACGTGCATTATATATTGATCTTTCAATTATAGGTCATTATTCAAAATAGCCGAGCTAGCATTGTTGAAGCTATGAATATTATGAATCAGGTATAAATTCCAAATTTAATTAATTAGTTGTGATATTTAACTCTTGCCAAATAATTTCTTAATACTTTCTACTTTGTTATAGGATAATTATGGACAAGTGATGACGTCTTCTATTTAAGGAGCATATTCTGTAGCTACATCGAGACTTGATAAATTGCCGACCAGAGGTGGTGGTAAGAAGAAATAATTATTTATTGAAGAATCTTGTGTTGGAGTAGATGATAGAGGGACGACGAAGAAGAAGAAACCATAGAGATCTTAGTTTATTTATGATGACTTAATGATGTTAATCATGAATTAAGCATTCTCAGTGGCTATTTGTTCTTTCACATACTACTTTTATTAGAGACATCATTAATATATTAGTGACTTTTCTAGAACTTATCTTTATATTCTCATTTGACAGGTTTTATTAGCTTCACCAACACAACTGCACATAGACAGCCACAATATATGAATCAGATTGTTGGCAGTTGTGATTTTTAGTTATTTAACGAAGACTAAGTCATTTATTTTTAGTGAATGTGGTGGCAGGCCTTAATCAACAACACTGTGTTTCATGCATGCTTGTCACTCACTTTACAAATGAAGATGCTTACTGATTGGGGCTTAATCTTTTTCGAAACTGTTTCTAGATACTATTATTGAATAATGAGAGAAATATGTCATCAGTAGACTCACTAACAAGAGATATTCTGACATATAATTAAGGCATTAATTAGTAGAACTAATTAGAACCTATAATCCCACCACAAAACAAGTCAGTCGACTGCAAGGTTATTAGCTATAGGGGCTAGGGGATGAATAAATATTATTTGTATTTGTGTTTGCGTGTGGAAAGTGAAGTATCTGAAAAGCACGAGAAAAAAAAGCATCGAAAGCACGAAAAAAAAACGTAAAGTTGAAGGAAATTTGAGATTCAAACATTATCATAGGTGGGGAGTGGAATCACACGTTTTTCATTAGGTTGTGAGTGATATTGCACATTTCAATTTCATTAATATTTCTTTTCCAATTTTGTCCCTAATTTGAATGGAGTTTTGGATGGAAAAGTTTAATAAGAGGTAATTGTACTTATTATCATAGGTTGGGAGTGTTTCTCCTAAAATTAATAGGTTGGGGGAATAGGACATTTTACATAGGTTGGGTGGATTTTTGATTTTTTTCCATTATTTTATTACTACTAGTTGTAGTTTTGGGTCGAGGCCCTTGGGATCTATGATAATTTATAATTGCCCCAAATAGTAGTGGAAATTGGGAAATGCACCAGACGAACTTTTCGGTTATGACAACTTGACCTACTTGCGACCTAATAATAATTTTGTTTAGGAGCAGTCAACCAATTAAAAGAGACCAATATGATTACAATTTTGCCTTAGCTAAATCGTCTTCAAATCTGAATAAAACCGACTTCAAATTTTGTGAATATTTTCCCTAAATTTTCAGAGAAAAAAACATTTTTGTCCTATAATGTTGCTCTAAATCGATTTTGGTCTTGCAATGATGCCTTAATTAATTTTGGTACTATAATTTTACAAACTATTTATTTTTGGTCCTCTTGCTGTGAGATACTCGCCGTTTTCCGTCGCCGGAGATATTTCCAGCCACTTGCGCATGTGAAGCAAAATCTAATAAAATCATTTTTGGTCCTGTAATATTAACTAGTAATAGAACTTGGTCTTTTAATGTGGTTTTATAATCGCTTTTGATCATATAATGTGTTTATTTATGTCGTGTAATGTGATATTAGTTTATTTTTCTACTTATAACTTTACATGTTTTTTATTTTTGGTCTATTTGTGAACAAAGATTTGTTGTATTAGTTTTTTAAACCACTTTATAAAACTAAGAAAACACAATTTATTATACTAATATTATTAAACACAAAATTAAATACAATTTTTTTACTAGTATCATTAAACACAAAATTTAATTTTTTATGTTGTAGTGACCTAAAATGGATCAAAAAGATTACACGCCACCTTATAAAATAAAAAAATAAACTAATGTTGCATTACACTACCGGAATCAATTATAGGAATATTACAAGACCACAATCAATAATAAAACTATATTATAGGATTAATATCGATTATATGCTACATTACATAATCAAAAATGATTTTATTAGAGTTTGCTTCACATGCGCAAGTGGTGGAAATATCTCCGACGACGGAAAACGGCGAGTGCATCCAGTGGCGTAGCCAGAGATTCAACTTCACGGGGGCCAATTTATTATAATTGTACATAAAATAAAATAAGAAACATCTATAGCAATATCATAACATAATTTAAATAGCATACATTACCAAGGCTAAAAGTTCAAAGTCATACACATAAGTTCATAATGTTTCTCTCCTATTTTTCATGTTTTGAAACCTATTCATAATAGCTTCATTGGTAACATCTACAAAAACATCATTTTCGATGTAAGGCACTAAACAATCATTTAACAACTTGTCTCATAAACGGTTGCGCAGAGAACTCTTAATGATCTTCATTGCCGAAAAAGCTCTTTCAACGATTGCGGTAGCCACAGGTAAGGTCAGTGATAACTTAACTAACAAATAAACCAAAGGAAAAACATCATGTTTCCTTGTAGAAACTAACTTCTCAGCAAGACCTCCAAGTCCTAATAGTCCCGAGAACCTTTCATCAGCACACACATCACGTATAAAATTCTCAAGTTGAGATTCTAGTTGATACAAAGCAACTTCTGTAAAATCAGACAGATAAAACTTTGCAAGACAAAGTAACTTCTCAGTATCAAATACAGCAAATGAGTCTCTAGGATCAAAACATGTCATGCACATAAGCAAATTTGTATTCACTTCATCAAAACGTTGATTCAACTACAGAACTTGCATGTCAATCACAGAATAAAATAGTTGAACTCGATAATAATGGTCATTCGTCAATTTCTCAACTCTGCGTCTTCCCCTTCCTCGAGCTACATAATCATCTTCCATATCAAACACATCTATCTCATTTGTGCTACAAAACTTAGTGACTTCAGTCACTAACTTCTCCCAACCTTCATCTCTCATTTCTTGCAAACGTGCTTTTGCTATCTTAACAAGATTCATTGTACTAACAATATCCTAATCCTTCTTTTGTAGCACTTGAGATAGGTCATGCGTAATCCCCAAAATTTGCTTCATAAGATACAACACAAAAAAAAACTCAAATCAGCTTGTAACTTCTAACAAATCCAAAGCTTAAGCTCTTTGAAAACCATCACTACCATTGGTACCAACATACTCAAGAACATCAAGAACAAAAGAAAATAAATGCATTAAGTTGATGAGTGTACCGTAATGAGAACTCCAACGAGTATCGCCAGGACGCTTCAATGTCATTTCTTGATTCAGTCCACTTCCCGTCTTAATTTCATCACTTGCAATACCTTCAATGACCTTCTTTCTCTGTGTCTCCAAAAGCAAATCAGTGCGCTTACAAGAACCTCCAACAACATTGCATAAATGGTTGACAGTGTTAAAAAATGACCCCACACTTGGATGATTTTTAGCAACAACAACAATTGTCAACTGGAGTTGATGTGCGAAACAATGAACAAAATAAGCCTGAGGATTCCTCTTAAGTATCAAACTCTTCAATCCATTAAATTCGCCACTCATATTGCTTGCACCATCATATCCTTGACCTCTCAAACTAGAAATGCTTAGCCCATGTGTTGATAACAAAGAATCAATACCCTTCTCGAGTGAGGCTGCACTCGTATCTCTAACATGAACAAGACCAAGAAATCGTTCGATGATGCATCCTTTCTTATTCACATAACGTACAACAACACCCATTTGCTCTTTGACGGACACATCTCGACATTCATCAACTAATATGGAGAAAAAATCATTTCCAATATCATTAATGATAGCAATAGTTGTCTCAGTTGCAGCTGCATTAATGATATCATGTTGAATATCTGGTGATGTAAGTCTCGCGTTGTGAGGTGCATTCTTCAGCACAACATTAGCTATCTCTTCATTCAAAGTAGCCAGCACTTTCAAGAGCTCGAGAAAATTTCCTTGGTTTAAGGATTCTTCTGACTCATCATGTCCTCGAAAAGCTAATCCTTGCATAAGAAGGTAGCGAAGACAAACAATTGATGCATTTAATCGGCAATGATAATTGGACTTTGATTTCCTTGATGCTTTGGAAAGAGACAATTCAATGTGTTGGGCTTGATTCATCAAATCTTCACATGCCAATCTACATTTATTATGATCACTATTATGGTCTCCAACGTGACAATTCAATCTTCTTTTTTGCGCCAGTTATTAAACCCTTCACTTACAAAAGCCTCATGCTTACTTTGTCTGCTTCCGGATGAAAAAAGATAGCAATGTAAGCAATAAAGAGCATCATTTGCAATGCTATACTCCAACCACGTCTTGCCTTCATCAAACCAAGAAGGAACAAATTTGCGCTTTCTATTTCCCATTATTCTTTGTGGGAAATCATGATTGCGTGGTTGACATGGGCCCTTCAATAAATAAGCTCTGCGCACTTGCTCTATTTGGTTAGGTGGATAACTATTTATAGCAGGTCAAAGTCCTGGATCACTCGGGAGATTTTCTAGATCAACTTCATTCGATGTTACTTGAGGTTGAACATCTACTTCAATATTTACTTCCTCTTCCAATGATGCTTCAACTAGAATACGTATAACATCATCAATAGTTGAAGAAGAACCATCTTTGATTTTTGCTATTGGTACAAAATATTGTTTCATTTTCTGTAAACAATAAGACAAAATGGTGATAGTCAAGCATTATGTTTAACAATAACATAGATAATGACATAATAACCCATTGCAGATGAAGAAAGTTCAATTTAAATCTTTGCAGGCATCCTAAAACCACCTATCAGCTACAATTTAATGGGTGCGTATATGTATCTAGAAAAAGTCAATAAAATGCTTATCTATGTAGTTCTCACTTCTCAGTATACTTTCATAAAATGAAAATTGAAATTTCTAATCAATTCAACCCAAAACTAAGCACTATTATCAAAAGTAAGCGGCAGAAGATTTAATTTCAGATAACATTCATGACATCCTAAATGTTAATTAAAAAAGATACAAGAAATTGAGCTCTGAGCTGATAAATAAAACGAATTATCAGTACCTAACAAATTGTAATTGGAAGCAAAAATTGTAATTGGAAGCTAACGTTTTAGAGAGAGGGCTTCACTCAGTAATTTCATCGAACACATAGACTTCATTAAAAAGCTCCAAACTACTTCAATAAGCAGACACAGAATATCTCCACTTTTGTCCCATAACAACATTTCATCTATGATCTATGATAAAACAAATGCAAGAATTCTCCAAGTTGAGATGAAATTGAAACTTACCCTCAAAAAATCTGCTTCCACAGCCCACCTCCACAGCCACAGTATGGAGGAGCTGCTCCTTAATCCGCACTACAACTAATCCAAATTTTCTCCAGATCGATATATACTAAACCGAGACCGAGATAGAGAGAGGGCTTCCCCTTTGTTGAAGAGTGGAGACGGAATGAATGAGAGAGTCAGCGTAATTCATAAGTTTTCCTATCCCTTCAATTTCAATTAAAAATCTAATAAAAATATTAAAATTACTATATTAACCCTAATATTTTTCAAAATGCCCATGGGGGCATTGGCCTCCACCAGCCCCCCCATGTGGCTACGCCACTGAGTGCATCTAACTAGTAATCGTATCAACAATCATCAAAGAAACCGAATTACAATGATTTGGTAAGAAAATCATATATGACTGTAGAAGAAGAAGAAAAAAAGTCTCTCACGGTTCGATCTCTTACCAATTTAACTAGTCTATAAATGGTTATTAATATTGTGTTAGCTTCATTCATAAATCAAATTAACACAGTCGAATGCTTTACAAGATCAAATGAAAATGCTTTTTTCTTCTTCTTCTAGGCATTAGCTCAAACTCTGCAGCTCCTTCCCCTGACAAAGAATCAGCACATGCTTTCTATTGCCATAACTAATGACGGTGTCCCATAAGTTAATAAAAAATGAATTTAATCTAGAAATACTCGAACTGAACATAAGAAGAATCTTCTGTTTTGGTAGTCGTTTTAGTGTTGTGATCACCTCCCGTGTTGTCTGAGTGCGGTGTTGAGTCCTTGGCAGCAAACTGCCTAAAATCTACCGGTGGAGGAATGTGAGGAGGAGTGGCACTTCTGACCAGAGCCCAGTTGAGCCCCTCAAAGAACGGATGCTGCTTGATCTCCGTTGCGCCTCTCTTGTACGCAATTCTCTTGTGTGGTTCCTTCACCAACAACCCCTTTATAAGATCCTTGGCGCTCGAACTCACTTGTGGGGAGTCCGGGAACTTGAGCGGCTGCCCCACCACGTTAAAGAGCGTAGCGCGGTTGCCAGCTCCCTTGAACGGGGTCGACCCGTGCAAGAGCTCGTATAGGAAGATGCCGAAAGTCCACCAGTCCACTGCGCTGCCATGTCCCTCCCCACGAATGATCTCCGGGGCCAGATACTCGTGGGTACCCACGAAGGACATGGAGCGCACGTTGGTGGGCTCCGCCATCAGTTCGGGAAGGGAGTTTGCGTTGTTCCCCTGCAGGCCGAAGTCAGATTTGGATTTGCGGTTCTTTTTGCTCTGGAAGTAGGGGAAGAAACCGGATGGCTGGGCGCGTGCTGCGTTTTCATCATCTAAGATGCCAACATTGTTAGCAGCATCGCTGTTGCTGTTTGTTGTTGATGAGGATTTTACGAGGGTTGGGTTGACAGAGCAACGTAGTGACAAGTCGAAATCGGATAGCATGATGTGCCCCTCTTCTCTCACTAGAACATTTTCTGGCTTTAGATCTCTGTACACTATTCCTAGCATGTGCAGATACTCAAGTGCCAGCAGCACTTCTGATGCAAAAAATCTGTAACCAGCAAACAACACTAATCAATATATGTTTACCTATGAGACATAATTTAGTGAAGAGTTAGTAAGTAGAGGTAGAGACCTCGCAGCTTCCTCTGTAAAATGCTTATTGGGCTGCTTTTGTCGGAGAGAATGAAGGTTACCTCCACTGCAGAACTCCATGACCAAGCAGTAAAACTTGTCAGTCTCAAAGTAAGAATACAAGGTAGGTAAGAAAGGGTGGTCGAGAAGACCAAGAATCTCCCTCTCCGTCTGAGCTCGAAGAAGCTTGTTTCTACTAGCAAGGGAAGCCTTATCCATAACCTTCATGGCAAAGAAAGCACTAGTCCCTCGAAGCTCAACAAGGTACACACTACCGATATCTCCATAACCGAGCCTCTTCAAGAGACGGAAGTTGTTAAGACCGAGAGGCGAATCTCTGGAAGAAGCACTAGTTATAGCATCCCATCTGACATCCCCACCAGTGTGGGGCTTAAGGGGTGCACTTGCACTTGTGCTGTCTAAACTGTCACTTCGGCTGCTGCTGCCGCTCACTTGATTCACATTCGGTATACTAGTATTTTTAGCAGCGTTGGTTTTAGTGTTGGGCGACGTTAATGCATGCGATCCATTTTTACTGCTCTGATGATCAGCATTGGGATGTTGTCCTCTAGGTGTTGGCAATGGGCAGGGGTACGCACCTGTTGTCTCACCGGCTAATTTATGACCCGAGTCAAATTGCGACCCGGGATCAAAGGATAGTGGTTCACATTGTGAGGCACCACCTTTTTTCACCGCTTCTCCTGGTTTCTTTACATCATTATTAGATGTATTCCGAGCTGTTGCAGAAGAGTTTTTGTCAGCTGCCTCCATCTTGCCTTGCCTCTATTACACACTATCTTCTCGTGTCTTGTGATTCATCTACATTTGCAAGAAAATAACTTCTTATTCCTAAGAACAAATGAAACAAAAGCAAACTCTTTTGAGCCCTTTTGCAGCAAACCTGAGAAAATGAGGGGAAACCAAACCAAACCAGAGCAAACCTTAACATCAGAATCAGAATAGTCAAAAAACAGAAGCACCTACAGACAGGTCTAAGACTTGAATATGGATTCAAATTTGCAACAAAATCTTCGCTCTTTAATTTTTTTTCCTCATTTCCGATCAAATTGCATCCTAGTTAGTGCAACGCACAAGAAAAAAACATATTCTGCAAAATTTTGGCCTTAATCAGGTTGGGTTTGATCTTAGCACCATTCATTATAGATACAGAAAAACTGCTAGATTGAGCCTGCAAACTAAACATCCTCCATATGTAGAATTTTCTGGAGCTTGAAATCTCAGGCACTCGTCAAATTGTCACGTTCATGAGTCACGACACTTGCATTTACGATCGAATCCAACAATCTGGAAGTGAAATAAATAAACAAGAACAGAAATACCAAATGCAGAAAAACTCAATTAATGTTGATCGCAATGCGATAATGCATTTAATCGCAACTAATGTTAATTCCTAGAACTGGTAATGCAGATCCTTGTGCGGATGAACACAATTCTAAACAAGCGTAAGAAATAATTTGATATACCTCCGGTTATTAGCGCAATCATATGACGCAGCAATTGGAGGAAGACGTTGGTTTAGGGACGAAGAATGTGGTGAGGAATAAAATATCCATAAAATGATCGATGCCTCTACGTGAGAAGATGTTTGTTGGTATTTGATTCAACGTGTGAAGGTTGTTGCTCGAATCAGCGGCATTGGTTTGGTAGATGAGTGAGGAGAAATTTGCGGGAAGCGATGAACACATGTAAATTTTGAAGTCCAAAATCCATAAACATCCTACCTCGATTAAGAGAGAGAGAGAGAGGACGCGAGGATCGGCATTTGCAACTCCGGAGTGGTGGCTAGGAAATGGTTTCCAAGATTCCACTAATTAACTTCCGAATTTTATCGAAAAGTTTTTACTTTTTACCAAAGGGTTGTAGATTACATTCAAAGTTTTTACCCTCTGTCCACAATTCTTGTAACATTTTTCTTTTTGGGATGTCACATTATTCTTGTAACATTTTTTAAAATAGACAATTATTACACACACTTTATTTGAAGGTCTCACATCTCTACTTACAACCAACAATTCTCTTAAAATACAGTGCCGAAAAGTTTTTTACAAGAATGATGGGACGGAGGGAATAGTAATAAATAAATTACCCAAATTGTATTAAGATATTTGATTAGATGACTTCAAAATTCAAAATCTACAATAAAAACGAAAAAAATCTCCAAATAAAATCGCAATTTTTAGTAACAAATAGCAAATCTAGAATAGTAGTAATTGGTAACCACTTCAAGATCAAGATTCTATACAAATAAAGTATTCGCATGAAATATCATACGAAATGAATATTTAACGTAAATATTTAATTTTGATTAAATATTATAATTAGTACAAATACTTCACAAACGACTCTCGATGAGAATACAATGCTATAGTAATTGGAATTATTATCCTAGACTCTTTTGGCACATAAATGCCATATGCTTATTTGGATGTTTTCAGGTGGAAGAGGGTGATGGATGCTTTGGGATTTTGATGGAGTTTGTATCATGGATCAAACATTTGTGCATTTTGGGACTAATAGTATAATTGTTGTTTGAGCTATTTCTATCAGCAAAATGGATCAATCCCAAGTTAGGTATACTATTGTCTAGCTAGTGTTGCTATGAGTAATTTGTATATATGTGATGAGTCCTTAAATTTGTCTAATTTTTTTTCAATTTACTCGCTCTTTATATTTAATACAATATTTTTGTTAAAAGAAAAAAAAAATTGAAAATATACAATACTCGCAACTAACCTACAAAGTAAAGCAATTCAAATGAACTTTAGAAGTAGAAAGAAAATTATGAAATACAATAAAAATAAGTAAACATTTTCCGCCCCTTAAAAAATGTGTTGTATTCTTTTTCGAAAGTCTCATTCAAATAACATACATCTAAAATAATACTCTCTCCATCCCATACAAAATGCCTCATTTCTACTGAGCGCGGAGATTAAAAAGCTTGTATTGTTTGACTTTTGACTTGGTAATTTTGATTCACATATTCTTTATTTTTTTAAAAACAAGACACTTTCTATGCGACAACCCAAGAAAGAAAACAAGACACTTTGTATGGGACCAAGTAAATATTTCAATTTAATATAAAGACACACTATTTTATACAATTTTACATATAAAACGTAAGTTATATGATTATTATGATATGCAAAAGTATAATGTACATTACTAATAGAGCGTTGAGAGCGTTCAGTTTGGAATTTTTTTCCTAGATTGAAGCTTTTATTTATTTTTATTAGTGGGATAAAGATTAAACCCTAGATATAAAAAAAAATCAAATAAGTTTTATATATATACTGCCTTTATTCATCATTCCATATTGTCAGTTCCAAACTCTCTGTTGATGTACATCATCACTTCAAACGTCTCTCCGTTTTCCAGCATTTGCCTAGAAACAACTTCCCGTTTACTGAAATTGAAACCTATGGTTATTGATCGTCGATTTCTGTTTGACTGAGATTCTTTTTGTGAAAAAAGTCTTGTTTGAAACGAAGAACAAGCAAAGAGGTGGGATGCCGCTTTTTATATCGGACGAAGAACTCCGGCGGTGCTCGCACGACGCTGTGCTTTTGGCGGAGAAGGCGGACGAGTTCATCAGTGGACTGTACAACCAAATAGAGACGGTAAAGGCGGAGGCACACGCCACCTCCATCACCCTCGAGCAGACGTGCGCTCTCAACGAACAAAAATACGTTTCCCTTTCCGAGGATTACTCCTGCCTCCAGCTACAGAACTCCGACCTCAATGCTTCGTTCGAACATCGCAATGCTGAACTTGAGGAGCTGAAAGCCGAGAAGCAACAATTTCTCCTTCAGTCTGTGAGTTTGTGTATGAACTTGTTTAGGCCGATTTATGGATCGCTTGCATGATTATTAATTAGCGTCGTTTTCTCTTTCTGGTACTAGATTGAGAAAGACGCGGAGATAGAGAGGTTGAGGAGGGAAGCATCAGAACTTCATAGATCGAGGAGGCAGCTGATGGAACTGGTGGAACAAAGGGACTTGGAAATCAACGAGAAAAATGCCGCCATTAAGAGTTATCTTGATAAGATTGTACGCCAAGTCAGAATGCATTACATTCTTCCTGTCTACGTGAACTGCATTTCCCGGACTATGTTGCTTATTTATGTTGTACAAAGAGTATTGACTTTAAATAGCCATAACTAGTGTCTTATTTCAAGTTTTTGAAAATAATTTTTTATTGAGAATCTTGCTCCGGTCATAACATTCATTGCTAACCTCTTAAGTCTTAAGTGTTGTATATTTGTTTCTTGTTGTCTCGGTTTGAAGGTTAACTTCACTGAGAATGCTGCATCACAAGATGCCAACGTGAGGAACCTAGAGTCTGAATTGGGGCGGTTGCATGCAAAATCTGACACTTTTTTGCAGGTAAGCTGTTTCAATTTGGAATTTCCAACTTTTGCAATCTTTATTTTTCCACTGCATTCCATTTGCCTATTGTTGTTTTAATCCTCAACCTGCATGTGCCTGTATTTTTCTATAAGTTATTGATGGCCGAGGGCACCCATACAAGAATGTGGACATATGCACCCCATGGTTCATTACCTTAAACATTATCTAGAGTAAATTCACTGTGTGACATCTATATTTTATTGTAATAGCCGTATTACTTTATTTAATTTTGCAGTAGAAATTAAACAACTGTTTATCATGACTACATTCAATACTAGAAGTGCTTCAGTTCAATTTATTTAGTGTGTAGGATAATTTATGCGCTTTTACAATATTGCTTGTACTTGCCTGCTTGGTGGAGTCTTAAGATCAAGACTATCTTTGATTGGCTACCCAACATACTTTTTCCTATGATTTGTCTTGTGCTTTGCTTGCTGCATTTTAGATCAGGTAAAGTAATGCTTGTACTTGACATATCTCCAGTAGCAGGCATTAATTTAGGGTGTGGTATTACTAATTCCACTCTATCTAATTTGGATCTGAGCAGGAGAAGGAGCTTCTTGAGAAGCAAAATTCATGGCTTAATGAGGAATTATCAACTAAGGTTAAAAATCTGATCCAAGTGCGGAAGGAATATGGAGAACTTGAGGCTGATATGTGTGGTAAACTTACAGATGTAAGATTCTAGTTTCTAGTTGTCCACTTGACAAATGGTAATAGGTTTCAACAGTTTATATTTTACAATGCATAATTATTGTCTTGGAATACGCTTCCCTAATTCAATTATTTCACTGATCCCAGGTTGAACAAAAATTCAAGGAGAGCTGTAAATCTTTGAAGTTCCACAA
Source organism: Lavandula angustifolia (assembly GCA_028984105.1). NCBI lineage: Eukaryota > Viridiplantae > Streptophyta > Magnoliopsida > Lamiales > Lamiaceae > Lavandula > Lavandula angustifolia. Next base: position 27,800,057 of record CM054804.1, read on the forward strand.
CAACAGAGTGAAAGAGTTGGAGGAGAAACTGTCATCGACGGAAAGAGTGTGTTCCTCTTTCCTTTTTGTTCAATGTCTAATCTATGAATTGTATCTTCTTCTCAATGTTCAATCACCTTCACTATTGGTCATTTCATCTTGTTTGTTTAGGAGTTCTTGTCAACTAAGGAAGCTGCTGCAGCTGCTGAGGAGCGTTCATCAGCTGAAATATCAACAGTAAGCTTTACATTATATTTATGCTGGAGTTCACCTGAATCAATTACCTATTTTTTCTTAGTATGTGCTGCATGGATTTCATTCATGTATTATGACTTGATTATATTTGGGCGAACTAACCTTTTATCACCACTGTTTCTGCAAGTTGTTCTAAATGAAAAAGATCAATGCAGAGTACAAATGTGTGTCTATACTAGAGTCTCCTGCCACGAGTTTTATGTTCTCTTTTGAAGGTTATCTGATGAGGGTCTGATTGTTGAAGAAATTTATCCTGTGGTGCATCATGCATGTTGTTATTTATGGAACTCAATGTAGTAATTGTTTCTTTATGCATTTTTTTGTCTTATCTTTATTTCAGCATAGAAATATGCTGCACCCTTGCAGTCTAAAGGTCTTTGTCTTTGTAGGTTGCAAAGCTTATTGATTTATATAAGGAAAGTTCAGAGGAATGGTCCAAGAAGGCAGGAGAACTTGAGGGAGTAATCAAGGCTTTTGAAGTGAGCAGTGCTTATAGTTTATTTTATCCAAATCCAGTATGCTTCATTAAATATTATTATACAGTTTTGGAATGCTATAATTTATGTTGATATGCCTAACCAGACTCACTTAAATCAACTTGAAAGTGAATATAAAGATAAGCTTGAAAAAGAAGCGTCTGCAAGGAGGGAAGTTGAAAAGGTATGTATGCTAGCAAGTTCATCTTCTGTTGTTAAATTTGTTCTTTATTAGTATTTTTTTGTTCTATTTATTTTTGTTCCTGTCTGTGGTCAACTTTCATTTTCTGGAGAAGGAATATGCTGATTTGAAAGATAAGCTACGAAGGAGTTTAGGGAATGAGCTTCAACAACCTCCTCCGAGTGGTTTTACAACTAGCTTGTGAGTTGCTTTGGAACTTTAAATGCGTTTTAGGGGCACATTTGACAATCTAATATTCTTATGGTTTCTCTGGTTTTTAGTTTTGTTGCCATTTGCATGGCGAGATAGTGGACACTTTGAATTTCTCTTGACCTGGTTATTTGTTATAGACTTATAGTCTCTTTCTTTTTCTGAATCCTTAATACATAATATTTTCTTCTTATGAGTTACTTGGTTAAAATGATCTAATGAAATTGAGAAATATAATCATAAGGGAAACGAATGACTTTGATTCCCTCCCAATTGAGGCTGTAGGCTATTCATATACTCAAGCCTGGTACCTGCCACCATTATTCATTCCACTTTACTTCCTCATCTCCAAACCCATTAACCAAGCACTCTTTTAGTATATCTAGTGGTACAGAGAAGAAACCTGTCAGTACATTGTGGCAGTTATTTTGTATATTTCAGATAAGAGTCCATCTTCTTCTTTTCGATCTTCTTTTACATTTATATATTGTTCGTGTCATTGATAAACAGATGTACATAGTTCAGAAGTCTGTTATGTGTTATATCTTTAGTACAAGAGCACTTTTTGGAGTTGTCACTTGTCATTTCAATGAATCGGCTATATATTAATTTATTCTATTGAGAAAAGCAAATTTATTGTGTTCTCTATTCTGGCTCGCTATGCTTGCTTCCGTTTATTGTGTTCTCTAGTCTGTTATGTGTTATATCTTTAGTACAAGAGCATTTTTTGGAGTTGTCACTTGTCATCTTTGTTTATTTGTAGACTGACCAACTTTCATTGAATCGGCTATATATTAATTTATTCTATAGAGAAAAGCAAATTTATCGTGTTCTCTATTCTGGCTCGCTATGCTTGCTTCCGTTTTGTTGAACATGGGCTGGAACTTGATTAATGCTAGCCAAACATTTAATGTTCAGAGTATATACCCTGATTATTTTGTTTTTCTTTTTTTTGGCTCATTTTCTATATGAAGGTGTAGGACTTGTTACTGCAATGCAATATCCCTCCTTATCTAGGTGCAAAAACCATATAGTTTTGCCTTAGGAGAAATTCATGAAGCTCATGCTTGTTGTTGCTTCATAATCAGAAGTTCAACAATTCTATCTATTGTTAATGATGACAAGCTGTTTTTGAGTATGTGATCTGATTTGTTGATAGTCGTGTTTTTCTAACGTTTGCAATTTGCATGCACTATTATCTCCCGATACACTAAATCTAAGAAATGACGGTTTGCAGCTTATAAACATTTGATGGTGTTTACACTGTGTTTTTGTACGTTTATTAATTTTAGACGGTTGAACTTGGTTGACAATGATGAAATGGTTGTGGACGACCAAACAATTATACCTAGCATTCCTGCTGGAGTTTCTGGTACAGCATTAGCCGCTTCACTTCTTCGGGATGGATGGAGTGTGAGTATCATGTGTTTATTGATTCTTGTGATATAAATTTTGTTTTAGTAAATTTTTCAAAGAAACTTTATGGGGCTAACTCTAGCTCATTTTGTGCTTCTAATTATCCTTCCTTAACTTTGTTCCTGTATGTCTTTTAAAGCTGGCAAAAGTGTATGCAAAATACCAAGAAGCTGTTGATGCTCTACGACATGAGCAACTGGGGAGAAGGCAATCCCAAGCTATCTTGGAACGTGTATGATTACTTTGAACTATCATCTCAGTAAAATAAAAAGGCTTTCTTGCAGCTGTTGGAAGTAATTTTCGAGATAATTTTTTATGTTACTACGTTTTAGGTTTTCTTACCTTGTGTTGTTGTTTGTCAGGTGCTTTATGAAATAGAAGAAAAAGCTGGCATCGTCATGGATGAAAGAGGTATCTGACACTTTTATGAACCGTGTTCATTTTAGTTTCTGATAATATATTCTTTGTCATGGAATTGTTAATGTATTACCAAGTACAAGTTTGCCCTTTATATGCACCATGTCCCCTTCTTTCCCCTAGTGTGTGAACCTTCTATTCTTGTATTCCATTGTCATCTCAAGTAATATTTGTGTAGGGAAACAACCAGTGAAGGTTATAATTCTCCTCTGATGCAATTGATCAGTACTTCAAATTTTTTATGTTTATATTTTTGAGTAATGTATTCAAATTCTGGGGAAGCCCTACATATTTATATTATGTTTGCAGAGGAACATGATAGACTTGTCGAAGCCTACTCTGCCTTAGATCAGAAACTGCTGCAGACAACATCAGAACATTCTGCACTGGAAATCACCATTCAGGAGCTAAAGGTTTGTCCTGGGTTCTGTTCTGAAATGGTTAAGCACATTGAGCTTTGTATAAGTTGTTCTCTGCTACTTCTCTTTCAGGCTACGTCAAAGAGGCAGGAGCGTGACTATGATGTTGCTCAGAAGGACATTGTTGAGCTCCAGCAGCAGGTTTGGTTCTGATAGCTCTCATTTTTTCAAGTGTTATTATACTATATTTGCTGAAAGATACAGCTTGACTCTGGAAAGTCTTTTGAAAATAGATCTTTGGAATTTTTCACTTTACATATATGTTGTTCTTTGATAGGTAGTATATGTTTGAAAACCTTTAATTTTCTCTTCTTCTTTTTGCTGTTGCCTTAGGTGGCTGTACTGTTGAAGGAGTGCCGAGATGTTCAGTTGCGTTGTGGATCAGTTGCCCCTTATCATGATGATGAGCTCATAACTGGTTCTGCTGTGCCACCGGGTGCAGAAGCTAGTGCTGAAAATGTCATTATTGACTGACTGATATATGTTTTTCTACTTTTCTTCTGTTCTCAAATTATTTGAGCATAGAGATGATGGTCATCAAACTTTTCACTTCTACAGTTAACCTACAAAGACATAAATGGATTAGTTGAACAGAATGTCCAGCTGCGTAGTCTTTGTTGCAGTTTATCTTACCAGATTGAAGAGAGAGACACAGAGTTGAAGGCAATAGCAAGTTTCTATGAAGTTATATTTTCCAAATCATCTATATTTGATGATTTGAACTATTGGAATTTGAAAAATTTCCAGGAAAAATATGAGAAGGAACTTCAAATTCATAAAGAAGTGATGGCATCCAAAGTTAACGCAGTATTGCTAAGAGCAGAGGAACAGGATCACATGATTGAGTCGCTTCATTCCTCTGTAAGATTTTTAAACTGATTGGTTTGTGCATCACATAGTACTTTTTGTTCAAGGCAGACAAGTTATTTCTAAATATGAATAGGTGGCCATGTACAAGAAATTGTATGAAGAGGAGAAAAAACTTCGTGCTTTTCCTACTAATCTGCATGAAGCAGTTCCAGGTTCTTTCTGCTTTTATATCTTCTTTGCTCTATTCTATCTTTTGTCCTTCAGTCATGCCCTAGAATCTATCAAGTTTAGGTATATTTTCATCACTATCACATGAAGCGTCTTGGATTTTGGTTATTGCGTTGCACATTCTGACAATGTTGTATTGCTCTCTTTGTGATGAGTGTCTTAGATTGATTGCAAAGGAAGTGAAAAATGTGATATGGATTTAAATCTTAGCATTACAAATTGATATTACTTGGGTGACTTAAAATACAGAACAGTGAAAAATGTCAGAAGTGCTTGATGATTGGAAACTCAATATAACTTGAAATCTTCCTTAGCCATGGATATGATTTTGCGAGTTTGACATATTTGGCTCCCAAATAGAGTTTCTGTGAAAATCTTATTAATTTTGCATATACAGGGCACCATCTTTGCTGATGGAACTATAAAATAAGAAAAAAGAATTTGGGTGCTCGATTGATTTTGAACCCTAGGAGGCTGCCTCCCTCCATGTGAGGCCATTAATAGTATTGCTGTAATATAGATGAGGTTTGGATATTTATCGTGTTACTAAACAACAAGTTTCGATAAAATTTATGAATTTCATTAACATTCTCAAAGAACTGTTAGCGTGCTATTTTATCTTGGTATTTGTCACCCTCCCTCTTTTTTTTCTGCGTCTCGTATTTTTCTTCTCAATCCAAAATCTCATGCAGCACCAAATAATTGGTAATATACAGCGGATCCCTGTTTATCTGAGAAAACCTTGAACTAAAATGTGTAGAATCAATCTTTCATATGTCTTTCCCAATGTTGGGATTTCAATAGCCTTTTGCTCTTTTCAAGTGCGATTTTTTACTTATGAATCATATCATACTTTTCTTGTTTACTTGAGCTGGAGTCTTTTTCTTTTTCTTTTTTTTTCTGTTGTTTACCACGGCACTCTTTCCTTGTTTAAGAAACTGCTAATTTAACAGTGATCAAATTGCAGAGAAAGGAAGCAGAGAGATTATACTTTCACAAGAAAATGGCCATGTATGTTTCCATGAAAATGTCCTTAGAATAATTTCTATATCCAATGCTTCTATATCTTCTATTCCTCATCTGTATTTGTGTACACTATAATTTATAGGACCTGTTGAGAAAGCACGAACATACTTTAGAGTGCCTAAGAAGTCTTGAAGAAGATTTATCTAAGTCCAAGTAAGCTATGATTACATGTGTTTTATGCACATTCATATTATACGTCTTGCTTCTCATTCTGCATTTTTAATCTCTTTTATGTTCTCATGATATTCTCGTGGATGTTATCATATGGTGAGTTAAGTATCTTTCCTCTACTCCTCATCAAGTTAAGGAGACTTTGCTGCTATACATATGGTGGCGACTTGCCCATGCACTATGAGTGACGACATACCCAATGTTAATGACAAGATGTTTCACTACTGTTTTTCAATCAGCATTAACCGATATCGTAATGCTCTTATCTATTTTCCAAAATAATTATTTATTATGCCACCAAGCGTAATGTGGTTATATTTGAGTTTTGTAATTCTGTTGATATTATCATAGAGGATTTGACAATGAAGTGAACATTGACCAAGATCTCTATGTTCCTTTATTGTTGAGTGAATCTCCTTTAGACAAATGTGTAGTATTATTAGGAACCTGGTGAAGATGATCTTTTTCAAAGAGAGAATATGGAGTAGAAAAAGCGTAAATATTCTGGAGTTGGATGATCTTGGTTATTCCTGAGTTGCTGTCAGACAAATTAGAAATCAATATAATTCCATTTTTTCCACTATTAGTTTTCTGGAGTTGGATGATCTTGGTTATTCCTGACTTGCTGTCAGACGATTGCTTAGAAATCAATGTCACTCTATTTTTTCCACTATTAGTTTGAGCATGCGAAAGCCATGAGAAAATTCAGTTTATTGGCTGAATTTTGCAACATCTTCTTGTGTTTCTGAATACACTTCTGTAGAAAATGACTTTGTATGCTTTTTATTTCAACTCATTGACTACTTTGTACTATTGGGTAACGAGGCATAACTTTCTACTATTATTAAGCTTAGCTTTATTTAGTTGTGGCTTGCATTTACTCTGCTATTTCAGGAATGACAGAATATCACTGCGATCTGAGCGTGACAAGTTAGCAATGGAAACAAAATTCGCAGAAGAAAAACTTGCCAGATTTCTGAAGGAGTTTGAGCAGCAGGTTGATTTGTGTAGGCCTTATCTTTATGAGTGGCATAGCACTTTTCAATGTAGTCAATTATATTAAACTAATTTACTTGGATTTTCTTTTGTGTTTCCATGTTGGGCACACTTTTCCTCTGATTTATCAGCTTGTTTTATGGTTAACACCAGAGGGAAGAACACAATGGAATCAGAGCCAGAAGCGTCGAGTTCTCTCAGTTAATAATTGACTTCCAAAGGAAACTCTGCGAAAGTGCTGATTCCTTGGATGCCTACGAAATCTCTCGGAACTTAACTGTGGAGGTGTCTTTTGTTCTTCTGCTATAGTTGTGTAAACTTTGACATTTTATCGATGAAAAATATTATTTGCTTTTTACAGGTATCAATTTTGAAGGATCAAAAGGAAATGCTCCAGAACTCTGAGAAAAGAGCTTCCAATGAAGTTTGTAGTTTGTCCGAGAGGGTTCACCGGCTTCAGGTCTTCTCTTAAAATTTTGCCATATAGCTGAGAACACAGTGTTAAATACGACTTTGATGCTGCTCATTTGATGTATTTGTACCCAAGAATCTGAAATGATTACTAAAAATATAGAAAGAAGTGATACAAGTTTCATGTCACGGTCTTATTTTACTTGCATCTTTGTTTAGGCAAGTTTGGACACTATGCACAGTGCTGACAGAGTGCGTGAGGTAGCTATTCTTTCACCACCTGGTCCCTATCTATGTCAAGTAGTTGTTTCTCTAATATCATGTCTTTGTTTGTTTAGGAGGCTCAAGGTATTGAGAAAAGAAAACAAGAGGATTACGTTAACAAAATTGAGGTACTTCTTTCCTGTGATTTGTTTCACATCGAGGCTGTGGATGGGAAATTGTTTCTCAAACATTGTATAGTATTCATGCATTCTTTGTTTTTCAATTTAAAGTATAGAGTGTGTGAATATGAAAAATGCTCTTTTGGTTTATCGAACTATACTCTATGCAGAGAGAATGGGCTGAGGCAAAAAAAGAACTTCAGGAACAACGAGATCTTCTTCTGAATCTTTCTCTCGATCATGATAGCACCTTGAACAATGCTTGCAGACAAATTGATGAATTGAATAAGGAATTGAATAGTGCCTTGCAATCCGTGGCAAATGCTAAATCAAGAGCTGCAATTGCAGAGGTCCTTAATTATTTTTATATTGGCAGCTTCTATTGCTTGTTCATTTTAGTCAACCGTCTCTTTTGACTGGTCTGAGTATGTTATGCAGGCTCGTTATTCTGACCTGGAGAAAATTATGGAATCTGCGAGGAAGGTATGCCCAAATTGTAATAGTGTTATAACTAATACCGACATGCATGGCTAGTTGCAGGGGCGGACCAAGGGGGTGCACGTGGGGATCACCACACCTCCCAAATTGTTTCTTTTATCCCTGATCCTTTTTATATTTTTTGAAACCACCCACCCCACCCACACCCCACCCACACCCACAAAGCCCCTACCCCTCCAAAAAAATTCAAAATCATTGATCCGCAAATTAATATATTCTCTGATTATAAATTATGCCGCATGTTCAAGAGTTAGTCTCGTGTTCACAGGGAAATTTTTTAGTCTTTTCTTTTATCTCGAGTAACTAGGTATTGCAATAATGTACTCATCTTTTATTATACACTGCAGGACTCTGACTGTGCTGACGGTGGTCTGTCTTCGTCGTCTTCTAATGAAAAGGTATATGAAATATCACATATCTGATATTTGTTCAGTATATTATCTCTTGTTTACCGAGCTTTAGGACTTCGGTTGTGAATGTGTCCCCATCTTTTAACAAGTCTCACTGACATTTCCTGTCCTCCATTAATGCTTAAATAAGTTATTTAATAGTTATCATGAAATCATAATAGTATGATATCATTCAATTTACATGTCAAATTGGTCAGTACTTTCATTTAGTTTATGTAAATAAACTGTACTGAGTCTTTCATCTACATGCTGCTTGCACCTAATCCTAAAATAGGAAGAACTACTTTGAGCTAGCAGCAACTTGCTGGGCAGGAGAAATCCTTTGGAACTCTTTTGTTTATTTTATTCCTTCAAGACTTGTATTCTGTACAATTTTGATACTCTTGACTCCATCAGAGTATCTAGAGAAGTTAGGCTGATTACCGGGTATTATGCTGCACAGATGCGCTATAGAATTTGATCTTCTTGAATTCCTGAATTACTACTAGGATGGTGGTGCTTTTAACTAAAATATACTACCATTGTTTATTTTCGTGGGCATTATATATGTCCCCTTTTGCTTTTAACTAAAATGCAGTATCATTGTTTATTTTCATGGACATGATGTATATCCCTTTTTATGTGCTTCACTAAATTCGAACTAGTGTAGGCATCTCACCAACTGGCTTATAGACCACCTGCTTTAACTGCTTAAGCATTTGTCTAGGAAGAATTTTAGGCAAAATATATGGATTAGCAATTAGCATTGGGATTTAACATTTTAGACAGGGCTTGCAACACCTCAAATATCATAACTTTGAGAAGATTCTATAATCCATTTGTATGGCAGGATTGACCTAAGATTTGATTATCCAGGAATGTGTGTAAGTGAAGTTTCCTGTAATTAGTTATTAAAACTTCTGGTCTGGTATCAGCTGTAACAATTTGTATGATAGCGCCTCAAATCGAACTGTTTTTGTATTATCGTTATTTAGTGAAAATAAGTTATATATCATCACATTAGACAATTTAAAATCATCTAAAAAATTAATTGTTGGAAATGGGTGATAATTTTCTTAATTGGGGTGAGAGATGAGTTTTGTAGACACTTATTCACTGTCTATGCTTTAGATGCTGGCAAGTTTCCGCGATGAAATCCAGAAACTAAGGGAGGAAGCAAAGGGTTGCAAAGATCACATGCATCAGGTATGAGTGTCTTTTTTGGGTGTTTGCATTCTGCATTTAGAAGTGCTGATTTTCATGTGTTTACCAGTACAAGAGCATTGCTCAAGTAAATGAAGAAGCCCTCAAACAGATGGAATTGGCCCACGAGAACTTTAGAAATGAGGTATTGTTGTGTTGTATCATCCATAATTGTGTTCTTTAGTGACATCATTTTGTGGTGCAATTTATGTCTATTTGTGTCATAGGCTGATGAAGTTAAGAGGTCGTTAGAAGATGAGATTCGTTCGCTCAAGGAGCGTGTTGGTGAACTTGAGAATGTATGTAAAATGAAGACTGATGAAGCGATTTCTGCAATTGCTGGAAAAGAAGAGGCTCTTGCTGGTGCTTTGTCTGAAATTGCCAGCTTGAAGGATTACTATTCTGTTAAAATGTGAGTTATCATATAATATTTGATATAGATGATTCAAGTATTTAATGCAGGTATAAGAAGGTGAAGTTCCTGAAAATAAAAATATGTGGTGCTAGAGAGAAATAATCTCAAGGAGTGTTCAAACTATTTCTAATTTTAAACTTGAGAAATTAAGAAGATGGAATTACGGAATTGAGTAAAAGTGAAGATGGAATATAACTCTGAAGGCAAGTTCTGGAAGTACTTATGATGGATTACAATGCATGTTGACAAAAAAAGCAGGCTTATTTTCTTTGCAGTCTGCTTAGATGATGATAAATGATCTACTATTTATTTTGTGGTTGAAAACTTCAAGAAATATATTATCTCAACATAACAGAATATGCGGAAGGCCATTGTGAACTCTTTGCTACAGAGATATAAGGCAGAGTACTAGGAAATAATTTTAACACTCATTGAATTTTATGAAAATGCATTTAACAGAAATTCCTGCAAGATTAGTATATATATTGTTTTCGCAATACTGATTTTCGATTTACTTATGATTTGATGTTCTTGTACTATGATAGGTCACAGTTTATAATCACGGAATCACAAATCTCCTTAATGAAGGAAGACTTGGACAGAGAGCATAAGAAATGGCGAACTGCTCAAGATAATTATGAAAGACAGGTTTCTCTCTTACCACTGGGCTCTCTTCGGGGTACTGTTTTAAAGTGTATTATTGAATTGGTATTCAAGTAATGTAATCATATTACTTCGGTAGTGACTTTACATAGGTATATGAATCATTTGATAATATGTCTTGTGGGCATAATTGCTTCTTGAGAAAGAATGGAAATACAGCTTGGTGGATAACTTTTGGTTAGGTTGTAAAGATGTAAAAGATCTACTTTTTTTTTAATTGTTAAAACTTAATTTACATTCTAGTTTCATGTGCCCTATATGTGGACGACATGTACCCAATATCACCCTAAAATGCTTCCAGATACAAGGGGTATCCCCGTGTGACTAAAAGCATTTAACAGCAATATCTTTCCCTTGATTCTGAGAATTGCTACATGAATTCGAGTGTTGTATGCTATAGTGAAAATAAATCAAATTCCAAAAACTTACATCTAGAAATTAACAATAAATGCGTTGGTTTCGTTTTTCTGATGGAGGAATATGGAATAATTATGATATCTGTGAATCTGGAAGCATGTATAATGTTTTATTCTGTCCGGGATATCATGTTTAATGAAACTAGGAAGGTTGTAAAATGCAAGGTTCGAAAACTTAAAAGTTGTTCCATTAGGATTTTTCTTTATACTCAATACAGTTTTTTAAATTTAACCTTCTGTACCTTGAGATTTAGCCATATTATATCTTTATTATCTCAGTTGTTCAAGTTCTCCGTTGGTTTTGTACGAATGGTATCTCGATTCACGTAGCTGAGTTATATAAATTAGAATATGACCATTTTTTGTTTATCTTGGTTCTTATTTTGTTCCAGGTTATGCTACAGTCAGAAATTATTCAGGAGCTAACAAAAGCTTCGCAAGCACAACAAGAGGCATCTGAGCTCCGTCAAGTGGTGGATCTGCTCAAATTAGAAAATGTATTGCCCCTTTCCACTGCTTATCCTATTTTCTCTTTGTAATTTTGCTATGTTTCAAGCATTTAGATAGTACAATGAGCTAGAGAAGTATAGAGGTTTTCTGTTTTATTCCTCTTGTGGTGTGGGGTTGGTAGGTGTACATTCGGATTGCATGACTTGTATACGTGCAAGTTCTATAGATCGGTGATGTTATCATAGTTTGATGATTTGAAGCTATTCCCTGGTATGATTAAGAAAATTTACTTTGGGTGGGGGCATCTTTATATGTAAACCCTTAGAAATTTATACAACATGGTCGTTGGTACTACGAACATTCATCCATTAAATAAATGGTAATTTATAACCTTATTACCAAGTTGGGATCATAAAAGCATTATATTGTAGGCTTTTAGTAGATATGAATTTGTAGAAATTCTATTGTAACTGATGCCATAGTTTAGACAATCTTTGAGATTCTAATTATGTATCTTTGCAGGAGGCACTAAAATCAAAGTGGCAGACGGAAAAGTTAGCTATTGAAGTATATAGGAATGAAGCAGATAAGAAATACAGTGAAATTAACGAACTGAACAAGATTTTGCACTGTAGACTTGATGCCTTGCACATCAAGTTGGCTGAGAAGGAAAAAGGAATAGCTTCTGGAAGCAGTTCCAAGAATTTTGCTGATGATGATGGGTTTCAAAATGTTATGAATTATCTTCGCCGGTCAAAAGAAACTGCTGAAACAGAGATGTCACTCCGGAAACAAGAAAAGCATCATTTGCAATCTCAGCTAGAGAGTGCTTTGAAATCTGCTGAGTCTGCACAGACATCACTTCAGACAATACGAGAAAAATATCGGGCGTCTTTGTTTACTGATGAAGATTTCAAATCTCTTGAATTACAGGTTAGAGAGCTATGTTTGCTTCGTGAAAGTAATGTGCAACTCAGAGAGGAGAACCGACACAATTTTGAAGAATGCCAAAAACTCCGCAAAGCATTTCAGAATCCAAAGATGGTAATCGAGAATTTGGAGAAGCTACTTGGAGAGAGAGTCGGAGAGTTGGAAGCCTCCAGAAAAGAAAATGAGATTTTGAAGATGGAAAAAATGCACCTTGAAAAGAGAACTGACGAAAAGGATGCTCAGTTTGTGGAGACTAAGAAACTTTTATCTGAAATGCAGGATACAGTGTCGGTTCTCGAGCGAGACCTTGCTAGAAGCAAAACAGAACTGAGTGAAAGAGAGAGCAGGCATAACACAATTTTGCAAGCGGAAGCTTCTCTGAAATCCGAGGTTGAAAGACTCAAGCGGATTCATAATCATACGAGAAAGAAGATTGAAAACCTTGTAAATGAAAAGGATGTGATGAACAAAGAGGATCAGGCCTTGTCCAAACAATTAGAGGAGGCCAAACAAGTAAAACAAATCACGTTTGATTCTGCAGGGCAACAGACACTGAGGGAGAAAGATGCGAGGATACACATTCTCGAAAAAACAGTGGAGAGAGAAAGAGAATGCCGGAAGAAAGAAAAGGAGGATCATCAAAAAGAAAAAGAAAAAAGTGAGAGAGCGATACTCGAGGTTCTTGAACTTAACAATCAGGAAATGTATAAATTGGCAGATGAGCTTAAAAAGGAAAAACTAGCTGCGAGAGCCCTTCAAGATGAAGTGGAGAAGTTAAGGAACTCCGGAAGTGGTCAATCTGACAGTACACCTGGGGTCCAAGCTGTAGATGATCTTGAACAGGCAGCAAAGCTGGCTTGTATTGAAATTGATTCTACCACGACAGACAATCCAGCTATTGGAGTTCCCACTAGTCAACCAGTGCTGCCAACTCCAAACCCTGGACCTCCTGCTTCCAGTGTTCTCTCAACAAGAACTGATGATAAAGAAAGAAAGCTTCATTTAGCAAAGGCTAGCGTTAAAATGGGAAGGAAGCTGGTTCGTCCTAATATTGCAAAGCCGATGGATCCTCAAGCGGATGTGGAGATGACAGAAAGAGACAAGTCTAATACCGGATTACCGTCCCATAGTACAGAAAATCAAGGAACTGCAACAGCTCTAACAACAGCATTTGTGCGCAAACGCTTGCAACAGGAGATGCTTGCATCAGGAGAGACTAGCTCTGATGCCTCAGCACCTTTGCCTAAAAAGTCAAAAGGGCTGGATGGCCTACATGTAGGAGTTGATGAGCTAGTTGCTGCTCCTACAGAACTTTCTGAAGTTGTTACCGCTGAAGAGTCATCTGATCATATTGTAAATCTTCAGCAAAGTAAGAAAGAAACGGATGAGCTTGAAACTGGAGGAGAGCAAACTGAAGAGCCATTAGTAGATGAACAGATTCAGGTTGAGCTTAGTGACATAGTTAATGCTGAAGATTATAAATTGGACAAACCAAGTGACACTGTTCTATCTGATGCTCAACTGAGAGATGAAACCGAACAGGTCATCCAACGTATAGTTGCAGATTCATTTGGTGAGAGAGAAAAGGGAGAGCTGGTTACAGATTTTGCTGATAATGACGGTGATAGCAATATAGCAGGCAACAGAGAAAATCAGGGAAACGAATTAGTAGAGGCTGCTCAGCAGGAAAGAAGATACACTAAACGATTGGGCTTGGAAGCTGGAGAGATTGATGCATCCCAGACACTAGAGGAAGAAAAGATAGGTGACTTAACCAATAAGATACTTGACAGTTCAAAAAAGGTTAACGACGGTTCAGATTCTCCTGCAGGCACGGAAAGGGCCTCTGGTTCGCCCGGTCCTCCTATTGAGGAATCATCAACTAGAACTGCTACTGCTACTGTTGGTGTTGGGTCTTTGGAACAAGGTGGATCCACTGCCTCACAGGACACTGGAGCAAAACCAGTGTCGCCTCTCAACAGCAGTTCAAGAACCCTTAATCTACGTCAAGGAACACAGTTAAGAAAGGCACGCAGGGCAGTTGCTTCGTCACCAAGCAGGGCTCGTGGCCGAGGGATTCGAGGTGGCCGCACTGATCGGGGGCAGTCACCTACCTAAAGTGCTCGGATGCTTTTTCATCCTCTAGTTAACTTCCATTTCAAATCAAATGATGTTGATATTTCTGAGAGTATTTCAGTAGCGGGTAGCATATATTTTCTCAACTGGTGATAACTGAATGGTATCGGCTGATATGTTTTGAAAGATGTTTCTGAGAGCATTTCTTGTGCTTTTGACTCGATGCTTAGCCAATGCAGTTAATTCATTCCTATAATTCTTTTTGACTCGATGCTTAGCCAATGCAGCAAGCCGCATTCTCTAAGGCAGCCACAGCCATGCGACTCTGATTCCTACTTTAAACCTTACTTTACGCTAAATTACTAACACTAGCATAAGATAAATAAAAAATAAAGAAAACCTCAGAGAAACAGTGATCAATGAATTAAATCAGAAACCCAATACCAGATCAAATGATAAAACTCAAAATCCAATTGGCTAGGCACGGACTTGAGGTTCTTAGCATATAACCTTTCACCGGGTTGATGGTCTATGCTAAATGTAGGACTTGGCATGTATTCATGAAAAAATAGATACTATCTAATCCAAGAAGGTCCGAAACGATAATCCAACGACATCAATTTTGTAAGGCCATATCCAAGTGACAATCCTTCTCATAATCTCCCATTTTTGGAAGCATAAGGCTTCTTTTATGTAGAATATATACCAGACAATGCATTCCCAACTCACGTGTATTGCTGAGAAACCTCCATGATCAGCTTATCCATGAATATGCATTTCTTGTCAAATCCCCAGCCCGGATTGCTCTGTATAATTCATTTAATTTGATTGAATCAATATGATGACAAGAGAACAATGAGAGATGAAAATATCAAACGTATGAATAGGTTTACCCTTAATAAGATTCAATTTATTCCAGCAAATCAAACTAACTTTGAATTACCAATCATACAAACAAAACAATTAGGAATTATTTATTGAAATTTTACACTCAAACAAGCAAGTCGGTATGATCATCTAGTACGGTTATTTGACATAGACAAACAGAATAATGACAAAAGGCTATAATGAAAAAAAGAATCAAGCACAAGTAGACTAGGCAGCCTAAGCAAATTATGCAGGGAACTGTTGCAGATATCTGAAAAACAGAAGTTAGGTTCCAACAGTTACTTAATTTCAATTACAATGTAGCACAAGTGCACAATAATGAAATCTACCACAAGTAAACAAGTTGGCAACACAATCATCATCTAGAAAGCTTCTAATTATAGCTCATCCCACGTAAAAGAAGTAAAGAAAGATGTCCAGAACTTTTAACTAAATGCCGTTATAAGATGGACTTTAACTTTTAGCTTAATGTAATTTCATGCATTTATTTAGTTCACATAACTACTGTAGGCCCACTTTTATCTATTTAAATGCATTTTCCTATTAGGAGTGGTGGAATGCCGTTAAAATAAAAGGTGTCACGTTTCAGCAGGCAACACCCGAACAGAGGGACCACCAACATGCCAATAATTTCAAGATATAATAGTTTCAGACCTGCAACGACAGAACAGCACGATCAGTAAAGCGTTTTACAGAAGCAGGTGAGCTCGCTGGGAGAGTTTTCGCCACTCGTTCTAGCTCTTCTTTCTGTTGCTTTGCAGTCACTCTATCTGGACCACCATAATGGTCTACAATCGATTTCATAAGAGGAACTCCCTTCATTGTTTCTTCAATAATTTCCTACAAACCATAAAGTACCAGGTAATGTGATTAGTTAAAGGCTTCAGTATAAGCATCTTAACCTCATAGAAAAAGAGCATATAACAGTAAGAAAAGCATCAAACAACATGTCTAGATTAAAAAAAAAAGAATTTGCAATTAATAAAAATTAATTGAATCAAGTCTAAATCCATCAAGGGATCCAAACTTAATTTGAAGAACAAAGGAAAAATAAGCAACCCTAAAAATGAGAAAAGCCAACACCTTAAAAGAAATAGAAAGTGCAGCCTACACCCTAAACCCTATGAAAAGAGCAGCCAGGGCCCACACACTAAACCCTAAAAGAAATAGCATCGACAACTGGAATGGTGGCGTGGCAACTCGCGGCAAAAAGCACATCGGTCGTGCTTCATACAGACAAGGTGCTGCCATTGAGGCGCTTTTCCAGCGCTTCAAAGTGTGTCTTGAGTGGATTATAAAACATTGTTTTCATCTCAGCCAGAGTCTTCAAAGTCAGCTGAGTGTGCACAGGTATGGCTTCATGCAGGCGAGGAAAAGTGAGGTATCACTGTTTACCGAAGAAGATTTTTTTTTCCCTCTCTTTCAACTACAGGATAAAGAGATAACTTTACTTCGTGAAAGTACGTGCAACTCAGAGAGGAAACCAGAAAAGGAGAACTGGCTGAAAAATGCCACGGCAAGTGCTGAAATGGGAAGGGAGCATGTTCGCTCAATATTTCTAAGCCAAGGGATCCTCAATATGGTAGAAAGAGAAGAGTCCATTATCCAAACTCCATCCGACAAGAGCATCTGTGCTTAAACTCTTGAAAGAGGAGATGCTCAATTCAGAAAAGACTATCTCTATGTCCCAGCATCTTGGTCTAAAAAGTCAAAAACTCTGTATAGACTACAGGTGGGAGGTGAACTAGCTCTTGCTGCTAAAAAGCTTCCTGAAGTTCTGCTAAAGCATATAGAGATGATGTTTGTAACCTTCAACAAAGTAAGGAGGAATCTGTTGAAAGGGATGAACTCGAAGCATATAGATATTGTGCTCGGTGTCACCATTGATAGTGCAGATGAAAACCGGATAAACAAAGTGAAAGTATGCCACCTGATGATTAAACCAAACAGGACATCCAGTGAACAATTGCAGAGTAGGTTGTGAGAGAAAATAGGGAGAGATGGTTGCAGATTTTGCAATATTTATGGTGATAGCAATAAATCTAAGGTGGCAGGGAGGCAGGAAAAAGATAATTTCAGGGTGAACAATCAGCAGAACAAGAGAAATCACCGACTACAAAAGCACTGGTTGGAAGCTGGTGACATTGATCCATCCCAGAGACTAGAGGAAGAAAAGACAGGTAACTTAACCGATAACATATTCAAGCAGTAAAAAGATAGGTGACTTCAGACCGTTCAAGATGATGAAAATTATTCAGAAAAAATACATCACAAATGCAAAACCAAATCTTCCCTGTAAAGGCTAAAGAAAAACAAACATTTGAATCAACAAAATTACACCAGAAAATAATTATTATTATTATAAAATAATAATGAGTTATGACTATAACCAACATCAGCACAGAGGCCAAAAAAAAAAAAAAAAAAACAAGAATACTACAAGGATCCAAGAAAGAATTCTAACCGCATTTCACAAATTTCATAACCAAAACACAGTGAGATAAACAAAGACAGCAAATACCTCACCTTACTAATTAAATCCAAAAAAAAGAAAACAGGCTCCTAACTAAACACAACCCCATAATCTAAAATCTCTTAAGACTGCTTAAAAGATTGGTAACATAATCTCCCCAGAATCCAGGCCCCTCCAGAACTACACTTGTTTCCTTCCTGACCTTAGCAATCTGAGACTTGTACTTCCAAATGAACTTCCCTCAGTAACTCTGAAGGAAATTCCATCAGAAACTGTAACTGCAACTTTCATCTACTTCTTTTTCATGTATAATTTTGAATCCTCCCCACATAGATTGAGCTGTTCTGTACCACTCACTGTGACCAAGGACACTCCAAATTTAAAGCACAAACCCGCCAATACTCCCCACACATAAACCTAATTAAGTGATGATATCTACATCAAATAATAAGATTGGACTTATAAAAAAATGGAGAACTACTACAAGCTCCACAAGATAACTGCTTGAAGTAGAGGTTGGAAACAAGTGGAAAGAATGATCACAAAACAAAAGGATGTCGAAACAGATATACAGATAAGGAGGTTTACTCCATCTTGTGAAAAGTGTGGTTTACTAACAACCAGTTTCAATTTCCCAAGACTTAAAATAATCATCTAGATTGGTGTTAATAATATGCGGACCATATAAGTTACTCCGCAGAACACCAACAAACAAAGCATTTCATGGAGTTTTAAGTTTCAAGGACATGCTAACACGTAAGTCTAACAAATAAAATGAAAAATTAATCAGGTACACAACTTAATTGAACCAAATAATAAAATTTCATAGGAACCAATTTTGTCGATTTCTACCTCCCACTCTTCTTGACTCTGAATTCCTTCATATGCCATGAGGAATGGCTTCATCTTCTCCAGTGCATCACGAAGAGGAATAGGAGCTTTCTCGTCAATATCAGGGTTCGTGCCAAACTCTTCCACGAAGTACTCCGGCTCACATTCAATCTGCACAGTAAACCTCAAATTGAAAATCCACATGTACTCACCTCAGATATACAATCAAATAAATAAAATAAAACAAAACAAACTACCATTAAATTAGTTTCATATGCATCAAGAAGAGCCTCATCATAGGGAGACGGCAATATCCTGCTCGACATTTCCTCAAACCCTTCTGCTAATTTACTCATAAGCTCGGGCCCCAGCTTCTGAGCCACTTTCTCCTCATCAGCAGGATCACCGAAATACTTCCCTGTAGGTTCATCAGCTGATTCATCATATCTATCGTCTTCGTATGTTCTTCCACCATATCCTCCCCTTCTCCCTCTCCCTCTCCCTCTCCCTCGTCCTCTTTCTCCTCCTCTTCCTCTCCCCCCTCCTTCAGCTCTAACTCTCCCCCCTCCTTCAGCTCTAACGCTTCCATCTCCAGGCCCACCTTCTTCTCCCATCGACAATATCCCCACCGCCTTTCTCACCTTCTCCTCGTTACTCAACTGCTCTCGAGCAGTGTCGGCCTTAGTTGGCTGGATCTGCTCCCTAGCCCGGGTTTGCCTAGGCTCTGTATTGGGCGTAGGGGATTGTCCAGGCTTCCCCCGACCGGCACCTACTAAGACGTTAAAAAACCCGATCGGAAGTGACTTTTCTTGGGCAGGACGGCCTTCCGATTCAGCAAAATCAACTTCTGCTCCTTCGTCCTTCCCCAAGAGGAACGGCAATTCGGCGCTATGTTTTGCTGGCTCGGATTCTTCACCAGGCACCGAGGTTGGATTTGGGGGACCAAAACCACGGCCTCGTCCCCGACCAATGGCGGCATTGTCCGAACCATTATTCACGAATGAAGTGAAAGAAGGCAGAACGGGGGAAGAAATACCTCTGCCTCGACCACGGCCTTGCGGCGCGCCGTCTTGATTGGAGTCCTCGCCGGTGAACGGGAAATTAGTAGGGCCGCCACGGCCTCTACCTCCGGCGGTGGAGAACGAGGCGGCAACGGAAGCGGGGCGGTAACGGAATTTGGATATGCTGCTTCTCATACTGAAACGTATCGTCAAGCGGAGTGGAAGTGGTGCTATCTAGGTTTTATATGTTGTTTCCGATTTCAATTCTCTCTCCTCAACTCTTCTTTCATAAACCCATTTCCGACCCATCTCAGACACTGCATTAAATTACTAAATAAATTAATACTCCTACTTATTTTGTTTCTAATAGCGTGTTTGCAACGGCTTACTATTAACACTTTTTGTTTGATATGATTTTAAAGTTAAAAAAAATATATCTTTTAATCAAAATTAAGAATTTTTGGTATTAATATTAAAAAATAAATATTTATGATAGTTTTAAAAATTATGGTATTTTAAGCACCAAAAACATCTAAATAGATGCTTATGAATTAAGCAGACTTACTACTTAATTTTAAATAAGCTAAAGTAAAAATTAATTTTTTGCAAAAACTATAATCCGATCAAAATAATTAAAGTAAACTCTTACAAACACATTCAAAATGAAATATTATTTTTTTAATGTACCCCTACATAAAGTTGTATTGCAAAATCAGTTTTAAACTAAAATCACAAATTTTGAATTGAATGGTGAGTTTAGTACTATGATTTATGAGTTGTGTTCTACGGCTTCGGCTAGGAGAAGACGACTACAATCTCTAAGCTCAAGATGGGGGATGGAACGTGGACTTCTTCTAATACTAGTTTAATTTACATTCACACTACTTTTGTCCCGTGATTATCTTTTTTAATTGAGATGTCCCACTAAAAGTGATCACTTTCTTAATTTAATAAATAATTATCACCATCTCTCATAATTTATCATATTCTCTCACATTGTCTTAATCATCTTCTCTTATACTTTATCATTTATTCTTTTAATTCTCCTATAAAAAAGAACGTAGTCACAAATAGCGGAAAGGAGGGAGTAATTATTTTAAAGAAATCTTTATGTTTAATGAGGTGCCTGTAACTTATTAACACATTTTATGTAATGTTAATCCGATGATCTCTGACACTACAAATTCTGATCTCATTCGATCTTTTGATGAATTTCGTATGGCTTTATTCCAAATGCACCTAGATAAAGCTTCAGATCCTGATGTTTTACCAAAAGTTTTGGGATACTTTTTTAAAGAAGCTATTTTTGATTATGTGTGTTTCTTAGCTTACAGATTTTTAGTTTCCTCACGGTTTAAACAACACTAATATCACGCTTATTCCCAAATGTGATAATCTAGCTTCGATGAAAGATTTGCGGCCTATTGCCTAGCTAGTGTTGTATAAAATTATTGCTAAAGTTTTGTGTATTCGTCTTCAATATTCTCTTCCACATATCATTGATAAAGCTCAACCCACTTTCATTAAAGGGAGAGCGATCCATGACAATGTTTTAATATACTATGAAGAGGAAAATTAGGGGCAATGAAATTGACATTAGCCACGCTTATGACCATGTGGATTGGGGCTTATCTCAAGACCATTTTAAGAAAATTGGGATTTTGTGAAACATGGATTAAATGGATTATGATGTATGTTTCAAATGGTGGATTATAAGGTTGTAGTGAACCAAGCCTTACTTGGTCATATTTTTCCAAGTTGGGGACTTCGACAAGGAGATCATTTATCTCCTTCTGTATTTAATCTTGTGTGCTAAGGGTTTTTCAGAAGTATTGAAGGCTAAATGTAGGCGAGTTCCATCCATGGTTTGAAGATTAGTCGTTTGAGTCCGACCATTTCACATCTTTTATTTGCTGATGATTGTATAATTTTTGTCGTGCTAAGGATCCGAGTGCGTGAAACTTAAAGAGCTTTTGAATATCTATGAGCAAGCCTTGGGGCAAGCCATAAATTTTAAAAAATTGGACTTCATGTTTAGGATCAACGTAATAGAAAGTTTAAGGATCGAGTTGTCTCATATTCTCGGAGTTACACAAGCTCTCAATACGACTAGATGTATGTGTGGGACTTCCTTCTTTGATTGGGTGTAGTAAAACAACTATCTTCAGCTTTCTTCGTGATAAACAATGGAATAAACTTAATTGAAGAGAGGTAAGAAGCCATCGAGGACCGAAAAAAAATCTTGATTAAGTCAGCTGCTCAAGCTATTCCAACATATTGTATGAGCTGTTTTTCACTTCCTCAATGTCTCATTGAATAGTTGGCAGAGCGGCATATATGTACCACTTACGTATACCCTTGTGTGTACTACATCATATGGGTATTGACATGTGACATTTCTCATTAAAAAAAAGTGGGTCATATTTAATAAATGTCAGTACCCTTGTGGTGTAGTACACACAAGGGTATATAAAAGTAATACATACAAACCTTTGTGAGTTGGAGCCACTACAAGAATTTTAGTTTTTACCAACGGAAAAAAAAACACGAATCGGCTTACTGATAGAATACTGAAGGAAATCAATATTCAACATTCCCGACGGATTACATACAGAATTCAGTCGCCATTAGCTCACCAAAGAAAATATCCCATCGGCAAATTCCGAAACAAGATTTTTTTTATTAATTTTACCGACATAAATTCTGAAGAAATTATTTTGTGTTTTTTTCTTAATTCAAAAATTGAAATTCTTTTTTTTATTATTATTTTTAACAACAGATGTTTCCGTTGTTAATTTTTTATTGAAATTCATTTGCCACAGTTACGTAGAACTTAAATCAATAGTTCATCTAACTTATAACGATATTGTAATATCTGTTATGGGAAAAATTATAGTGATACTGAATTGTATTACTGTAGAATTGAAGATCCCAAAATCTGTCCAGAACCCTGTTTGTGTGGAACCGTTATGATGTAATAGGCTAGACTTTGTTTGATTGTTTACATCTTTTTAGTCTAAGTCATGTAAGGGGGTATATTGTTGGACTGAACTTCAGTAGAGAAGTTAAAGTTCCAAAACCCCAAGTCATTGGTTCAGTGGAGCTCAATTGGCTTCAAAGTCCGTTGCTGACAACACTCAATAGAACATCCTCTCAGCAGACTTTTGGAAGAAGACTCAGTATGCTCTTTGATCTACTGATTGAGTGAAAAGCGTCGTTGTCTTCGAGTCAGAGCTGACTACATTCAGCAGAAGATCCCTACCAGCCGACTCAGATGAAGACTCAGTATAATCAGTCCTGATCTACTGAATGGATGCAACTCAGTTGCAGATCAAACAAGGAAAAACGACTGCCCAATCCTTATCAGTCGAATGTCAGCAGAGAATATTCAGTATACGAGGTTCAAAGAGTCAACTCAGATAGAAGACTGATGTCTGACAAGTCTCACCTACCGCAAACCTTGACCAGTGAGAAGCAACCAAAGCTTACCTCCTCTGACACTAAAGTTGCTCTCATGTACAGAAAGTCACCCACTCTGCGACGGCATTTCAAAATATATAGCCGTTTTTCATGGAATTTTGTGGCACGTGGCGTCGTCCTCTCCAACGGATACATGACTGGGTCACAACTATAAATAGAGAAAAGTCTCCAAGCTCAACGAACGGGACATCAAGGGAACACAAGCTTACAAGCATACAACTCTCTAGCGCACTCAAAGCCAATTCAACGAAGAACTTGCTTATTTGAATATCCTTAGTTCTTCTCTCTAGAGAATCTTTAGTCCCTCTTCTCTATCTAAGCCTCATTGTAATATCTTAACTTAGAACCTTCGAAGGAGTTCACATTCTGTGAATTGTTCTTATTGTAAGAACTCCTTCACTGTTGGAGATCATCCCCTCCCCTTCAAATTTCGATTTGATTTGTAAAGTCGCTAAGGACTATCACTTAGAAGGGTATGTCATGTGCACAGATTCCTTGCTAAGGCTTGCTCAGATTAATCAACAAGATCTCCTGCTCAGTAGGACCATGGACGTAGGATCTTGCGTATCCGAAGCACGTTAAAAATTGCTTGTGTCGTTTATTGTTTTATTGCATTGCGTTCAAACGGTTTACAAAATCATCCTTTGCATAAAACGAACTTGAAAAGTGCACCAGCCAAAACGGTTTTGGTTTGCATAAAAACGTTTTCAAAGAGACGAAGTCTACCGGACCCCACACATATCCGTACAATATTCTGCATACTGAACTTCTCATACTGACCTTAGTCAGTAGAAGGGAGTCAGCTGTTGAATCACTCTAACCCGCGATCAGAAGGTTTATCTGGCACTAAATTTATTCAGTAGCAAAACTCAGCTTTCAGCTAACCTTCGTGTTTGAGGAAAAACTTGCAATCGTGTGTATTCACCCCCCCCCCACACACACACACACCTGATACTCATCTCCGGACCAACAACTAAGCACTCTTGTTTTTCTTTTACTTTCTCCTTGTGGTCTTACGACTTACGCAATCACAGTGATGCTGAGAGTTGCTGACCAGAAATTATAATGCTCATTTACTTATTTTTAGTTTGATTAAAAATATAATTTCCTTTCCTACACTGAAGTTGGAATTGGTATATAATACTCACTCCGTCCCATTTCAAGTGACTTATTTCCCTTTTGGGACATCCCGTTTCAAGTGACCTGTTTCTAAAAAAAAGAAATAACTTTTAAAAAAATATAAATTCTCTCGTACTTTATCATTTATCGCTCATACTTTGATCATTTCTCTCTCCTACTTTATTATTTACTCTCTTACTATCTCACTCATCTTCTCTCTCTTACTTTATCATCCACTCATCTCTCATACTTTATCATCCATTTTTTTTAATTTCCGCGCCGAAAAGAAAAGGATCAATTAGAGCGGGATGGAGGGAGTAGTTGTTTTCTGTTTTATATCATTTTCACACGTAATATCATATTATCCAAAAGAGAGAAACAAAGCGTGAGATTTAGTTAAGCAAAACATTGGAAGATGTATCTTTGAAACTAAGCCTATCTTATCTTTGAAACTAAGGATGAATATTTTTAAGTTTAGCTCCTATCTTACTTTGCCATAAACTAAGGCACAATATTTGAAACTAAGGATGAATATTCTCATCTAGGGGATATGCTCCTATTTTACTTTGTCAAAAACTAAGGATCAATATTTATAAGTTAAGTTGTAAGACATTGTCTAAAATTAAGCCCAATGACAATTCATTGTCTCCATGCAATAAGGACGGAGGTTTTGACTTGATGACTTACTATTTTTGAATGTTAAAATAGGTTTTCAAGCAATGAGTCGTTCGTGCATGTATACGTGGTGGACACAAGATGGTTTATTGAATCCTGAATTTGTAAATGGTATTGGAGATTTCATTGATTGGGCAAGTAGTCAGAAAGCTTTTATGGATGGGATATAATCAGATGTCTGTGTGATGAATAGACCGCCGAGAGGGTATGCTCGATAGAGCCCACCGCGTTTGATACTTCAAGAATCTCCATTACAAAAATGGCGGCTTTTCCAACAAGAAGGCGGCGAGACTTTATGTAACTACGCAATTACTCTTAGTAGGATATCCATCAATGTGTGTTAGTTTGAGCTTGTTTTTATTTTATGCCAATTAGGCCCAGGTTGAGGAGGTTGTTTCTGCTACAGAAGGCCCTGACGCGGATAGAAACGTGATTTATTTGAGGTTGGAAGGGATTCGAGATAAGAAGCGACAGTCGTACAGCCTTAGGGAGGATGGCAGTTGCTTACTGAATGATACCGCCCGTGGTTCTACTTCTCTTGGGCCATCATAAAACGAACTCGAGATTCTACACCGGCTAGAAGAGGAGTCGGCAGCTAGTCAGAACCTCGAGCAGGAGATAGCTCGGATGAGGGAGATGGTGACACAACTGATGGCAAAAGATAGCCGAGTAGATACTTCTGATAACAACCATTTCCAACCCCCTCTGCATGATCTGGATGTATATGTTTACTAATATTAGGATTTGTAGTGGATACTTGATCAAATTTGGATTTCTATTTGGATTTGAATTGCTATGTTTTATGTTTTGGCTTGGGATTGATACGTTGTTGGTTTTGTATGAAAAAAATTAAAAAAGAAAAAAATGCATCAAACCCCCTGAACTATATGCATGTGCATTCTGCCCCTCAACTATTGAATTGAGCTATATCCCCTCCAAACAATCTTCTTATGTGCGAACTACCCCTCAAGATAACTCCGTTAATAATTATGTTAAAGTAACATCTTCATTTCACCACGGCTGCTCTCTCCATCTTCTTCATTTCAATGATTGCTCCATCAACCATTTCAAATCAAAATCCAATCTAATTTAGGGAGATTTTCAATTTATCTTCTTCTGGAATTAGAGGGCTCTCTTCAAATAGCAAAAGCATCATTCCTCCCTTCAAGTTTATAAAATTCCTCAATTTGGTCTTTCTCTAGATTCATTACTCTTTAAGATCTGAACAAGTTTTAATTTACATTTTGATATAGAAGAAGATTATAAGAGCAAGTGTTCTAATTCACTTAATCATAGAGGCAAACCGTAACAACTACGGTGAGACGTCGGCGTTACACGTGAGGACAATGTTGCTGGTGTTGCTACTTCGAAAGGAAATTTGGAGTTGCTAGTTTAGAAGGAATTGGGTTTAGTCTACTACCCAATTAACACCCCTCTGGTGGCACCCTCTCTGATTGGCCTACTACCCAATTGAATGTGTATTTGAATCCCCAATTGCCAAGCGAGGAATTGAAGGAGGAGATGACAAATGTAATGTCAAGAAGGAAGAAAAGAAATCCAAATTCTGTTTGGTGATTGCGAAGTAGAGTCTTTGGTATAGAAATTGTTGAGAAAGATAGTACATAGTTATTCCAAAAGAAATGGAAGCTATGAACAAGCAAATTAAAAATAAGCGGTGATTCATAAGTTTGGGCCGGTAGCAGAACTAGCGTTGGTGAAATGAAGAAGATGATGTTCTCATGGGATTACTAACGGAGTCAGCTTAGTGGGTACACGTAAGAAGATTGTTCGAAAGGGAATCACTCATTTTGATAGTTGAGGGGGCAGAATTCACATATGCATATAGCTTGGGGGATTTGATAATTTTTTCCCGAATAAACAATGGAAAAGTGAATAAATTACCGACGGAACTAATGGCCGGTGATTTTACAGATGAAATATCCCGTTAGTATAAACGAACTATTCAAGTCATTATATCATGTCGGTAAAACCACAAGCAAAAAATATCCATCGATAATTCCTCGTTAATAGTGCGCCGACGTAACCTCCGGCGACAACTTACCGGCCGATTGTCCATTGACAATATTTACCGACAAAGCCTGACCCGTCGGTCGGTAAAAATTTTACTGACGAATATACTGGTTTACTGACGAGAAATCCCGTCGGTAAATAACGAAAATCTTGTAGTGAGCGTGTGATGAATTTAGTGGGGGAATAAAGTGGATGGGCAACAAGTCTTAATTGGATGTCATGGAACAAGCTTTGTCACATGAAGGATTTAGGAGGCCTGGACTTTCGTAACTTGCAACTTTTCAATATTGCAATGCTTGGGAAAGTTATACTTGGCGGAGCATCTGTTCTACTCAAGATGTAATTCGAAGGGGTGTGAGGTGGAGGGTTGATCATGGCAATATAGTAAATTTGGAACGGATCCTTGGTTGAGGAGAGATAAGTGTTTTTATATTTCCACGGCACCAGTTTCATCTTTACAGCAACTTAAAGTTAGTGACCTTATTCTTCCTCGTTTAAGGTCATTGGGTTGTTAAAACGTATTTCATTGTTATTCGATGGAAGGGATGTGGATACTATTGTTTCAATTCCATTTAGTCCGAGACCGTCAGAGGATAGATTGAATTGGCGTTTTACGCGCAACAGATTTTACTCGATACGCCCTTCTTATATTCTTGCTCGTAGTCTCACTATTAATGAATCATATGGATCGCAAATTAATTGAAGATCGTTATGGAGATTACAAATCCCTCCTAAAGTGAAAATCTTCTTATGGAAGGCTCCACATTATTGTGTTTCCACTAAGGCTAACTGTTGGGTATGAGTCAGTAGATGATACTCAGCTGATGTTCGGTTAAACGAAAATTGGGGGAAATCATAGTAGTACTATGGAATTGAAGATCCCAAAACCTAGCTGATATCAGTAGATTAGTGTGTCGTTAGGATTAGCTGATGTGTAGGTTAGACTTGATATATTGATTATCATTTTTGTCTAAGTCCTGTACGGGGTAATTGTTGAACTGATCTTCTGTCGAAGATACTTTTCAGAACCCCACGTCATCAGTGTAATCGCTTGTGTTCTTCGATCGGCCAGCCTAATCTTCCACTCGATCGAAGACGGCGCATCAGTGACAAATCATCGGTAGAAGACTACTCCCACCGATAGTCATCGGCGGAAGAACGAAAACAAGCACGTACCTTCGCGGTCGCCGGTGACCTACTCAGTAGATGCCGTGTCAGCCGACTCAGCTGAAGAAGACAGAGACTTTTCAGTCTACTGTATCCTACGGAAAGCGACCCAGCTATTCAAGTCTTTTCAAAAATTTTAGCAGAAGACATACGAGGTTGTTGAACGGTCAACTCTAACATTCTCACCAACTACAAACCTCGACCAATGAGAAGCCGACAACGCTTACCTACTCTACACAGTAAAGTTGCTCTCATGTACAGTACATTAACTGCCCTGCTGCAACAAGTTCGAATTATGGCCGTTTTCTTTTGAAGCTTGTGACACGTGGCATCGTCGTCTCCAACGGACATATGCCATAACTCACAACTATAAATAGAGAAGTTTTTGAAGCTCCGAATAACGGAATTTCAGAAGGGACAAGCTCAAGTTCATAAACGCTCTAGAACACTCAAAGATCATCCAGAGGAAAACTTGCGTACTTAGAAGATTTCTCAGTTTTTCTCTCTAGAGTTCTTACATCCCTTTCTTCTCTAGACTAAGCTCATTGTCATATTTATAGCTTAGATTCGAAGGAGTTCACATTTAGTGAATTGTTCTTATTGTAAGAACTCCTTCTCGGTTGGAGAAAATTCCCTTCCCTTTCGGACTTAGGTTTGGATTGTAAAGTCGCTAAGGACTATAACTTAGAGGGAACCGTCCAAGTGCACGTATCCCTGCTGAGGCTTGCTCGAGAATAATCAACAAGTTCTCCTGCCTTGTTCAGGACCGTGGACGTAGGATCTTGCGTATCCGAACCACGTTAAATCGCTTGTGTTCTTTTACTGTTTTATTGCATAGCATTCAACCGACTTGAAAATCATAAGCTTGCATAAAACGTATTTATAAAGCGCCTGACCAAAAGATTTAACTTGCTAAAACGTGTTTTCAAAAGAGACGAATTCCGGGCCCCACACTTTCCGCTACAAAGCTCTCCGACCGATTCTCAAAGTACCGACAACGATCCGGTAGAAGAGAGCTCATTAGGCCGACTCACTCTGTCCCGCGATCGAAGGCTTATTTGGCACTGTTCATCGGTTGCAATCATCGGCTCGTGACCTTCATTGAGAAAAAGAAACGAGCTCGGTGTATTCACCCCCCCCCTCTACACCGACTTATCGTCTCCGGACCAATAATTGGTATCGGGCGCACGGTGTTCAACCGATCGCCGGTTACGAAATCTTGGTCCTCTCGAACCGATCCCGAAAACCGTTTTCACCGCATAAGCATCTTTTCGGCATCCTTATACTCTTACTCTTACAATGTCCGATATGTCGGGTATTAGGATGGTACCGATGTTCTCAATAGAGAACTACACGGTATGGCGCGTACGTATGGAGGCACACCTAACGTCACTCCACGACAGCATGTCAGATGTCCTAGAGTCAGCACCGATCATTCCGATGATCGACAGCGTTGTATTTGCTGTTGGAGGAGGCGTGGGAGCACAAACTGGTGCTAAGGTTCCCAAAGATAAAACTGCCTTCATGCCTGAAGAAAAGAAGCTGCACAACCTTGACCGAGTTGCACGTAATGCCATACTGACTACGCTCAGTGATTCACACCTCGGAAGGGTACATGATTGCAAGACGACGAAAGAGCTATGGGACGCCTTGGCTGATCTTGAGCCATAGAACCCCTCGGATCAAAGAAAACAAGCTCGAACTAGAGCTTCGGAAGTTCGACGCCTTTGCAATGGAGCCTACCGAAACCATTGACGAGCCGAGTGTCGATTCACCAATCAAGTCAATGTCATCAATGGTGCAGGGAGGTCGTTCACCAACAAGGAGATGAACACCAAGATCTTGAGAGCGTTGCCCCGACGTAAGTAGCTTCCATTTGCTACTTATTTACGTCGCTCGATCTAAATGCTCTAACTCCCGATGTTATATTTTCGAAATTAAAATCGGAGGAATTCGAGCATAGCCTACCCCAAAAGTGCTTAAGCGCTCCAGTGACACACGGTTCGACCACGCCTTCAAGGCAACGATCGGCAATACCGGAGCCAAGCCTATTTCCTCAAGCAAAGCCGTGGCCACATCGATAGCAAAGTCTTCCGAGACTTCGAGGCCACCGACCGGCTAGCACCGATGGCTCTCAAATATCGAGGGAAAAAGGAGAGAGTCGAAAAGGCGAGGAAATACAACCGAGATTCTTCTTCGGTAAGAAAGACTATCATAAGAAAGAAGAATCTAATCCTTCTACCGAATGCAGGAAATCGGAGTTTCTTTGCCGGTCCGTCTAAAGACTCACTGGTAAGAGCAAGCAGAACATCCACTCGCTACAACCGCAAGAAGGAGGGACACTATCGCACGATTGTCCCGAACTCTCAGTGCTCAAAGAGCGTAACGGCGAGCCAGGAGAAAGAAATTCACCGAGAGACGGCGGCTCATATAGCCGGAGAGATATCCGACAACTCAATTGAGGAGGATACATTCATGTATTCTTCTGAAGACGAAGCCGCATTCGTCGCAGTTGAGGTCGCAGAGACAGTTCTTGATGAGTCAGCCGAATACTGTCTGATGGCCGGAGAAGAGGCTGAGGTAAATTCTAAACACATTATTACCTCTTCTTCACACAACACACAAGACAAGTGCTCGGTCACGAGATGATCCTCTAGATGTGGTACAAGCCTACGACGATCTGCTAGAGGAACGATTCACGAGCGGCAGAGTTCAGGCAGAACCATCCAGGGAACTTGAACGGGTAAAGGCCGAGAATCGAGACTTTCTTCTGATTGTCAGGTCTCTACTGAGTCAGTGGATCTAGTTGCGAGACTCAAGGAAGAGATTGAATCTCTTATGACTAAGTCTCAGCTTCAAGAGACTCAGATCTCAGTTCTGACCAAGGACAATTCGAGAAAGAGACGAAATAGCCCGGCTCGATCGAAGCTCACGAGACGTGCACGAATGACTATGACTCACTCGAAGGAGTGACGAGGTCCGGAGAGGCTTGATGACCGAACAATACCTGGGAGCGAAGGAGAAGCTTGAAAGCATGCTTAGAGCACAACGGCCAACCTAGCCGTGAAAGAAGGCCTTGGCTATACCCACGAAGCTTCCACCTCCAAAAGCTCGAGCAACTCGGGCCGATAGGTTCGTCGGAGGAAAGGTGCAAGCTGCCGACACCACACCTCGGGCGAAGAACAAACGGAAAATGATTGCACCTCGCGGAGTAGCAACAAGCGACACCAAAGGTTCCAGCCCAGGACACCGCGATCAAATTCGGGGGGGAACCAAGAAGGTCGGATGGGCGAACGATACAAGGAGCCACTGTATGAGCACCCGGCTCAAGTACGGCTCGTACTACTATGAGCCCGGGGTCGGGAGAAGCGCTAAGACTCGAAGAAGAAAGCGCTCGAACCCAAAATCATCGCCAGAAAGTCGGTATCTCCAAGTCCCGTGGAGAAGAAAGGCGACAAGGTTCGGAAGAAGAAGTCTAGGACTTCTAAGGTCCCGAGACGGATCCGGGTTCCAAAATCACCCACTAACCGAGTAAGGACCCAACCGAACCAAAGGGTACCTAAAAATGTCTCTGTTTTGCAGGTGCATAAGGACCCATAGATAGTGGACAACGGCTGCTCGAGACACACGACTTACCGTAAGAGCTCGCCGACCAACTACGTACAAGAAGATGGTCCTGCAGTGAATTCGGTGACAACTCCAAAAGCTACACAAGGGGATATGGGACGCCGAACATTGGGGCCGCCTACGGTTCCAAGAGTAACATATGTTGAAGGACTTCAACATAATCTCCTCTCGATCGATCAATTACGTGATAATCTTAACGAGTAATCTTTGACGCCGGTTTACGTGATATTGTTGACAAATCTACGGGGAAAACAAGATGTTATTAGGTTCGCGGAGGAAGAACATCTATGTTGCAAACTGGAATACCGCAGAACACGAGGCTTGCTTGCTCGCACGACTAAATCAGGTGACAAGTCGGTCGGCTATGGCACAAGAGACTCGGCCACACCGAACTTCAAGACCATGAACAAGCTTGTCAAGAACTTTAAAGTCAGAGGACTGCCCAATGAATCGTTTATCAAAGACAGAAATTGTGAAGCGTGCCTAAAGGGAAAGCAAACAAAGAGTAGCAATCCACCTATTCCGTCACCTTCCACTGATGGAATCCTTCAGTTGCTTCACATGGACTTATTCGGGCCAATCTCTCCAGTGACTAAAAGAGGCAAGAAGTATGCCCTTGTCGTCATAGACGACTACTCGAGATATACTTGGGTCATCTTCATCGCCAACAAATCTGATGTTCGAGGCCGAGTTACCTAATCTACTTGAAGAAACTCGGTGTGGAAAAGAACATCAAGATTAAGAAGATACGCTCGACGGAGGAACGAGTTTCTAAACTCGGTAGTTAAGACATCTTTGCGATAAAGAGGGAATTAAGCACGAGACATCAGCCGCACGCACCCCTAAGCGAAACGGACTTGCTGAACGTAAGAACGAAACACTCAAAGAAGCAAAGAAGAACGCTCATCGCAGATTCCGGACTACCCTCAAAGTTTTGGGCTGATGCTACTGACACCGCCTGTTACACTCATAATCGCTCACTACTGACACATCAACACATGAAGACGCCTTACGAACTGTGGAAAGGGAGAATTCCTTCTATTTCTCATTTTCATGTTTTCTATGTCCTTGCTTTATCCACAATAATGGGAAAGATCGGTTGAAGGTCTTTGATAGCAAATCGATCAAGGAGTATTCTTAGGATACTCCCGAGTCGATAAAGCCTTCGAGTCTTTAACTATCGGACTCTTTGTGTGGAGGAAAGCCCTCATGTTGTTTTTGATGAATTTGTTACTGAGAACAGGAAAGATACAAAGTCAAATGCGAAGATGTCGGCGGCAAGCTACAGGATCTCGAACTGAATGATAAAGCTGAAAAGATCCAGCATTGTTGGGATGATGAGTCGGACGATGAAGAAATTCGAGACTCGGCCCAACAAGCAACGTAGCCGACCTAGTTGATTCTCCCAAACTGAATCAACAACGGGTAACATCGGTCGATGAGGAAGCCCCCGTGGTAACCGAGACCTCTGCCGAGAATATAAACTCGGGGGGGAACGATTAATGTTCCCGAGCTAAATGCCCCTGAACCCAGGAAACTTCGGTAGACCCTAACCTTCTTACCGAATTGCTTCGATCACGAGTAACAATACTACCGAAATGCCTAATACACCCCTGCGATCGTGCGAAGTAGTATCGAAGAAGAAGCCCGACTCGGGCGTTCGTGGCTCGATGCTCATTCTTCGATCTTATCATTGGAGATCCATCAGCAACTATAAGGACGAGATCAAGATTAAGTCAAGGAGAAAGCTCACTTTACTCTTGTTTTCTCGTCTACGAAGAACCTCGGTCGATAGAGGACGCACTTAAAGATGCTTGGCCCGGGTCATTGCTATGCAAGAAGAGCCGAACCAGTTCATCGAAATGAAGTTTTGGAGCTTGTCGACGGAACCTGGACATCGGCACGTGATTGGAACTAAGTGGGTCTTCAAGAACAAGCGAGATGAAAACAACATCATTGTCGAAATAAAGCTCGACTAGTTGCTAAAGGATACAAATCGGGCGGAGGGAATTGACTTTGATGAAACATTTGCTCCGGTCGCCGGATTGGAAGCCATTCATCTTTTCCTAGCTTATGCAACACATCGTGGATTTAAGGTATATCGAGATGGATGTGAAGTCGGCTTTTCGAATGGCGTGCGAAGGAAGAAGTCTACGTGGAACAACCGTCCGGCTTTCGGCGAGGGACATCAGTGTACGGACTTAGGAAAGCTCTGTATGGGTTAAAACAAGCACCCGTGGGCTTGGTATGATACCCTATCGACTTTCTACTTCATAAAGGTTTTCGAAGGGGACAATAGATCGCACCCTATTCAACACAAAGTCGGGAGATGACATTCTACCGGGTGCAGATCTACGTGGACGACATCATTTTCGGCCGCGTAAAACGAAGTCATATGTCGGCAGTTCGAGAAGATGATGAAAGAGAAATTCGAGATGTCCATGATGGGAGAGATGAATTATTTCCTTGGATTTCAAGTGAAACAATCACTCGAAGGAATTTTCAAGCAATCAAGCCAAATACACTCGAGATCTTCTCAAGAGATTCGGTCGCAACTCCAAGCAAGCCGGTCAAAATCCCCATGAACACGAACTTTAAAATCGATCTAGACAAAGAGGGAGCTTACGTTAACTCTACCGACTATAGAGCTATTATAGGCTCTTTACTTTATTTAACAAACTAGCCGTCCCGACATAACTTATCTTTGTAGGTGTATGCGCAAGATTCCAAGCGAGATCCCAAGCGAAGTTATTTAGACTCAGCGAAGAAGATTCTGCGCTATTTAAGAGGAACACTTGATCTTTGGGTTATGGTATCATGCGATGATAACTTAATACTAACGGATTATTCTCGATGCCGATTATGCGGGATGCGGGATAGATCGAAAGTCAACTTCCGGAACTTGTCGGTTCCTAAAGGCGACAAGAGCGATTTCTTGGTTTTCAAAGAAGCATTCGAGTAGCAACGTCCACTACCGAAGCCGAGTACATGGGCTGCAGGAAGTTCTTTGTGCCCTGCATCCTTTGGCTTCGACAACAACTTAGAGATTATGGTATAACTTAGGATGAAGTGCCCATCTACTGCGACTCCACAAGTGCAATGCCATAACTCGAACCCGGTTCTACATACCGAATGCAAGCACGTGGATATCCGACACCACTTCATCGGAGACCATGTCGAGAAGAAGGATATCGGGATGGAGAAGATCCATACCGACAAGCAAAGGGCGATATATACCGACCAAACCACTAGCCGAGAACGAGGTTCGAGAGAACTATCGGTTGAGCTAGGTCTACCTGGATCCCTGCCGAGATGCGTCGGTAGATGCCGACTACGAGAACATCATTGCCCAACAATTGGTAACAATTGGTATCGGCATAAGGAATCGATACGACAGGTCGGATAACTAAGTACGGTGACTCGGTTGGGAAAGTCACACTGCATACGTAAGGGGGGAACATAGTCATCGGCATGACAACCATTCTCCTTAAACATAACGGTCACCACCGATAAGTTCACCGAAGAGGTTCGGTAACCAGCTGATAAGTTCAGCTGAAGAGGTTCGGTCACCAGCTGATAAGTTCAGCTGAAGAGTGCTAACATGTGTTTTGCAGATTTCTATGGCGATCGTACAGGCTCCTGAACCAATAGTGGAGATCATGGCCATCCGAATTCAGTTCGAACCCACAATGGCTTTCCGCCAGGTGGACATTCCATATCTGGAGCCTATGTTCGATGCTCTGGAGAGGTCAAGGTTGGAGACCCTCGTGACCAAGCATCCTCGTGCTCATCTGCCAAGGCAAGTGGCAGAAGCATATTTACACTGGAACTCAGTGGCTGCCGAAGGAGAAGAAGCGTCTTTCTCATACATGAGAGAAACATCTCCGAACAAGTGGAAGCCGGCTCAACACACCTTCAACATCCGAGAGGCTCTAGTCCTCGTGTTTCAGCTTCCTAATTCTGGTATCTCACCTATCGGATATAAGGAGAGGGAGTTCAATGCCTATGTACAAAAGTTCTGTGGACGCAGTGATCTGACGTTCAAGACAGCTCTCCCGAGGAATCTTTTGCTACCTCAGTACAGAGGTTTAGCGTATGTGGTCTCGCACATACTGACAAGCTCAGTTGGATCGTACGATCAACTGTCCAAGCCAAGGATTCAGCTGATGATGGTTATTGACGACGGAGTAGAAGTGAACTGGGCTGACTATTACACGACTCGGATGAAAGCCCGGGGCCCGTAAATTCACTACTCTACCCATCGGGCGAGAGGAGGTTGGCCGATGTAAGCTTCTATTCGGGACTAAGATGTACTGTCCTAATAGAGAGTGTTGTACAGAGGGACTCAGCTTTCGAAGACTCAAAGCTGTACAACACTAAGCTGATGAAGTTTAAGACTAAAGAAGCGACGGAGAAGTCTATTGGCAAAGGGCCACCTGAGCAGAAGAGAGTTGCTCCTACCCTGCCATCTCCCGCTGATGTGCCCAAGAGGAGGAGGCTTATCAAGTCACGACCAGCTGAGGTCACTGTGGCTCAGCTGATAACTGTCTTAGAACAGGCTCCTCCTCCACCTCAAGATGAGCAAACCTTGGACTCCGACACAGGGATGGAAGGAGCCACCCTCAAGGAGAAAGCTCAAGTCATCAGCTCCGATGACACTCAGTCGGACATTCGAGAGCCAACTGAAGAGACTAAATGGACAACAACTCATACCACTCGTCTACGTGCTACAGCTGAGATTCACGATCAGATTCCCGAGATAGCCGAGCATGAAGACTTGGTTGACATTGCCATCCAGGCAAGAGTTCCGATGCTACCGAGGTTTTTAAACTGGGATTTTCTGATAGATTTTGCAAAAACTCAGTCAGCCATCGATCTATTGACAGAGGAGCAAGATTTACTGGCAGAGATCGGATTCGGGGAGCCAACTGATTTGGCGTCCTTCGAGGATCTTTGAGCTGCTATGCTCTATCTTCTTAGCCTACGTACCACAGCTCCTGCTGGTAATGCTCCGCCTCCATCTCCTCCTGCTGATGAGGGTGATGACCTAGCCCTGCTGAAACTCCGCCAGGAGTCAGTTGCTCATCTCAATCGATCTAGGGCAGCTCAAGAGAAGGACTGGGAGCAATACTGTGACTTGGTCAAGGACTTCGACTCTACAGTTACTCAGATCAAGGACTCAGTATACAAGCTCAAGAAAGAAGTCACGGCTATCCGTACCAACCTCGATAAGGTGCGCGATGCCAAAAAGGGGGAAGGTATAATAAAAGATGAATCTGAAACGGATACAGCTGATGTACAGATAATCAGGGAAAGGGTTCAGGAGGAGAGACCCTCCACAGCTGAAGAACCCGCACAGACTCAGGGGGAAAGGGCTCAGGAGGAAGGACCCTCTACTACTCAGGATAAGAACTCTTCTGAGGTTCTTCTCCTAGAATTTCCACTTCAGCCAACCCCCATCTCCTCTTCTGCTGCTCACATTGAAGAAGTAGCAAACTTTATTGAGCAGGATATAGAAGAAGAAGAGCCTGAGCCTGAACAATTGCCACCGCAGAGGCCCGGGAAGGAGATTGCAACTGTATCTACTCCTCCTTCCTCCCCGGTCCATAAGTTCAAATCAAAAGCGGAGCAAGAGGCTTATGACCTCAATATTGCCCAACAATGCAGGGATAAGCTCGACCATGAGCGTCGGCTTGAAGAGGCGAAGCAGGCAAGAAAGAAGCCCAAGGGCAAAGGCTGTTAGGGGCAAAGACAAGAAAAAGGTCGGGTCGGTCGAAGAGCAGAAGAAGAAAGCCCAAGCAAATTTGGCTAAGGCTCTTCCGACTGAGATCCAAGCTACTGCTCAGAGTATTCCCACTTCTACTCTAACACCTGAGCGGATAGCGGAAGATCAAGCGACACGGGAGGCGACGCTGCAAGGTCCGAGTCTCGGGCGAGGAGACAAGAGCGGCCGCACTCCGCGAAAAGAAAAGGATAGGCGACTTGGCGAAAATGCGTAGCTTATCTCTCAAGCCGCACCGATCCGAGGAGGCGGATCCCAAGAGGATCCAAGTTCATCGGGGGCCCATATGTTAAGAATATTCCTATCCCGCATGTGGATAAATGGGTGCCGGCGATATGAACGTCCATTGGGAAAGGCCGAAAGAGGATTTTATTAAAGGCTATTTTGTATGGCGCATTTATCCTCTCGATCGTCCGGTGATCAGTTATTCGACGAACTAATCTCGAGATTTGATATCTCATTCAGAGATCGACTGAGACAGATTATGGAAGAACAGAATATTCCTTTCCGTGCCCCAGCTTTCCGACGTATTCCTCCGCCAAGAACTGCTAGAGGACTGCTGTGCACGAAGGACATTGAGAGAGAGATAGAGGAAGCTGCTTTCCATCTGGGTTTGCTGCCTGACAATCCTCTTGACAACGAAGAAATCTAGGAGATCAGGATCAGAGTTTACAAGTATTATTACCTGGATCCTCCTGTTGAGAAGTCTGTTGATTTCAAGAAAAGGACTCAACGCTTCAAGCGTCAGCAGTGATTTCTCCTTCTTTTTGATTTCTGTTGTAATAGCTGTGGGAGCTTGTACACCATTGATTATATATATCAGTTCCTATTGCTTGTTAGACAATTACTCATTGTCTTCCAGCTCTTTGCATTGTGTTTTTCACGACTGATCACTAAGTGATCTGACACACACTCACAGTCAGTTTATCTGATTTTGCCTATCTCCCACCTACTGAAGTATTGTAATTCCTTTATTTTTCCTCAGAATGTTGTAAGGGGGAAATTGTTGTCAGTAGGATAGCATCTTTTATAGACTTGAGAAGTTTAAGAGGTAGAGGTAGAGGTTTTGGCATCATCAATTAGGGGGAAATTGTTAGATATGAGTCAGTAGATGATACTCAGCTGATGTTCGGTTAAAAGAAAATTGGGGGAAATCATAGTAGTGCTATGGAATTGAAGATCCCAAAACCTAGCTGATATCAATAGATTAGTGTGTCGTTAGGATTAGCTGATGTGTAGGTTAGACTTGATATATTGATTATTATTTTTGTCTAAGTCCTGTACGGGGTAATTGTTGAACTTATCTTCTGTCGAAGATACTTTTCAGAACCCCACGTCATCAGTGTAATCGCTTGTGTTCTTCGATCGGCGGTGATCTTCCACTCGGTCGAAGACGACGCATCACCGACAAATCATCGGTAGAAGACTACTCCCAGCGATAGTCATCGCGAAGAACGAAACAAGCACGCACCCTTCGCGGTCGCCAGCTGACCTACTCAGTAGATGCCGTGTCAGCCGACTCAGCTGAAGAAGACAGAGACTTTTCAGTCTACTATATCCTACGGAAAGCGACCCAGCTATTCAAATCTTTTCGAAAAGTTCAGCAGAAGACATACGAGGTTGTTGAACGGTCAACTCTGACATTCTCACCAACTACAAACCTCGACCAATGAGAAGCCGACAACGCTTACCTACTCTACACAGTAAAGCTGCTCTCATGTACAGTACATTAACTGCCCTGCTGCAACAAGTTCGAATTATGGCCGTTTTCTTTGGAAGCTTGTGACACGTGGCATCGTCGTCTCCAACGGACATATGCCATAACTCACAACTATAAATAGAGAAGTTTTTGAAGCTCCGAATAACGGAATTTCAGAAGGGACAAGCTCAAGTTCATAAACGCTCTAGAACACTCAAAGATCATCCAGAGGAAAACTTGCGTACTTAGAAGATTTCTCAGTTTTTCTCTCTAGAGTTCTTACATCCCTTTCTTCTCTAGACTAAGCTCATTGTCATATTTATAGCTTAGATTCGAAGGAGTTCACATTTAGTGAATTGTTCTTATTGTAAGAACTCCTTCTCAGTTGGAGAAAATTTCCTTCCCTTTCAGACTTAGGTTTGGATTGTAAAGTCGCTAAGGACTATAACTTAGAGGGAACTGTCCGGTGCACAAGTATCCCCGCTGAGGCTTGCTCGAAATAATCAACAAGTTCTCCCGCCTTGTTCGGGACCGTGGACGTAGGATCTTGCGTATCCGAACCACGTTAAATCGCTTGTGTTCTTTTACTGTTTTATTGCATAGCATTCAACTGACTTGAAAATCATAAGCTTGCATAAAACGTATTTATAAAGCGCACAGCCAAAAGATTTAACTTACTAAAACGTGTTTTCAAAAGAGACGAATTCCGGGCCCCACACTTTCCGCACAACGGTCTCCGATCGATTCTCAAAAATCGACAACGATCAGTAGGGAGAGAGCTCGAGGCCGACTCACTCTGTCCCGCGATCGAAGGCTTATTTGGCACTCGTTCATCGGTTGCAATCATCGGCTCACCGACCTTCATTGAGAAAAAGAAACCGAGCTCGGTGTATTCACCCCCCCCCTCTACACCTGACTTATCGTCTCCGGACCAACACTAACCTACTTCAAAGAGTTGTCCAAGTGGAGAGTGAATGTAGAACTTGTAATACTTACTATGAAAATAATTAGCACTGTTTCATTAGTTGCACTTTTGCCGAGGATTGTTGGTGTGGTTCGGGTCTTTATAGCAGAATTCAGTATGTTGTGTTCTACTGTGAATCTTTTACTGGGTTGATCGTTGGTATTATTGGAATGTAGGATGATAGTTTTTATGCTAGGGTAGCAATACTTTGGCAAATTTGGATTATTCGTGACTTTGTTTTGTGAGAGAAAACAACTCCAACTCCAAATCCAAGGAAAGTTTGTACTCAAGCTTGTGTGGTTCTTCAAGAGCGGTTTGCGGTTCATTTTACCAAATAGTAATAATGGCTCCAATACTTGTCACGGTTGACATGATTCTCCAAAAGGTTGGGTTCGAGGTGAAGTGTATGTCGTTTTCTTCCCCAATATCAACGTACTACATGCATTGATATCATAGTTCCTTCTGCTACGGGTATCTTCATTTCTGCTTGAGTACTATGTATATCGGGGTGCTTACATGTGGAGGAAGGAGAAACTATGGGTGTTCATGAAGCACTTTCTTGGATAAAGAAGATGGGCCTTGATCATGTTGAACTTCTCTCTGACAACAAGTTGATTGTCGATACCCTCTATTCAATGAATCTTGATTGTCTGGGGTTCGGTAGTATCATGATGCTTGTAAGTTCATGTTGTTTTTTGATAATTCGTTTACGGTTATGCATATACAATGTGGGGCTAACTTTGTAGGTTGTAGCTCATTATCTTGCTAAAGCAGCAAGAAATTATCATTCATCTTTAATTTCGGATGAGCCCCGACTATTGTTGGGGGGGGGGTTCCTTTGTTTACTTGCTCTTGTACTTAATTCAATTGTTTATGTCCCAAAGAAATCGCAATTGAAAAAAGCTATGGAAGGTGTATGGTATCAATATTATATTTAACTTAGCTTTGTAATAAAATTTGATTATTAATTTCCAAAGATAAGAATTTAATTTCGGCAAATTGGTAAACATAGTCATCAACTTTTGTGATTTTGCGATATTTGTCCTCTATTTGTTTTGTCCCTTACTCTTTTTTTTTTTTTTTGACGAGGAACCTGCAGCCGCTACCTTTGGTGCGCACAGGGTAAACCTCGCTCCTGTGCAATAGCATGCAAACCACACAGAAGAGTTAAACCACCCTTAATGTGACAGGGTGACAGGCTCACACATAGCGTGTCCAGTGGGAATTGAACCCATGACCTATCGGTCCCGGGCCACCCACCTTCACCGCTATGTCATCCCAAGGGGACATTTTTTTGTCCCTTACTCTTGTTTTTGCAATTGTAGTCTCACTGTTAAATGTTTCCTTCAATTCGGCCTTAATCAAATTTAATTATTAATAAATAAAAATAAAAAGAGTAAAATTAGAATTTTGAAATGACAAATTGGTAAATCACGTTATTAAACTTTTTGGCTTTATGTAATTAGTCCACACTTTTTTTTTTGTTTTTATGTATCCAAACTTTTATTTTTTTACGATTTTGTCCCGCCGTTCCGCCCCAACACAGAAACCCTACCGCTGATCTTAACAACTATGCACGGAAATCGATAAAATCATGTGAAATTGAGCGGACGGATTGTTATTTCCTCACCAGCATATTACGTTTCTCCCACCGTCAGCGGCGGAGAAATATTGCTACGAGGATTAGTATGGTAACAAATATGAATGCTGAAAACATCGTTGTCATCAATGGAGAAAATAGTATGCTCCCCTCATTTTGGAAAACAGGTCCCTACAAATTTTTCTGTCATGGTTTCATCAATAAAGAAACACAATATGCTAGCGCGGAAATAATGTTGCGTCCTCATTTTGGAAAATAGGTCCTCCAAAAATATTTCTTTCATGATTTCCTCAATAATGAAACGCAATATGCTAGCGCGGAAACGTTTCGTCTGCTTGATTTTGCATGATTTCATCCGGGTTGAGATTTTGTGCAGAGTTGTTGAGATAAGCAGTAGAATTATGTAAGGAGATATGAAAAAACAACCGCCGAGAAGATGGAAGTTTGATTAATATCACAATATTACCCTTTTGTTGTTTTTATATTTACTAAAAATTTGATTAACAGTCGATTTCACGAAAATTTTAATTGTAGGACGAAAATCACCAAAAAAAAAGTTTTGGGATGAAAAAACAATGAAAACAAAGATTGGAGATTAATTACACAAAACTAGAAAATTTGAGGACAAGATTTGTCATTTCAAAATTTCAATTTAACCCTTTCAATTTTTGTTTATTTTTAATTAAATTTTGAAAAACAGTTGAAACCGACGAAAAAAATTAACGGTGGGACTAAAATTACAAATTCAATTGGGAAAAAAATTGATAATAAATGTTGCAAAATTATAAAGATTATATTTGTCAATTTGCTTTTAATTTTAAGAAAAAAATCTCATCAAGTATTGGA
The DNA here is from genome assembly GCA_028984105.1 of Lavandula angustifolia. Taxonomy (NCBI): domain Eukaryota; kingdom Viridiplantae; phylum Streptophyta; class Magnoliopsida; order Lamiales; family Lamiaceae; genus Lavandula; species Lavandula angustifolia. Next base: position 27,842,658 of record CM054804.1, read on the forward strand.
AAATGTATCGAACATTATAAATTTTAAAATTGTATATATAACTATCACAAATGAGGTTTTTCCTGGAGATGAGAAAAAATCGAATTCGTCGAAATCTCGACTCAGTTGCTACAGCAAAAATTACTGAACGACTGTAATATGGATTTGCTTCTCTCACCAACGAAAAGTCTCACGTCAAGTTTCTATTCCACAAGAGTAAGTATATGTTATACCAAAAACACAATACATTATTCAACATTTGATTCCGCGATATCATATATTATGCTTTTTTATACAATTACACAGTTAACTGAAGGCTGTCAAGAACTTACATTTCCTGCCCAAAAACTCTCTGCGTATTCCTTAGGTTGACAATTCAAATCGCCAGAAATTATCATGTATATAAAAATACACTTGGGACATCAATCACCGGCTAAATCTAACCTCGAAGGAAGAAGGAATGAGCAAGATGTTCCATTCTTTCTGATGGAAAGTCCCAGTGCAATGTCGATCGTCTCTTTAGCAAAAGCCTATCATTGATGTGAGTTTGTTATCATCTTCCCAGAATCGTGTTCTTCGTGCAAGTTCACTGACTTCCGTTGATTGAATTCGTCTCTGCAAATGCCACAACACAACATTTTGGAAACTCGAAAACATACTCCACAAATCGCAGCCATGTAATAAGAAAAATTGTGAAACAAAAGACTGAGAGTGGTGGTATTTTTCCCCTCAAACGTGCTAGAAGATTTTTATATAAGAGATGTCATGGTAAAACTCTAAAGTAGTGCAACCATTAAAAAGTTGTAATTGCAAGTTTACAGAAATGATTTTCCGAATATAATTCAATAACACACATTTATTATCCACAAGCTTTCTTGAGGCCATCGATCATACCTAATCATAGAACAAGGTACGATTAAAAAGTGAAAGAAAATATTTTCTCACATAAAAACTAAACGGATCCCAACTCCCAACACATAGAACTAGGTATTTACATAATCAAGTTAAATATGAAGGGAAGGTTATATATTGCTAGAGAAACAGAAAGAGAATGACTGATAGTGCTAAATAGCAGATACCTGACACAAGCCCATATTGAATCATAATAAAGAATTGCCACAATTTTGCGCCTTCTCCGTTCTCTCTGAGCATCTTCAACATGCTTGATCACAGGCAACTGTTTGATTCCCTTCGCCTCCATCAGCTGCTTTGCCATTACCAGATCAGTATCTGGATAACAAATCAAAAGTCCACGCTCTCGCCCATGATAGCTTATCCCACGAGTGAAAATAGGGGAAACAGTGCAAGTATTTACCTGCAAAAGTATTCACAATTGATTCAATCATTCATCAAGTGTAATTTTGACAGCACAGATTAAAAATGATAGAGAAGTAACTAAAAATGGATATTTTGTAGTGAGATCATCAAGAAAATGACAAAAACACACATCTGCTGAATCACTGTTCGAAGATTCATCAAATTTCTTTGCCAGCCAGCGTTTGATGTCCCCATCTGTCAAGATTCCTTCCAAACAATCTTCATCTTCAACCACAAGAAGGCAATTCTGCTGACCATCCTCCATACAGCTCAAGGCCTCCCTTAGTGTTTGGTTCAGGGAAATCTTTAAAAAATTACTAGACATAGCCTGAGAAACCTGATAAAGAAGGAAAGATGGTGAAGAAAAGCTCAAAAACCAAAAGGCAATTGAAGAGAAAAATCTGCACTACTTGGCTTCTTTTCATGAATGACTCCCAATAGGAAAGACAAAGGATGGACCTTCATATTGTCCAGTAAAATGTCAACATCTATCGGTTTATAATTACTGAAGCTTCTGATGACCGAGAGTTCTATTTCATTTCTTTCACCAGTTTGCCTCGGAACATCCACATCTTTGTCTTCAGATGGTGAAACAACAGAATAACCTCGTGGAGAACTCCTTGAATCTGGTGCATCTGGCTCTTTTGGCTGAGCTGTCACAGAGGGCACCCATATTGCTAATCCAACAGCACCCTGTAGCATTAAGTAAAAATTAAAGGACTCAACATAAAAAAGATACACCCTCCAGGTTCTCCCAAATAGATAGTCCATTTTGGCCTCTCGTGTAAATTTCAGTATTTCCGGGAACAAGTTATTCAACTAAGTTTCCCATATTACCTTATTTAGTGAAACTTGGGGACTTCAACAATAATTTCATGCAGCATGTTAATTTCTAAAACCACAAAGGATATACTATGATTATGCAGAATAGTATCGAATATAGTAATAAAACTACAGAGCTATAGAACATTATTGAACCAGACATTTGGATCGGATGGAGTACTAGTTTATTAGCAGAGAAAACTCTTCTAGTCGTTTATGATTTCATATGCAAGGTTATAAATATAAGAATTTAAGGATACATTGTTGCTTCGACTTTAAGGGAATATTTTGAAATATTAACATCAATATGGCCATTGGCTAGATTTTTGTTTAACAAAATGATGAAATTACAATAAAAGCTTAGAAACTTAGTATGAGATTTTAGGACAATTTATATGAGAAAAATATGAATACCAAAATGAAAACCTATGAAGTCCAAATACAAATAGATGAAAAAACGTTGTGTAATACTCCGTCCGTCCCATTATAAGCATTCTCTTTTCCTAATTGGGTTGTCCCATTAAAAGCGTCCTCTTTATAAAAAAAGGTAAAAATGTGTGGACATAAATGAATTAGCCAAAAGTCAAACAATATACACAACATAACACCATTTTCTAGATCTTCGTGGCGAAAGAAAGAGGACACTTATAATGGAATGGAGGGAGTAATATTTATGCCAAAGAAATAGTATTGATGTCAAGTTATCAAATCAGAGTAATGCTCCACGCGATTATGGATATGCTATACATATATTTCTCTACCTAATCCAATTCAACAATGGGATAGTCTAGATGGATTCATTCATCATTTGTCGATACATGCTTGGACCTTCATACAATATTTGACGGAATACACAAGCAAGGTCTCGAGGAATCTAGCTATTACATTTTCTAAACTTACGAGTGTTGCTCTTCTATGGTTCTACTTGACTACTCGTTGGCATTTTTCAACAAGTCAATTAGAAAATTTAAAACAATCTATATTTTTTAAGAATTTTTTATATTTTACTAAATGTCTGCAATATTTCTTTGATATTCAGAAGATTTGGAGAATAGCCTAATCGACAATGCCTATTAACTTTATGTATTGGGGAATTGCTAGAACAAGAGAATACTTTACCCCTAATATCCATATAACTAAGCCCAAAATGAGAAATATTGACTTGAAACAGTTATGCCTAACTAATACGGTAATACCACAGAGAACTAAAATATGACACGAGTCAAGAGTCATCACCATAACAATTCAACAAAGTGTATAGTTTAACAGTGCTTGCCTTTAAGGGTCATCTATCAAAGAAAAAAATTCATGAAAAAACAAATGAAAATAGCACTAAACCAACTAGACAGAATCTAACGGTAAAAGAAAGACCTAACTGAACTCTAATAGAAACAAAGTTTGCAACAAGAGTTGATGCTATTTTGTAGCACTTGAAATGACAGCTTTTAAGAAAAGCACGAAATATAGAGCATTATCCTAATTCTTAACAAGATAGTTACCATGAGGGGAAGCAGTATTCTATAGTCTCTAGTCAGCTCAAACAGAAGAAGAACGGATGTTAGAGGTACTGAGCAGACTGAAGCTAATGTTGCAGCCATCCCCACCTATAGTAGAAGTAAACGTGTCATATAGATAAAGTCAACAATTCAATTAGCATATACAAAAGATGCATGGGAGAGTCAAGGTCAAGCAGAAAGTCATAGAACATACCAGCGCATATGCCTGTGGTTCAGCAATAGCAGCATTTCCTGGAATAGCATAGTTGATAATCTCACCAGCACAGCCTCCAAAGACAGCACCCACAGCAGCACCAATCATCAAACTAGGGGCATATAAGCCACCAACAAGGCCAGATCCCCTACACAGTGCAGTAGCAACAACTTTTGCTGCGGCTAATTGAGCAAGTAACCAGATTCCTGGAGCTGATGCAGTCTTTCCAGTGCGTAATATCTCATCGACATTGGTGAATCCCCAATATAATATTCCTGGGTATTTGAGAGCGATTAAACCAGCTCCCAGGCCTCCTAAAGCAGGGCAGACTACATCTGGAATTCCAGATTTTTCTTTGATATACTGAAACATGTCCGTGAACCAATCCAACAAACGAGTGAAGGCCACACTTACAACTCCACATAGCATCCCCAGAATAAGGTACAATGGTAGCTCTGAGCAAAGATTTTGATAATTCAATGGTTAGAGAAATATTCAGATTCAACAACATACAAAAACAGTTAACAGCACTCTGCTCTTAAGGGTCAGATTTTTCCTTTTAATAAACCACACTATTATGTGACAGTGCTGATAATTAAAGATAGTCAATGGGGTTCACAGCGGGAGGGAGGCGACACATTTTTCATGCTGGACCACAGAGAAGACATTAAGCACTAAACTTGTTCACTTATACTTAGCAAATTTTCCCATTAATCAAAAGAAAGGATTATCATAGTACACAGCAAACATATCATTTGAATATAATGGAGTAAAGGAAAGTTTATAACATTAAGTTGTTACTTAACCAGGAGTCATACTATATTCATTACATGATGCAAAGGAAATGTGGGGTATAATAGTAATGAAACAAATATGTGGTTAGTATTTAACTTGTATATCATACCACACCACAAAGGTTCCGAAGTTGAATTCAACATAAGCCAAGATCAAGAAGAATAAAGAAGAATGTGTGTCTAGGACCATTTCATACTGAAAATTCACATCATGGCTATTCATGAGTGATAATAAAATTATCAGACAGGAGCCCTGACTATGATTTTTACAAAAACTTGAATCAGATAAAATACCAGCAGCAGATTTCAAATCATACGTGGGCACTGTGAAAGCTTGTTTCTCCCCAAGAACAGCATTTGATACAGTTGAGGAGACAACAGAGGCCAATATTATCATAGCTGTTGTAAAAGGAGGAGAGTTTTCAGCACGGAGAGGCCTCAAAACCGTTTCAATAGCAAAGAAACACCCAGCAACAGCTGCATTAAAACCTGAGATACAAGTGGAGAATTAATGGAAGCTCTGTGATAAAGAGCGGTCAAAATTAGTGTAAACCGATCTGCATATGCGATGAATAATGAGAACAGTATAGCTGTAGAAAACCCTTCCCAACCCCAAGAATGTATAAATGTTATAAAACAGATACAAAAGACCGGCCGATGAAGGGTAATGAAAATCTGGAATATGGGCTGAAAGAGAATGCAGAAACCATAATCCATCAATCTCATACAGGATTAGCCATGGGGATACCTGAAGCAATTCCAGTAGCTGCACCAGCGGCAAGAAGAGCAATTTTCCTTTCTCTATTGTTCTCCATCATAACTGAGAATCCATTGGCACATGATTTTCCAATATCAACACTAGGGCCTTCAGGACCTAAAGAACAGCCGGTCCCTAACGTCACAGCAGCCTGAACAGCCTTCACTATGGGAAAGATTACAGCAAGCACATCTAACCCTTGTCCTTGTGAAGAAGTGGATTGCTTTATTTGACCCAGTATCTCTAGAAGACCATGCAAAACGCCTACAATAACTCCACCCAGGACTGGTATTAAAAGTATACGGTGCCAAGTATCACCTAGCCTTTGCAGCCGAAGCCAAGCAGCACCTTCATTTGGAGTACCAGCCCATGCCCATTCATGTATCACATGTACCTAAGTGGAAAGAAATCAGACACCATCCAATCTTTATGGTGAATAAATAAATAGGTTATAATCTAATCCTTAGAAAGGAATTGCATTTATGGTGAATAGGTAAGTGATTCACATCTAAGGAATTTTGAACTTCATTCTGCAGAATCATGTTATAACAAGCTATCTTATTTAAGGAAGCTTTTCTAGCAAATCATGCTCCAGGTTCAGCACAATTACAAATACAAATTCAATAATTTCCACACAAGACTTCACCTTCTTGAAATGAATCCCTCTCATTACAACTAAGCTATATCCATAGCAAACTAAAACTACCCAACAAATTTTAGTCAACCATCCCTCCATTTGAAGTTGTAAGCTAATAAATGCTATAATTCAAACGCTTAGACGAGAGTTACGAGACGGAAACATGCATCCAAAAAATTAGAAGTGTAACTAACCCCACGGTTAAAAGAGGCGACAAAGAGGCCGGCAGCAACGCCGAGGAGGCAGCCGAGGAGAAGCAAGGCCCACTCGGGCGGCGCGCCGTCAACGAGAAAATCGTCGCCGGCGGCGGCATTAGCGTGATCTGAAGGCGATGGAGAAGATGGGCGTGGAGTAGAGGAGAGGCGGTTCTGGACGCTCAATCGGCTGCCGGAAGCCGCGGGGCCGCGATCCAGGCGCTTCAAGAGATCCGACGCCAGTCGTCCACCCTTACTTCTGTTCCTCTTGCTATTGGGAGATTGTGGTCGAGGCCCGCCACGTTCCAGATCGGCGTCCGAGTCCGACGAATTGGAGCGCAATAAAATAGCGCGATCATTGTAGTCACCTGCCGACGACATATCCCAGGAAGATCGCCTCCAGCTCCGGTACCCCGCTCCCGTTAATAAATACGACGCTCCATCATTCGAGGGTTTAGGAATTGGACCGCGTTTCTCAGAGATTTTGCCCGCTTTTCACGTTATGCTTTATTACGCAGTAAAATTACAATGACTCCTTTAGATTATTATTTTCATTTTCAGTAAATCACAGTATAATAATAAATAGAATTATATCTATTCTTCGATTATCTTCCTTTCTCAGTAAAATACTTACTAATTATGAATATTAAAACACAGTATCATTTCACGATGCTGGATTTCGAAAGATACTTCCACTTTAATAATATGAGAGTGAGTAGCATGTGGCAGATTTAGGAGCAACATGGGACCACCGCTTAATAAATTTTGATTTTTAATTTTTGAGAATTTACTATTTTATTCTTAAATTATTATTGTTGGGCTCAAAAGTTGCAGATTTATAAGGATGTTTGGAAATGCCTATTTTTAAGTATTTATTCGTTTATTGAACATTTATGTTGTTTTTTAGTATTTGGTTATTACAATTGTTTTTCTAAAATTAAGTAACTAAATTATTTAATTAAATGATTTATTTAAGCATTTATTGAGAATTTTGGTACTTAAAGCAGTATAATTTCTGAAACTATTAAATACATATATTTTTTATTATTAATACCAAAAATTTACTGCTTTTTATTAAAAATAGTTATTTCAATTTTAAATCAAAACAAATAAGAAATGTTCATAATAAGCATTTGCAAACGCCCCCTTATGTGCCTAATTTTATTTTATGATCCCAATTTACATAGTGTTTACATAAATATAATTAAATGATTTTTACATGTGTTTAAAGTTGTTTAAAGTTTCTCTAAAATAAAAGTTGTTAGTATTTGCATCACATAAAAAATAGCTTTATTTAAAAAAAAACTGTCATTATTTACATCAGTTTCAAAAAAACATCTTAATTTTAGAAAAAATATGTTTCTAATTTTAAGACAGTATTTGGAAAAACTTATTTAAGCAACTTTAAGTTACTTGTTTTTAAAGTTGCTTAAGCATTTGTTTGGTTAGGTGAAGAAATATGTGAGAAAAAAGAAAAGTATTTTGTATATTGTTAGATATGAGATAAAGGGAAAATAAATAGAAGAGGAGAAAAATGATGTTATACATAAAAGATAAAATACTCTTATTATTGTTAAAATTATCATTTGCTTCACAATCTTTCTTTCACTTGATTTTCTCTTCATAGTTGGAGGGAATGAATTTTGAGGTGGGTTCCATCCTTTTTTCTCTGTATGTCATTTTTCTTTTATAACCAAATGATAGAACATCTTACGTTATTTCCTATTTCTCTCACCCCACTTTCTTTCCTCCTAAAATGATAAAATCAAATAATCAATGCAACCAAACAAAGGCTAGAGTTTCTATTAAGTAAAAACTGACAATGTTTAAATTACAAAAAAAAAAAAGCCTAAGTTTAGAAAAAGCTCTGCCTTTGTTTGAAGAGAAATAGAGTAGAGAAATAGAAGAGAAAATAGAAATTTATGTTATTTAGTTAGAAGAGAAAGATGAGAGAAAGAAGAAAATAGTGTTGGGCATAACTTATAACATTTGTAACCTTGATTAAAATTTCTCCTTTTTTATTATTCTAATTTTATTTTTTTTAATCTTTTCAAAGATATTCTCATTTTTCTTTTTTCTTTCTCATACCAAACACTATCTAAATTCCACTATATTTTTCCCCTCTTTCTCTTTACTTTTTTTTCTCACATATTTCTTGCCTCCCAATTTTTTCACCTATAACCAATGCAAAGGACCTCAAGATTAGATTATGGGTTTGTATTTATCTTAGCTTATTTTAATCTTAAAATAAAAAATAAAAAAAAAGTTAGAATCTAATTCATCCAAAGACTACCTTAGAGCATAAGTCAAAAAGGCAAAAGCATAATCAGCTTATGAGCTTATCCTTATTCCTAGTTAATTTAAATCCAAAAAAGGAAAGTATAAGTATGCATTCCAAACGTGTGTTCTCAAAAATGATCCGACCGGTTCAACCTGTGCAATTGTGACTTGGTGATAAATTTAGGCCGGGTTTATTAAAAGCCCATTTTCTAGAATGACTCGTTGTGACTCGGTTGAGTCAGCTGAATTAACCGTACCCGCGATCCAGTATGTCCATTGCTGACCCGGTGGATAATTTAAAAAGAAAATATGAAATAACTTGAAATCTTAATCTTCGTTATCGTTTTCTAAATTCTGAAGACTCTCCAGCCTTAAATAACTCAGTCATGATCAGTCCTATTGTGAATCTCGTCATTTCTCCACAAACGGTCGATTTCTGCAGATGTGCTCCTTTTTCTTCCCGTATTTGATTTCTGAGATTGACTTTTCTCTCTTTCTAATCTTGTCATTAAAACTTAGTTAGTGTATTACTGAGCATAGCGTATCATTCTTTGTTTTTAAATTGTAGAAGTGATATTGGTGTACTTTTTCACATTTCCATTGTTTGCAAGCTAATGGGGTTTAGGAAGAGAAAAAAAAACACAAACTTATTTGAATTTGCAATATTAATACTTTTTTAAAATTTGATTAATTAAATTACGAAGTTTCAATTTCTTATAATTTATGACACGCTCAGCCCCCAAATTTTTCAATCACTGGAATGTTGATTTGAACGTCCACGTTGAACACCAAAAAGACGTTTGAATATGAAATGTATTTATAAATTAAATCACCACCTTTCAAGTTCTTACAAAATAAATCACCACATTTCAAGTTTTTACAATATAAGACATGTAAAAAAAAATCTGAATTTTAACCCTACTAAATTTTAATGGACAAATAAAATCAATACTTAATTTCATGTTTCTAACAGAGAAAATAAAATCTAATATAATTTAGAAACATCATAAACAAATTTCAAAACATCATAGTATCGAGTATTACATTCAAGAAGTCAGATCGTATGTCGAGGTCGGGGTTGGAGTCGAGGGCAAGGTCGGGGTAAAGAGGGAAGGAGAGCTGTTGCGGGAGAATAAGAAGATGGCATGGAAATTCAAGAGAGTCGCAACTAAAATTCGAACGATAGATTTGAAGAAGTTTTTTTTGGACACATCTAGTTATTGATGACTTTTGAATGTAATACTCGATACTATTATGTTTTGAAATTTATTTATGGTGCTCTAAATTATGTCAAATTCTATTTTCTCTTTTAGAGACATGAAATTCAGTAATGTTAATCTTATTTTTCAGTGAAATTTAGTAAGGTTCAAATTGTTATTATTATTATTTTTTACATTTCTTATATTGTAAAAACTTGAAAAGGTGGCAAATTAATTTGCAAAACACATGAAATAAGGTGATTTAATTTGCAAATACAATCATATTCAAAACAATATCATTTTGAGGTGGCCATGTAGACGTCAAGTCAGCATTCCGGCGGTCGAAAAAATTTAGAGATCGAAGGAAATTGAAACTTAATAATTTAATTGACCAAATTTTATAAAGCATATTAAAATTATAAATTCGGACAAATTTACCTTTTTTCGCTTAAATCTCTAAGGTAATTGAAGCCAAATAAATAATCAAGAAGATGAGCAGTCTCATATGGAAATAATGAAAAGTTTCATTTCAAAATTTCAATGATAAAATGGACGTGATGTTAGATAAATTTTGTTGCGAATTTAAATATTTTATGACTTTCAAATTGACAACAAATAAATAACCTTTAAAAGTATAATTCTCATATCATCCACGCCAACCCGCTTGAATCATTAAATTTTAGTTTTTGAATCATCCACGCCAACATTGAATTTTTATTTGTTTTTTCTAAAAGCCCAAAAGCTAATTAATTACTCACTCCGTCCCAAATATATATGCCTATTTGTTTTTCAACACATATTAAGAAAATATTTAATGATATGAAAGTTAGATAAATATTGGTATTGGAATATGAGTGAATTAAAGTAAATTATTAAAAGGTTAAAGATATAATTGTATTTGTTATTAGAAAAGTTGGATAAAATAGTATTTTTCTAAATTCTCACATTAATTAGACGTATTAAAGTTAGTGAAAGATTTAGTTAGACACAAAAAATATTAATAGACATAAATTTAGGACAAACGAAAAATGAAAGTAGGCATATATATTAGGGACGGAGAGTGTAATTTTTTGCAACATCTTTCAAAATTTTTATACACCTTTTTTAAATGTTATAACCCTAGCCCCATTCCTAAACTGCGAATTTTCTCACTATCTTTCCCGAAATTGCAATTGCGCCCTTTAATTTATAATAATCCATTAGACCCTGAAGAAGAAATCAATCGAAGAAACTATTGAATCAAAATGTGGAATCGAATTTGTAGCTGTACGTGGATAGATACTGATGAACTACGTAACTAACTAGAAAAAGGAAGCAGTTAATATTAGTACAACATTGCGAACAAAATTGAGGTACCAAATTAACAATGTTGATCATATCTTGCTCCTCATCCTCACTAACTTGGCAAGCGTTTCTTGCGCCGCCAACGTCTGCTGGTGGTTATGGCCGAGCATCACCGTCCTGATACTAATACACGTCCGGCAGAGATCCTCCCCACTATCAAAATGGCCGCCTCTCAGCAGCAGCTTCGCCCTCGTCTCCAGCAGCGTCGCTTTCAGCAGCGTAACTTCTTGCCAAACATACTCATCAACTCTTTGGTTCGACTGGAGAGCCTTTTTCCAGCATAACGAGCCGTGGCACCAGTCTTGGATCTGCGACACGAACGACTTCTCCACTTCTTCGAGCACGTTCGTACAGACCTTGAGCAGCTCCAAGGCCGAGTTGCACCTTGAGAACGTGGAGAATGCTTGTATTGCTAGAGGGAGAGCTGTTCTCTTGATGAAGAAGACCATGTCGATCGCCTTCAGCTGCACGAGCGGTGGCTCGGATTTGAATCCGAACACGAGGAATGCCGATGCCCAGAGGTGGTCGGGTGTTGTTAAGGGAGTCCCAAGTTTCCTTACACCTTGAACTGTTGGCTTAGCAGCAGTTAGGCCATATTTCCATCTTGCAAATATTTGGGTGATGGGATGAAACTGAATCCAACATCCTTGCTGTCTGTTAACCTTCCATGCTAGACCGAGGCGGACTAAGAGAAGAGCGGATTCCTCCTCGCTCTTCCACGTTTGGTTCAGTACGCACCCCGAGCAGCAACTGAGGGCGAGTTTAAGGCATCTTGTCCATTTCTTCAACTTGTTTCTACTTGATGGGACATTATTTGCAGCTGCAGCAAGTAGATTTGCTGGGATTGGAGATGGGGCTACCCATGCTCCCACTTGAAGCATTCTTGAAGCAAGAGGGTGGTTGTTTCCATTTGTTTGCTGCAAGACAGCGCCACAAAATGACAGAACCTTCATTAGGAAAGGACTAGTCCTACAAAACTGCTGCTCTGCATGGCTCAATCCTGACCATCCAGTTCCCTCTTCATGTTGGATAGCCTTGAACAGATCAGACGGTGCTATTGCAAGTTCTGAAACAAGACACCCCACAACCCACAAACCAAAACTTGATCTACCAAGCTTCTCATCAAATTTCCCAAGAACTTGAACCTCTGCAGATGGGTACTCCTTCTTTCGCCTTCCTCTAACCAACGTCATTGCATCGGATAAGGGCAGCGTGTGAAGCTGCATCATATCGAAGTTCATCACCTTAGAGAGCCTTGTTGTGATTATGACATGAGTCCCTCCTGTGTTTCTAGGTATCAAGTCATGTAAATCTTTCCCTTCCCACCATTCCCTCTCAGTTTCAAGATTATCAATGATGAGTAAATAAGGCATGTCTCTAAACAGCTCCCTCTTAACCCTCTTGAATGCTTCGGATTCTTGCTCATCAAAGCTCCGGATCCTCCCTCTCTCCCTCTCCTCATCTGCACTCACATCCAAACCCATGTTCAGAGATAAGTTGAGTACATTCTGTCTGAAATACCGAGCTTCACCTCCCACCCACAAAACCATCCTGTATCTCTGAGAGTATCGATAAGCAAACTCCAATGCCAGCTCTGTCTTCCCAACTCCAGATGATCCTGTTATGCAGACTATACTGCTGCCAAAGCTCTTGTACTGCCCACTCTTCGACTTCTTATACCTTAACCTCTTAAACGAGCTTCTACGCGTTGTTGGCTCGACCCACGCTTCCAAATTAGGCTCCTTACACCTCCCAACCTCCAAGTTAATGTACTTGTTTCCTCTGTTCATATCTGCTTCGCTTTCTCCATCAGCAAGACCATCAGATTGGCCCGGAGTTTCTGCTTTAACAAATTCTTGCTCCACACAATCACCATAGCCAAAGAATGAAGTCTCAATCTCTAAAATATCTCTCTCCCTCCCCACAATGAAGTTGTTCCTCGGAAATGGCAGCTCATCGTGTATCATCGTGTCTACTTCCTTCTCCACGACGCTCTTCCTCCCAAGCTTCGCCCTTAAAATCGTTGCAGCTTTCGAAACACAGCTTCTCCAGTTGCCCTCATTGGTCTCCAGCTTGAACTCATGACATCTCAATAGTCCATCCATGGCTTCTTTGCGTTCCTTGTTGTCGGAATGGGGGCTAAACAGACTAGCGATTTCTTCCGCATCAGTGTCGAAGAACAGAGGGATTAAATTCTTCTTCTGTGCGAATAATCTGATCTCCTCCAAGCTCAAATGGTTGAGCATAGTGGAATTCGTCACAACCACGAGGCCGAATGCGACTGAGCAAATAACCCTATCGGCGATTTCTTGGCTCTGATTGTCGGCGTACTTCGCTCGATCGGCTACGAAAGAGGCGATACCCTGCGCCTCGAGCTCCGATTTCAGCCACTTGCAGAACCGCACCAAATTAGGGTTCTGGCCGTGGAAGCCTATATACACATCGCAGCTCCGGAGCTTCGCGTTCGACGGCGGCGAGACGGAGCCTTTGGCGAACGAGATGCGCGGCATTGGGAACGAGAATGAAATCCTCGGCGCAGCAGCGGCCGCAGTCTCCGCGGCACAGCTCACTATCTTAAGCTTCGCATTGGCCGGATCATCGGTGGTGGGGATGTCTTCCGACTGAGAGCCACTGTACGACGACGTCGGCGGAGAGGGGTGAGTGAGGGTTAGTATGGTCGCCGGAGTCGGAATATCGTCGGAGACGACGACGTTTGCCCTCGGAGAAATGTACGGCGATTGCAGAGCGGAGACAAACGCCGACGACGGCGGAGATACTAGCGGCGAGTTGCAGAGAGATGAGTTTTTTGAAACGGCGAAATCTGGAGGTGGTGCTACTACTGAGTCCTTGCCGGAGTGAATCTTGATGGTGAGAGACTTGGGATCAACGGTGGAGATTTCTTCTCCATCCATGTTCTGGTAATGAATGCGGAGGCCCCGCAGAATTTGGTAAAAATAGAAAAATAAAAAATGGGATTTTTTTTGTTTAGCAAGAAAATGTCAAATGGGTGAAGGGAGCAGCGGAAGTACCCATACCATATATTTCAGTAGCATTCACAGCAAAGTTTGAATAAATCAGAAAGAAACTGGACTTTGGAGTGGATGGCAGGTGCAATTTATTGTGTGGATGTTGTGACAGAGGAGGAGTCATCAGAATCAGAAGATGAATGCAACAGTAGAGAGAGAGAGAGAGAGAGAAAGCGAGACAGGGATGGAGAGAGAGATCCTATTTCTTTCAGCTCTTACATCAACATGTGAATTCAAGAATCATCATCTTCTTCCACTGTGGGCCTCCATCACAGAGTCAGAAAACCAGACTTCTCAGCTTTAGTTACTGTTCAAGATGAGAGAAAGATTAGTCTAATAAACTCAAGAAGAAGGAGGGTCTTTTTTTAACTTGATTTTCATCATGATGATTGATAAAGACTGGTTCTTTATGACTAAGACCTAAAAACCATTCACTTTTACCTGTTTTTTTTTTACTTTGAAAGGCGATGAAGAGAATGAAAAGGGTGACCATCTGTCTCTCTTATGAACAAGCTGTACATATGTGGGAGAATCTAAAGTATGGGTTGGATCTATGAACGTTTTGAACATAAAATATAGAAATAAATGCTTTAAAAGGAGGTGCAGAGTGTAGTAAATGCTGCAATATTCCAAGAGCTCCAATTAAATACACTTCATCTTGGGCTTGCTGTTCCACTTTTTGTTTTTTGTGTTGTAGGATTATATGCATCATTAATACTATAATCCAGTGATTAGAAACAAACACATGATGTTTATCTTTAATCACAGAAGCCAAAGATTGGTCAGAGAGAGCTCTGGGGATATGGCATTGGGGTTAGGAACCATGATCCATGTTAATGCCCACCAAATTGGCAATCCAAGACTAACGATGTGAGCGGATTCGAACACGTAATCTTTAGTTAAGAAACAATCCACCCGTGTTTCTTTGTGTTTGTGTAGCCATCCGACATATTTGTGACAAATTTGCTCTGAAAATTGGACCAAGACCAGGAAAGTCCAAATCTTGTAAAAAGGGTGACACCAAATAATTTAAATATATATATATATATATTCTTATTATTATAGGAAAAGGACAACAAAGAGATAAACCAATTCAATCTATTGCATGTAATATGTACATTGTATTCAAAATGAGAAGAATAATAAAGAATAAGTATTATGGAAAATCAAAATTGCCCCTGGATCAAATACATAACTGTTCTTGAATTGACCAATTCTGAACATTTTTAAGATAATTTGTATCCCTGCCTGGGCTTAATATTTTTAATTATATTGTCTTAATGAAGTGGTTAGTTTTAATAACTTTTATGGGACAAAGTGCAGTTCCTCTCCGGGCAACCTGGCTGCATGTGACTCCAGGACTTGCACCTCTTTTTTATAAATCTCGTTGGTCAAGCAATTTTTTATTATTGTTTAGTTTCTTTAATAATTATTAATCGCTATTTTGGGTGACAATAAAACCGCTAATGGAGTCTAAATTATATGATTAACTGTGTGCAGTTTACGATTTGATGACTATTTTACCTTAGCACAGTTAGCTTACTTCACGACTCGCATAACCATTACAGTTGATCCTCGTCACGCAAAAAAATAATATTAATAAGGATGGCTTGAAATATAGGTTTATAACGCTTAGAGTAGCATATGCATGTCACACTATTGACATAAGTGGGTGAATTATTAATGTACCCTATCTATGAAGGGCCATAGCTGCAAAAATTTTCTTAATTTGTAATTAATATCAATGAAAGCATGCACGGATGATTGTTCATTTTGCTTGCATTGTATAGCTGGAGCAAATAGTGGTTGATGGTGTCCACTAGTAGACTGTATTAATTACTTTATGAACAAAGATTGCAAATTCGAATATTGCTAATGCATTTATAAGTCGAGTTTTAATGCGCATAATTATGGATATAGGTTATTCACATCACACACAAAAATAATGATTGATTATGAACTAATCTAAACTTATAGACTCCGTAAATTTTGCCGGCTAAGGGATTAGCTAAATTATTTGCTTGCATTTAACGTTCATACATAATGGGATTATTAGCGATCAGTATTTGAATTTGATACCGGTTAGTCCAACAACATTGTATTATTGCTTCAAATAATTTGTGGTGTTAAGATACTATCTCTAACTTTACACATATAGTTGACAATTGTAATTTTTTTGCTGGAATTTCACTCTTGCAAATAAAATAGATAGTTCATCTGCTGATTTGCAAATTTTTATAGTTGAGGGGATAAATTGCAGTGGTCCATAGAGTTTAAAACTTTTATCCCTAAGAATTATACCTAGAGACTATTTTTTAAAAATGACAATGAGAAACTGGTATCCTTATTCGAAATGTAGGATAAATAAATGTAATTCTTGTTTAATTGGAAAACGAGTAGATCGCATTAGAACTTACGATATATCTACCTACTATCAATCGAGTAATAGTATGATCAAATGATTTAATATCTAAGGTCTCGTACCGGGCTCCATTTCCTCATTTGGGCCTCAAGAGACCTAAAATAATTATATATTCTTTATTTCTGCGCTCATTTGGATTTGTACAAGCTTGCTATAGCTACCATTAAGCGTTATGATGTTAATACTTTCAATGTTTGTATTCAGAAATTTAATATTCTATTGAAATTAGAATATACAGAACCAGAAGCAGTACAGAACGTGACTGAGTTGTCCACATGCTGGTCTAATGGTGTTTACATTTCTTGGGTAGCTAAGGATTCAGCAGCTGAAAATCGTACTGCTAAAAAGTGTCTCAATTACACAACACCAACCAAAATCTGGACTTCTCCCAACAATCACTTTGGTCTTGCTGGCAAGGTAAATGTAGTAAAATATATTATGTAGTAAATCAGAAGAAAAAATATATGAAGCAATTAACTTTTTGAGAAATTCTCGTGATGTTTCAGTTTTACTCTTCAATCACCAGCCAATGTGCCACCCACATACTAATTCATCAAGAGGGCGAACAATCGTATTCGGAATTCCGATTTCGTATTAGACGTTAAACCTAAATAGCATCACATCCCCTTCTTGCACGACATAATCTTTGCCCTCTGATCTCAACTGCATCACATCAAACAAAAATAAAATTACTCAATACAAAAAGGTGGGAAGAATGAAAGCATCATTAATATAGACCAAGTCTATGTATTCGGGGAATGGTAGTGAAGCCATAGGAATAAAAGCTAAAAGTAGAGCATGAACTCACCAGTCCCTTCTCCCTTGCAGCCGAAAGTGAACCAGCAGCAACAAAATCATCATAAGCAACCTAACAAACCATTTGATTTCAAAAGGTTCCTACAAAATTAGAGATGATGCACTGGGCATTGCTTCTATATTGCATTTAGAGAATTAGCCAAACTCTCATGAATCAAACCTAAATATAATGAAAAAAATGCTTTCAATAGTCTTCAGCAGGAAAGAACCGATGGATTTGAAACTTTAAATGTAGAACACCTTGCAATTTCTAGCGGATAGAGTTACAATATTCAAAGATTTCAGAGAACATAGTTGATAGATTTTAGGTAGTGACATGATATATTGATATTAAAATAAAAATTAAAGATTTGAAGTAGAGAATAAGAAACCAATAACTAAATTCTGCCATATTTTCATATTTACAGCTACTAGATAAAAAATATTAATTATAATATTGTTCATAATAAACCTCTAATCTTGGTATCATTAACCATTACCGTTTCTGCTCTAATAAAGCCCCTTTCGAAGTCGGAATGTATTACACCAGCTGCTTGAGGTGCAGTCATTCCTGCATGGCATGAGAGTTAATTAATAGAATAGAATTAGCATGCATGTTACCTTATAATATCTAATTCTAATCCAAAAAATGTTATAATCAATAGCTCAGATTAGCCAACATCTTTAAGGCAGGAATATCATAAGTTTTCAATGCATTGTTTCCATCAGCTATCTTTCAAATTCTTTCAAGAGTTTTACGAGCATCTGCCCAACTAAATTCTCCAATCAGGTTGCTCTAGTTTACCTAAGGATATAGCATTCAAGAAATATGAGTATCAGATGACAAAAGGAGAAATGGGAATTACCTGTTCGTATGGTCCAGGCTTTAGTTTCCTATACGGAAAATAAATAAAAATGTTTAAGCACCAAACCAAGAACATATTTATCGCTCAAAAGAGAAACATTCTGTCTCACTCCACCTTCTCGCCTGAAGTGAAATAAGTACGCAATCCTAGAAGGCTGTATGTTGCCCTTATGAGATTCCCCAGCCCGCTTTCTTTAACTCCTAGAGATGTTAAGAATTCAGTTCTTTCTTCAGGTATCAATTCGCTAAGCTCTGCTTCAACCTGGAGGTTGAGAAACATAAAATCAAAATCTGGACGAAAAAGGTCTTATCAAATCCTCGTCCATGAGAAGATGTCTTTTAGCAAATGCTACATTAACGAAGCCTGTTTCACAAAACATCTTACCTGTGCTGAGACAGTTATTAGCCCAGATTGTAATTCTGTAGCAAGTTCCATGACTTCTTTAACATGAGAATTATTTTCAGGATCAGCTAGATCAGATTCTGCTACATTTGCCACATATATAACAGGTTTCATAGTAAGTAAACAAAGATGCCTCACAGCATCCTTTTCGAAATCCGACAAAGAAACTGCCCGTGCCGGTTTTCCATCCAAAAGTGCTTGTACGACTTTTTCCAGAGCAGACTTCTCTGCTTCCTCCTGCAAGCAGATTGTTGATGTATCATATATGAAGGATTGTTTGCGTGCATACCTTTTCTGGGTAAAGTATGTAATAAAAAATTATTTCAAAGCATGAAGAGTGAACCTTCATTTTGGATTGTGTGTCTCTGGCCTTGCCTTTCTTGAGCTTATCCAATCTTTTCTCAACCTGCACTCTTGCAGAAGGCACAAACTCAGTTCTTCTTTCTAGAACTACACTCCTATATAAGTTCATGCTATATCAGAATTCACAAAGCTCTCAGAAAGAGCCAATTTTGCCTGGGTGATCTTCAAATGATTATAAATTGGTTAGCCAGATACATTATACATGTATAGTTCATAGCTCCTTGAATTCTTTCTTTGAAATGTCGGTATAAAAGAGAGAGAAGGGTGTCTACTTCGACCTAAAACCTATGAAAATTCACTTCCGCTAAGGCTCCTATCACCAAACAGTCTAAAATTCCCCAAGATGGGGATAAGGCTGATAATGGAGCACCGTTGTACGCAACTTTAAGATGTATGAATCCCCTAATATCCAACAAACATCTACGTGGCTCTTTACTTTCAATCAAGTTATGAATCCTTATCAAGTATGGTAGCCAAGTATAAGCTCTACGCTTCTACCTTGAAAAAAAAAAGAGAAGAAGAAGAAAGTATAACCTAATTCATGGTAGCTCCATCTGTTGATAGTTTACTTTTTTTTATTTTGGTCTTGATAGGAGAGTGGTTGGGACTACAGTTTGATGCCATAAACTTCGGTGTTCTTAGATAAGGTATGAGCCATATCCAATCGATTCAAAACAATGAGATTATACAAAGACAACTGCAGTTGCAGAAAATTATTTGATAGCATACCTGGTCTAAATCTGTAAAAACCAACTCTAAATTGATGACGTCGATATCAGATTTCGGGTCAACTTTTCCATTCACATGAATAATGTCATTATCCTCAAAACAACGCACCACCTAGAAGGTATGGAAATGTTAAAAGAGTCTAAAATGACATAATAAACTCATTGCATACTCGAAATTGGACGAGAGCCAAACAATCAGTTATTGTTATTATCATGAAGTTATGGTTGGTTCAAGCCAACAAATAAATCCAAAACAGAAAGGTAACTCTAATAAGGTACATAAATTCAACAAAGGCTTGCAAAATAAAATCTCAAGGAAAAGTCACAATCTAAACTTTTTTCGCAAAAACTATGATAATAGCTCCTACTTCAAAAAACTTAGTAATAGATTAATAAGATAAGCAACCTAAAGTTACATACTTGGAGTATAGAATCCACTTCACGAATATGTGATAAGAACTTATTCCCCAAACCCTGCAATCAGAATATCTGAAACTCAGCCGCAGCATAAATCAAAAACCGCAGAAACAAGAATATAGGTGAATTGGATAAAGCAGAATTTGGTCTAGTGGAAATTATATAAGGTATAACATCAGACTAAAATGCTTCACCTCCCCTTGACTGGCTCCCTTCACGAGGCCAGCAATGTCAACAAACTCTATGGATGCTGGGACTGCTCGTTGAGATTTGCTGAGCTCTGAAAGCACATTAAGACGTGGATCCGGAACAGCAACAATCCCTACATTCGGTTCAATTGTACAAAACGGAAAATTTGCAGCCTGAGCTTTTCCATTTTCGACCTACAAGCAATACTATCAGAGCATAATCACTATAAATATTAACTAAACGAAAATTTTGATACACAGCATAAGCTGATAACAAAACATCACTTTTATTATAAAATTCAAATTATGAGTATGCAGGCATAGCAAAATTGGAAAACTGTATGAAATAACTTGAACTAAAGGGCACCCAAACCCCAGATTGGCCAAACTTGCACAACAAAAAAACAAAATTAGTTGGATTTTATACAATGAGGAAAGATGCATACAACGGCGTTGAATAGAGTGGACTTTCCAACATTGGGGAGGCCAACAATGCCTGCTCTAAGGCTCATGCTTATCTTGGCGGCGGAAAAACGGCGGTTGAATAGGAGCATCGACTGCGGGGGTTTCGAGAGATTCGGCCATTGGAGTAGGAGAGGTAATTTGTGAGCAACAGATACCGATGCTGAAGATATCGATGGAATCAAATGAGAGCACAAACTTAATCTCGACATTAATGGTGAAAATTGGTTCGAAGAGAAGGGATGAGGTTTTGTGGTGGGCTGTGGAATTAATTTGTTTCCTCTCTTCTTCGGCTTGGTGATAGTAGTATTTTTATAGTTAAAAATGCTTTACTAGTGTACGACTCCGTGCATTTCAGAGGGATTTATTTTACAAGAAAATATTAATTACTGAATTAGGAGTATAAGAAAGTTAACCCCGTACACACACTCAAATCATAAATTGAGTTTAAATTGAGTTTTGTTCCACAATCCTTTTGGAACTGTTCTATAATTGTTATTTCATTTTCAAAAATACATCTTTACACACAATAAATATCTTTTTTTTAAAACCATACCGAAATTTTTTGGAATAAGAATTGTGAGACGGAGGGAGTATTATTTGTATAGTACACCCATCTCTAGGTAGCCCATGCCTTAAGAAAGGCTTACAAGAAACAAACATAAGTTGAAATTACAATAATACGGTGTGGAAATTACAAGCAAACTTTGAGAATCTTTTGTTAGCTTCAAAGGGAAATTTCGAAAGTAGTGGTGAAAGAATGATGGGTTCAAATTTAATTAGGGTTATGTTGAATTTTTTTAAAAGAAAAACAATGGCGGTGCATGGTGAGCTTCTCCACCTTTGTATAACAACACTGCAGACTATGAAGACACCTCCATTTTCTGGTGAACAGTGTCATCAATATATGAAGAATGAATGAAATCCAATAAATAATAATGAAGATTGTGCAATTAGATAATATAATTATGAGTCACGACATGCATAAATAATAAATATTTATAGAAGATGTTATTTGAGTTCTTCAGAAGAGTTTACACAATTACACCATCACTCAATTTGTACTTTGCACGGATTCTAGTTAAAGAAAGTATTATGATTTTGAATTAAACTCATCTTTAATTTGATTTTAATAAAATTGAAAAAAGTGAAAAAAAAATTAAAACTAAGAAAAATAGATAGAGATTGCCCAATTTTTTTACCTACTCTAACCTAGGTGATATTTAGGTATTCACTCATTGATCCCTTAAGAACAAAACTTACGGTAATCATCTTTTTTTTTTCCAGATCAGATTTAATTGCTCCACGCTAATATTTATCAAATTTATGATTTCTTAAATGGTTTTCTTGATGTCTATTCTGATTGAGCGGTCTCCTAAAATCATCTTCTAGAAAATCATTTTTGTAAATAATTTTTTCCAAAAAATATATTATGAGTAATCATATTCCCTCGTAATATTATTTCTCAAACAACCAAACACAAGATTATATTGACATAAACTATCAACTCAAAAGTCAAGACATAATATCATTTTCTTAATCTTCATATTTAAAAGAAACAAAATGTTTGGAGTATTATTTAAAAACCGGACGCTACGCCTCCTCACACATTATGAAAGCAGAGGGTAGTGCTAAAACTGAATATTTTATGTACCCCTTAAATAGTAATCTTAAAATCATCCAAAAGAGAAAAATGTCTTTCAATCGTTGGCCCATACATTTTTCATCAATATGCTTTATTCAGAAATATTATGCATATCCTAATTTGCTGATTCATTTAATTACGATTCGAGTTATCTATGATATTTAGAAACGAGACATGTTTTATTATAAAAAGCAAATCTTTGTTTTTTCAAAATGCCATACGAAAATTCCTCCCACTAAAATTAACAACAGATTTTATCTTAATTACTCATTAATATTTAACCATATAAGTATTAAAATAACATTGCTAAACTAGACAATACAAAATCTAAAATATTAGTAAGAATAAAAAAAAAAAAACACAAACTTTAATTTTTGTGATAATTCTTCCTAACTATTCTCTATCCAAATATTTTGTTAAAGATAATTGTGGGAGGTGTTTGACACATATACGAATAGCAAGGGGATTTGAGGCAACTCTCTGATTTTACATTAAAAAGTGAAACTAATAAAACAAGCACTTTAAATTAAGAATTAAAGATTAGGAATAAGAGAAGTCAAGCACTGTCATTCTATTCCAAATCTTTTCTCTTCTTCTCCAAAAGAAAAGTGAGAGGTCACTGTGGGCTGCGCGTTGTTTCACTCATACCAGTAATCATAAGATATCTTGTAGAAAATACTCTCATTAGACCAAGTGATTGTTTCTATTATCGTGCTGCTATTTCACTAGCATGTGGTTATGTTGTTTAATCTTTTTGTATTTTGTATTTTTCTCAAAAGATAAGTTTTTACCATTACTGAATTTTCCAAAATTAATTGCTGATGAGAGGAAAATTTTAATACCCACAAAGAAATGATGATAATACACCTATGTATTATGTGTTATATTTTCATACTATTTATGTTCTATTTTCATGTAATATGAGCTCTTTTGATTTGATTTTAATACATTTTACGCATTATTTTTGAGTTTTTTCTTCATGTTAGACAAAAACTCACAATCAAGTAGAAATGCATTGGATAAAAAGAAGCTCACAATTAGGGGTGGGCAAACAATTCGGGTTCCCGCGCCCGTACTCGTCCCATTCGGGTCGGGAAAAATGGGTACGAGTATCCGTTACGCGGGTACCCGCAAAAAATCAAGCGGGTCGGGAACGGGAATGAGTTTTATTCTTAGATACCCGTTCCCGAACGGGTACCCGCATTAATATATAATTTTTTTTTACATGAGGTCCTCTTGCGTAGAGGTGGGCACGGGACGGCGCGGGTACCCGTTTGCATGTTTTGTGCTAGCACTAGAGTGTGACTAAACAGTTTTCCACGGTAATTTTAATTATAAGAATCTATGGTTTCATAGTTGATAATTATATGGTCGGTTTTATAATTATAATTTATGGTGAAACACCATTGGAACATAGTTTATAAAACAGATTATCTACTCCTATAGTCCTATTTAGTGATTTAAATATATTGGTATTTTTTAATTTTAATTTATGTTTTTAAAATTTCATTTATTGGTATTTTTTAATTTTTATTTATGAATTTAAATATATTATAAATAGGTGGTAATATTTGCGGGTAAACCCGTACCCGTACCGTATCCGCGCGGGTACCCGCATGCGGGTACCCACTCTATGCAGGAACGGGAATGGGTATTAAAATCAATTACCCGCAGGCGCGGGTATCCGCAAACGGGTACCCACAGCGGATACGCGCTGCGGGTACTCGTCCCGCGCCCACCCCTACTCACAATTGGAGTTTCCTCAAGGACATAATGCTCCATATTTATGGTAATTATTCAAATCCTAAATTTTCTAATTTCTAGAATATGTTTCGAGTGTTTCTTGGTTGTTAGGAAAAATTAGCCATATGTTGACAATGTGTTTAATTGATTAGTATGCCCAATTATTGATTGATTTTCTAGTTTTAATTATTATTTTATTTGTTCATGTGCGTGAAAGTGAATGCTTTAGTATTAAAATGTATCATCGTGGAAACTCCAATCGAGGCTTGAGGTTGAGTTTTATGGGTGGAGTTGTAGACTGTTTTGAGTTTTGTAGCGCAGATGAAATGTCCATGTTAGAGATTAGGGAAATGACTATTTCATGTGGGATAGATCCAGACTCGGTGGCTTTCAGTTTTAGTAAAAGAGATATAGATGACCGTAATGATCGAATCATTTTGAAGACTGATGTTGATACAATGAGTTTATTTTATTTCTGTAATATGGAAAATTGCATTGGAATATATGTCAAACACAATTAACTTGAAATGATTCATAGTGGTAATGTAGAGGAGAAAGGTAAAGGACAAGATGGGGGAGTATATGATGGAATAGAGAAGCATATAATGGAGAAGCATGTCCAATCCCACATCTACGTCCAATCCCAAACCCAAACCAGAGTTGCTGCCCCTTCATAAAATTCCCTTCGTCTAGCTGTGCAGATGATCTCTCCTCCCTCGGTTGGCGACACAAATGCCCATGCCCGAATCGGCCCGAACAATTGAAACACTGCCCCCCTGCTCGCCTTTCCTCCAATGCTGCTCGGGACAGGCGCTAAAAAAGAACCCCCACCGACAGACGTGCTGATCCATCAATGGGATGTCGTGTTGGCGTCGCTCGAGCGACCGCTGACACTTCGCTTTGGGGCCCAGCTATCCTCTCCTCGCACAGCTGTCTCGTAGGGGTTCGGATTGCATTCAGTTTCGCTTGTGCGCCCCTTTCCTCAAGTTTACCAAAATGTAAGAGGAAACGAATTTTAAACTATTCCCACGTAAGCATAGGTTGCTCCCTCTACAGCCTGATAAACCATAATTGGCTGCCTTCCTCCATATGAAAGGAGGCCAACATTATCCATTTCTCCGTCGGCACTCGCGCCTTCAGGAAGACGCGTTCGCAGTAGTCCAGACACCATTCCGTATCTAAAAATTTAGTCAAGTGAGGAAATTCCAACTCCTCTTTGTCTAAATGACGGATATCGACTGGTCTTTTAGCGTAGGGCGGCTTCTGCCCCCTCCAATTCTCCTCCGTGAGTCTATTGTTGTTCTGGTTCTTCTCCATACGCCAGTTGCTGGTTGTGAAATCTCGCCTAGAAGCTCCAGCTAAGTTTTAGCAGCAGTGCAACACTTTGGGTTGTAATTTGTAATTGTTGTAATAGATAGAATTGAATTTGAGAATTGAATTGTATTATATTTAATGATCCGAGAGAATTGAGAGTAATTAAGACCACGAGAGAGAAAGAATTGAGAGAAGAGATAGATCAGAGAGCGAGAGGAGGAGGCAAATTTCTTGTTAATTCATAAAGATCCAACCCATACCCTTTTATAGGGATACATACGAAACCTAATAGGTTTAATGCTAAAAAAGGAATTAAGACACAATTACTTAAACTAAGATAACACGTGGAACGGTATGAAGGCGTCCACGCTCGCCTCACTCATCTTGCCTCATCCTAGCCACTGGTGAGATCAACGGCTGGGATTGAGTCATCAGCGTCAAAATAGACGTCGCCCCCTTCTGCATAGTCAAAATCCCTCTTTTATGTTTCCTTCGTTTTCGATGACGAACATTTCTCTTCCGATTCATCCTTCTCCTTGTAATCTTCCTCTTCCTCAGTTCGGGGTGTGACAATACTCCCCCTTCGAAACAACCTTGTCCCCAAGATTGAATAGACAGATGGAATTTTTTCAGATAAGTTTCCTTCGCCCAAGATTCGATTTTTTCACCTTGAAAAACCCATTCTATAAGAAATGATTGTATAATACGCCCTTTACGAGTTGTTTTACTCCTTTTTCCCTTGATTGCAGGTGTAAAAGCGACGCTTCCATCGTCTTGGAGGGATGGCAGTTCGGCAGAATGAAATTTCTTCGGGTCAACGGAACGTTTCAGCAAGGAGATATGAAAGACTGGCCAAATCCTCGAGCCTGGTGGTAGATCCAACCGGCACCTTAGATAGGTTTCTAAGCACTGATTTACCCTTTCTGTTTGTCCATCTGATTGGGGATGGTAAGCTGAAGTCTTGTCCAATTTAGTCCCCATTAGCCTGAAAAGTTATGTCCAAAACACACTAGTAAACAATGGATCTCTATTAGTCACTATACTGAGAGGTTGACCATGTAGCTTGACTATATGATCCAGAAAAATTTGTGCAATAGAAACTGCAGTATAGGGGTGGCTTAGGCCTATAAAATGACTATACTTAATGAACCTATCCACCACTACTAAAATCACTATTCTTCCCTGTGATTTTGGTAGCCCCTCAATAAAACCATAGATATATGGGTCCAAGCTTGGGTAGGAACGGGTAGAGGTTGTAACAAACTTGGGCTAGGGCATCTTTCAGACTTACTTTCTGAGCAGACTTGGCAAGTTCTAACCCATTCTATCACTTCATGTTTTAAGCCCTTCCAGAAAAAATATCTCTTTATTCTTTGATAAGTCCCATCTTCTCCAGAGTGTCCCCCTAATGCCGAGTTATGTAACTCCTTAATAATGTCCTTCAAATCTTCCTGATTACCAACCACTATTCTTCCCTGCTTCTTCAACAAATCACCATAGTAGGTGTATTCTAGATAAGTATTGGGATCCAATATCTTAGTTGTGATGATGTTAGCCAAATGAGCATCCTTCACATAACTTTCTGCCAACTTTTTCACCCATAAGGGCACAACACTGGTAAGGGCCAAACACTGGTTAGTATCCTTCTTAGACAAAGCATTTGCTGCAGCATTTTCCCTTCCCTTCTTATCTTGTATAGAGTAATCAAATCCCAATAATTTAGGAATCCATTTCTGTTGTAGAGGAGTAGTGATTTTCTGATCCAATAAATGTTTCAAAGCTTGCTGATCAGTTTTGATGATGAAGTGATTTCCCTGTAGGTAACTTTTCCACTTTTGAACTGCCATTAAAATAGCTAAGAATTCCTTCTCATAAATAGATGGTGACTGATTTTTTTGGTTTAGTAGCTTGCTCAAATAAGCAATAGGTCTTCCTTCCTGCATCAATACAGCCCCTATTCGTGTTCCACATGCATCAGTTTCCAGAATGAAGTCTTTGGTAAAATCAGGTAAGCCCAGCACATGGGCTGTAACCATAGCCTCCTTTAGTGTTTGGAAAGCCTTT
Organism: Lavandula angustifolia; assembly: GCA_028984105.1. NCBI lineage: Eukaryota > Viridiplantae > Streptophyta > Magnoliopsida > Lamiales > Lamiaceae > Lavandula > Lavandula angustifolia. The sequence continues at coordinate 27,870,126 of CM054804.1, forward strand.
TCTGCATCTTGCCCCCATTCAAAAGCCCCCTTTTTCAGTAGATTAGTCAGGGGTAGGCTAAGAATCCCATAACCTTTAATAAACTTCCTATAGTACCGAGTCAAGCCAAGAAATCCCCTTAGTCCCTTCAGGTTTGTAGGAATTTTCCACTCCAACATAGCAGCAACCTTCTCTGGATCAGTAGCTACCCCATTGTGTGAAATAATATGTCCCAGATATGATACTGCTTTCTTTACAAATTTACATTTGCTCATTTTGGCTATAATCTCTGATTCCTCAATATCTCCAACACTTCCTTCACATGCTGAAGGTGTTTTTCCCAAGAATCACTATAGACTAATATATCATCAAAGAAAACCAGCACATTCTTTCTCAATTTTCCCTCAAACACTTGATTCATCAAAGACTGAAAAGTGGCAGGAGCATTACACAACCCAAAGGGCATTACCAGGTATTCATAATGCCCATTATGGGTCCTGAAAGTAGTAAGGTATCTGGATTCTGGATCCATAAGGATTTGAAAGTATCAAAATCTTAGATCTATCTTACTAAAATACTTAGCACCATGTAGTTCATCAAGTAGCTCATCAATAATTGGAATAGGGTAATCATGCTTAACAGTCAAATTGTTTAAATACCTGTAATCCACACACATTCTCCATGTGCCATCTTTTTTCTTAACCAATAGAACATGAGAAGAAAATGGGCTTTTGTTATGTTCCATATGCCAGTAATTTTGTAACTGCTTTTTCAATTTCTTCCTTCTGAGCATGAGAAACCCTATAGGGATATCGTTGTTTAGGTGTACTACCAGGTTGCAGTACTATCTTGTGTTCCACCCCTCTACTGGGTGGCAGTCCCAAGGGTGTTTCAAATACATCCTGGTAAGAACTTAGTAATGGTTCCATAAGAGGATTGTTATGATGTTTTCCTTCCTCCATAGCCTTTAAGATAAACTCCTTTGGTGTAGAAGAGTTTTTTTGTAGCAACTGGTATACAACTGCTGCAGTAGTAGGATGAGGAACCCCTCTGCCCCTAGCAGTGCTGATATATATTCTAGCTCCTTCATGCATGATGGAGAAGAATTTATCTTCATAGTCCAAGATAACTGGAGATACCCTCTTTAACCAATCACTGCCAAGAATCACATCATATCCAGCTGTAGGCAATAATCTTAGATCATAAGAGAAATCATAACCCTGCATATTCCACCTGAATTCCTTGAGTTTTTTATCACTCACCATAACATTTCCATTGGCCACCAATACATTGAGTGGCCTGACTGATTCAGGCTTCTTTCCCATCTGCCTTGCCAGTTCTGAATTCAAGAAACTAAGAGAACTACCGGTATCCACCAAGATTCTCAGCCTCCTGCCTTTAGAATTCCCCATCAGCCTCATTATGCTTTTCCCAGATTCCTCTTCTAGTGATCCCAAAGTAATCACGGCCATTCCCAGCTCCTCATAAGCATCCCCATAATCTTCCTCTTCAGATTCTACTTCCATGTTATTCAAAAACTCCCCCTGCTCTTCTACAGACATAACCATAAAATTGATCTTATTTTTGCATCTATGGCCAGGATTGAATTGCTCATCACAGTTATAACAGAGACCTTTTGCCCTTCTTTGATCCATTTCTAGTGGAGTCAGAAGTTTGAAACCAGGTTTGGGGTTCTGGTTTGACTTCTGGATAGGTTTTTGATAAGGTTTTACTTTAGGCCTTTTAGTAGGGTTGTTAAGGGACATTCCCCTAGTAAATTCCTTCAGTTTTCTCATGAGAGAATTATTCAAATGTACCTGCTGCCTACCCAAATGGATTGCTGAATCCAGGGAGTTAGGATTCAACATATCCAGTCCTGCTTGTATATCCTTATCTAGCCTACTCACAAATGCAGCCACCCAATATTCTTCATCAAATTCACCACACCTACTATGCACAATAAATGCCTTAAGTTCCTCAAACCTTGACACATATTCCTCATATGTTCCAGTGTGTTTCAACTTATGTAGCTCCCCAATAGCCTTGTTGGCTTGAAAATCCTGAAATCTATTTGAGATCATGCGTACAAACTGTGCCCATATCAGTTCTTCCCCTTCAAGGGTAAATTATCATATCATTTCAAGACTTTTCCCTCAAAGTGCATAGATGCAAAGTCTACTTTCCGTTCTTCTGGAACAATCACCATGGAAAAGTAGCTATTGCACCTCATCAATCAAGATCTAGATCTAGTTCCATCAAATTTTGGGAAATTAATCTTAGCAACCGTAGGTAGTACTCCAGCCCCACTTCCTGAACTGTTAGAAAAATTTCTGGATCCATTTCCCCTACTAACTCCTCCCATTGAATTATGAAAATTCGATTGCATATTAACACCCATCCTACCCCCACTGCCCAGTATGGAGGGCCCTATCTCTTCATGAAACTTAGGTATTTCCATATAGGTTGTTCCAACAGACTTAGAATTCTCCATGTAAATAGATCCACTCCCTTCTTCAATTCCCTTACCAAACGGCCTAAACCCCGGAGGTGAACGAGGGTTTACTCTTGGCAAAGGGTTTGCATAGTGAGGAGTAGAGGGCCTAACAGCTACCGAACAATGTTTAGACCCTACATTAAGTTGTGATTCCACTAGATCCATCCGATCTGATAACTGACCGATCATACTCGAGAGATTGTTAATAAGGTTTCATGTATTTTCGGCTAGTTGTTGCATCTGTTGAGTAGATCCACTAGCATTTGAGTTTTCTCATCTAATTCCGCAGGTTGGGGTACCGGGTCTTCAGATTCCAATTGCCCGTCTTCATGAATTGTTGTTGCTCTGATAGGAAAGCTGCTCTGATACCAACACTTGGGGTTGTAATTTGTAATTGGTAGAATTGAATTTGAGAATTGAATTGTATTATATTATATTTAATGATCCGAGAGAATTGAGAGTAAGAACACGAGAGAGAAAGAATTGAGAGAAGAGATAGATCAGAGAGCGAGAGGAGAAGGAGACAAATTTCTTGTTAATTCATAAAGATCCAACCCATACCCTTTTATATGGATACATAAGAAACCTAAAAGGTTTAATGCTAAAAAAGGAATTAAGACACAATTACTTAAACTAAGATAACACGTGGAACGGTACGAAGGCGTCCACGCTCGCCTCACTCATCTCGCCTCATCCTAGCCACTGGTGAGATCAACGACTGGGATTGAGTCATCGGCATCAAAATACACGTCGCCCCTTCTGCATAGTCAAAATCACTCTTTTATGTTTCCTTCGTTTCCGATGACGAGCATTTCTCTTCCGATTCATCCTTCTCCTTGTAATCTTCCTCTTCCTCAGTTTGGGGTGTGACAAGCAGCTTACTCTTATTCGTAGAAGGTCATGAATTAAGCCAGCAAGGCCGTCAACCGGTGATAATCGACTTTTGTCGCCCCTCCTGCGAACCGTTGCCGCCAGCACACCCACACTCCTATTAGCTAGAGAACAGTTTGGGCCATGAGACCGAGTCGGGTAGACATCTCTGTGTGGTATTGTCAATGGATATGAGTAATTTCAGCAAACCGATCATAGACGGTCGGTTGAGAAGCAACATTATTCGAGCCTATCCTGACACTGATACTAAATGACAGAGGCCCGAATTAAGATTGACTTCTTGAACGGATTCTTGGATCATATATAGGCTTAGGATTTAGGAATGGAACCGCAAACGGATGTTTGGAATGAGAAAGACATGTTGATGATAAGTATGGATCAATTAACAAGGAAGCCCTAACCTCGCTACTCAATTAATCGAAGGAGAAGTACCTACAGTCTTAAGAGGTAATTATCTATTGTTTGCATTTGTTGATAATAGGGGACCCCTTATATTGAGGTTACATAAACACTACTTAACAAAAACTCCCCGATCTTAAGTATTGTGGAGATCTAAATCTATGGAAATAACCTTAAAATACCCAATACCTAATATTATATGATCCTAATATAATCAAGCCCTAATATACTATTATAGAATATTAAGTATGTAATTAATTAAATAAGAAACATAATATAGAACCTAACTAAATTAATTCATATGCGATCTCCTTTCCCAGTTAGAAGATTATGCTCCCCTCATTTCCTTATCTTCGCTCGTGTTCTCATTTCCTTCCTTGATAGTTGATTGGGTATCATATCGAGATGACAGTTGATTGGGTATCCTTGTGCACATGTTATTTCTAAAATGAGATAAATGGTGATCCAACAGTATAATCTCAAAGATGATTTTATACACTCCATCCGTTTACTAATCAAGAATCATTGCTTTTTTTTATACGTGGAACCTGCAGCCGCTACTTTCGGTGCGCACTGGGTAAACCCCACTCCTTGTGCAGTAGCCTGCAAACCACACATGAGAGTTCAACCACCCTAGGCTAACCATAGGTGACAGGCTCCACAAAGTTGCTTCCAGTGGGATTTGAACCCAGGAACTATCGATCCCGGGCCAACCCATGTTCAGATACAAGTTCCAGCTCAGCTCTCAAGTCCTTGTCATCATCCAGCTCAGACTCATCACAAGAAAATACCAAAGAAGAAACACATAAACAACCATGCATATCCAACGGCTAAAAGATCAAGTGGATAAAGCTTGCGGTTATAAGTTGGTTAAGGATAACTGCTAGGATTTGTTACTGTTAGATAGAACTATTCCATTAACGGTTATTTGGTTATAGATATTGAGTAGCCTCCAAGAAACAATTCTGTATATATATAGCTTGTAGAAGTCTCACAATACTCACTTTTTGATATACATAATTTCATCAGAAATATACATAAGAATTCCCCTACTTTCTTCTAAACTTGTCTTTTGTTGCTCTGCTTCATTTCGGCTTGCATGCACAAACAATGGATCTTGATCTGATCTTCAACTTCAACATGGTATCAGAGCAGATGATCTGCTGACAAGTTAGTTCTTCAAATTGATAAATCTTTTCTTCTCTGTTTCAGAGCTTCCTATTTTTTTTGTTTTCTTTCTATGGCTGCCGAAGGCCTTTACTATGTTCATCAAGGGGAGGCACCTGGTGCTGTGCTTGTTAATCCTCCCTTGAATGGGGACAATTTTCAATCATGGAGTCGTTCAATGAGAATTGCACTCGGTGCAAAGAACAAACTGCATATGGTTCTGCCAACTCCAACTCAAGTTACTCAGATTCCTGCTGCTACACATGAAGACTATTCGGCTTGGCAGAGGTGTGATCTCATGATACAATCATGGATCCTTAATTCTTTCACAAAGGACATAGCTCCCTCCATACTCTATGCAGATTCAGCGGCTGATATGTGGAAGATCTTGACAGAACGCTACTCACAAGGCAACTATGCCAGAATCTTTGAACTTCAGAAAGAGATCTACACTACGGTTCAAGGTAATCTTTCTATTACTCAATATTTCAACAAGCTTGATGGCTTATGGAAGGAGTTTCACCAGTTTAGCCCCATACCCAAATGGTCTTGTGGAGTAATGAAGGCTTGTACATGCAACTGTCTGTCTTTGGTTCTTTGAGCAGTTGAACAAAATATTGCTCTCAAATTTCTAATGAGTTTGAATGAGGTATACTCATCTATCCGTGGTCATATTCTAATGATGAAGCCATTCCCCAGTCTCAATCAGATATACAACATAATAGTGCAAGACGAAAAACAGAGAATGATAGGCCATGGGTCTAATAATACTCAATTTGAGCCTATGGCCATGCTAAGTCAGCAGATGGTTTCTGATAAACAATCCTTATCTGAGAGCATAATGGCCTGTTATGGATCTGGAGGATCTAAACAAGTATGCACCTATTGTGGAAATTCTGGCCACACAAGAGACAAGTGTTTCAAGCTGAATGGTTTTCCTGGTGCTGCAACTAAAAGGGAGAAACCTACTTGTTCCCATTGTGGATTTACTGGTCATCTGAAAGAAAAGTGTTATAAGCTGCACGGCTATCCTCCGGGTTACAAGTCCAAGCCTAAAATTGGATCAAATTATCCAAATTCTGCTCATATGGCTTCTGTCCAACAAGGAGTAAGTGATGGGCCAAGTCCTAACCTCTCTAGTGAACAATATTCCCATCTGCTGAGCTTCATCCAGAACTTATCTCAAAACTCCAACAATATCCCCTCTGAACCACATACAGGTATAAAGTTATGTAGTTTTTCAGCCCATATAAATTGCTTTTCAACATCTTTTCACCCACTAACATGGATTCTTGATACGGGAGCAACTGATCACATGGTTTCAGATTTATCCATTCTTATTAATCCCTTACCAGTCTCTAACATGTTTGTTACATTACCCAATGAGACACAGCTCCCGTCCACACACACATTGGGGAGGCTCATATCAATAGTCTAATTCTGTCCAACGTTCTCTACATTCCCACTTTTAAAGTTAATCTTCTTTTCGTTGGAAAACTTATAAAGGAATCAAGACTAACACTTATTCTGCATGATGACTATTGCTTGATGCGGGATCTTGCCAAGGATAAGAGGATTGGCACTGCTGAGCTATCACAAGGGTTATTCCTAATAAAGCCCACTTTCACTTCTGCCTCAGTTCCTATATCAACCACCACTTCCTCTGCATCTGCTTAGCTAGATGATATTTCCATCCTATGGCATCAACGTCTGGGGCACACTGGAGACTCCACACTTAGCCTACTCAAGACAAGTATAAACAACCTTTCTGCTATAAACAATAAAAGCTGTAATGTCTGCCCATTGGCAAAATTTCACAGACTGCCCTTTCCTATTAGCTGTATCAAAACAAAAGTTCCCTTTGAAATGATCCATTGTGACATTTGGGGGCCCTTTTCTGTTCCTACTCATTCAAATAAACAATACTTTCTTACAATTGTTGATGATTACACTAGAACTACTTGGTGTAGTCTACTTCATACAAAATCTGAAGCTTCTACACAACTTCAATCCTTTTACTTGTTTGTCAAAACCCAATACTCTGCTTCTATAAAAATCATAAGGTCAGACAATGGTCCAGAATTCTTGCTCTCTGATTTTTACTCAGCAAATGGAATTATCCACCAAACAACTTGTGTCTACACCCCTCAACAAAATGGTGTGGTAGAAAGAAAACACCAATCCCTCCTTAACATAGCTCGAGCCCTCCTTTTCCAAGCACATCTACCCTTAATATTTTGGGGAGAAGCTTTGCTCACTGCAGTCTACATTCTGAACCGCTTGCCTACCTCAGCTTTAGGCAACAAAACACCCTTTGAAATCCTTAATTCTGTTTTACCAGATTATTCTGTCCTCAGAGTATTTGGTTGTCTGTGCTATGCAGCAAATCTAGTAGGACATAAGCACAAGTTTGCCCCTAGAGCTAGAAAATGCATTATGGTTGGCTATTCAGGTTCCTCTAAGGGGTACAAACTATTCGACCTTGATTCCCAATCTTTCTTGATCTCTAGGGATGTAATATTTCAGGAAAATGTATTTCCTTATCAATCTGATTCTGACTTGGCTTCAACCCCACACACACTGCCAGCTCCCATTTTTCCAACACCTCAAGCAATTAATCCTCAGTCTCTACCAGCTCAGAATGAAAATCATACTTCTGATCCCCAAACTTCTTCAGCTATACCAGCTGCACCTCGCCAAAGTAAAAGACCCAAACAAGTTCCAGCCTACCTCAAGGACTACTCTTGTGATATGCCTACAAAAGCTTCAGCTCAGCTTGCCAATTCCTCGTGTTCTGCAAGGTCAGGTAAGAGTCTTCACCCACTTCATAAATATATTTCCTATTCCCTCCTATCTAGTTCCCATAAAGCTTTTTCCCTTTCCATTTCTGATACATTTGAACCTCAAACTTATACTCAAGCTGCACCCATACTCATTGGCAAATTGCTATGAACAATGAACTTTCTGCTTTAGAGGCCAATAATACCTGGCTCATCACAAGTCTCCCTGCTGGTAAGAAACCTATTGGATGTAAATGGGTATACAAAGTCAAGTTTAATGCAGATGGAAGTATTGAAAGATATAAGGCAAGTGCTCGTAGCAAAGGGATACACTCAGCAAGAAGGAATTGATTATGAAGAAACATTTTCTCCTGTAGCTAAGCTGACCACAAGATTTGAAGTCTTATTGCCTTATCTGCATGCAAAGGCTGGTTTCTAGAGCAAATGGATGTCAACAACGCCTTCTTGCATGGAGATCTCCATGAGGAAGTTTACATGACACCTCCACCTGGATACAAAGTTGCTGGTCCCAACAAGGTCTGTAGACTCCTTAAAAGCCTATATGGACTTAAGCGAAGCTAGTAGGCAATGGTTTTCTAAGCTATCCCGAATCCTTGCTATCTTATGGATTCAATCAGTCTAAATCTGACTCCTCCCTATTCACTATACATACTCCTTCAACCACTCTAATTCTCTTAGTATATGTGGATGACATCATTGTAGCAAGCAACAATCTAAAACAAGTCCAAAAGATCAAGCAGTTTTTGGACAGATCATTCAAAATCAAAGATCTAGGCCCTCTCAAATTTTTCTTAGGTGTTGAGATAGCAAGGAATTCAACTGGAATCTCTCTATGTCAGAGGAAGTATGTATTGGACTTATTAAAGGAAGAAGGGTACACTGATTGTAAGCCTTCGAAATTTCCCATGGATACAAAGCTTAAGCTCAGTGCAGAGGATGAACACTATCTCAGTGATCCTACTCCATACAGGCGCCTAATTGGCAGATTAATGTATCTTACTGTCACCAGATCAGAGCTCAGTTTTTCAGTACATTCCCTAGCACAGTTTATGCACAAACCGGGCCTCACACACCTCAATGCAGCGCATAGGGTGTTAAGATACTTGAAAGGTTCTATTGGACAAGGCCTTTTTTATTCTGCTTCATCTTCTGTCACACTTAAAGGATTTGCTGATTCTGACTGGGCCTCATGCGTGGATACCTGAAGATCCATCACTAGTTACTACATGTTTTTGGGAGAGTCTCTCATCTCTTGGAAATCTAAGAAACAAATCACCATATCTCGCAGTTCAGTCGAGGCTGAGTACAGGGCGGTTGCCTCTGCAACCTCTGAAATAATATGGCTACTATAGATATTCAAAGACTTTGGATGTCCTCTACCGGCCCCTACTCTGTTTACAGACAGCAAGTCTGCTCTAGCTTTGGCCTCAAATCCGGTTCATCATGAGAGAACAAAGCATATAGAAATAGATTGTCATTATATCAGAGATTGTTTATCTACTGGGAAAATGCATTTACTCTATGTCCCTACACAACACCAGCCAGCAGACTTATTAACAAATGCACTTGGCCGCACTCAGTTTATCTATCTACTTTCCAAGTTGCGAATCCACAATTTGTATTCTCAACTTGAGGGGGGCTGTTCAGATATAAGTTCCAGCTCAACTCTCAAGTCCTTGTCATCATCCAGCTCAGACTCATCACAAGAAAATACCAAAGAAGAAACACATAAACAAACAGGCATATCCAACGGCTAAAAGATCAAGTGGATAAAGCTTGCGGTTATAAGTTGGTTAAGGATAACTGCTAGGATTTGTTACTGTTAGATAGAACTATTCCATTAACGGTTATTTGGTTATAGATATTGAGTAGCCTCCAAGAAACAATTCTGTATATATATAGCTTGTAGAAGTCTCACAATACTCACTTTTTGATATACATAATTTCATCAGAAATATACATAAGAATTCCCCTACTTTCTTCTAAACTTGTCTTTTGTTGCTCTGCTTCATTTCGGCTTGCATGCACAAACAATGGATCTTGATCTGATCTTCAACTTCAACAACCCACCTTACCATTGCTTTTGTTTAGATTGATTGTAGTACAAAAGTATAAAGTGATGGTGTTCATTTGTTTAGATTGATTGTAGTACACTCATTTCTTTTCATTTACTTATAAAGTTCATTTGTTTCGTACTTAGAGTCTCAAATGCATGCAGCTCGTTCATTTGAAAATCAGTGCTTCCATAAGATGAACATAGTAAAGGCATCTCAAAATCGATCAACAAATTAAGTTTGCACATTTTAAAATTCAATGCTATAACTTCGAGATTTATGAAAATTCGTCTCTTATTTCAAATAAATTGGTGACACTCTTAAGCATTGGAAATAAATCATACAGTTTATAAATTCAAATATCAAATTTTAGTGTGATGTTAATCGAGTTAATTAATTAAAGTGAACTTCTTTATCTAATGGTTTTAATAAATTTTAATGTGATGTTAATCGAGTTAATTAAAGTGAACTTCTTTATATATTGGTTTTAATAATCCTTGTCACGGCATATTATTTTGCTTTTCTAATACTTCTAATTCAAAGGTTAAAAGATTTATTAGTGTTTATTTGATTGATTTCGTTTTTTAATTATTAGTATCAAAAAATTATCAAATTCCTATTTTTATCAGAATGAAAGAATAGTTAGAGGCATTTCATTTATATAAAAATAGCTGGTGGTTTGATACAATTTTCTCAAATTTAAAAAATATATTTTCAACATTAAGAATTTCCTTTCACAATTTAGTAACAATTGAATATGGTAGCTTTTAAATTTTCTATATTAATAGTATTATTTTTACTTTTAATACTTGCATATCAAAACATATTAAACCTTATAAATGACAATCAATTAAATATGGCAGCTTTTAAATTTTCTATATTAAATATTATTTTTACATTTAATACTTGCATATCAAAACATATTAAATTAAACCTTATAAATGACAATCAAGTGTAATTTTATTTTTTATTTTTTAAAATTTATTATTAGTAAAGGATATTTATAATGAAATATTTATGAAATTAAAGAATTGTTACGTTGAGATTAAATAATTTATAAGCTTAATAAAAATTAAATCTGAAGTGCAAAATTGAACTATTTTATTTAATCCGTAGTTGATCTATACACCATTTTAGAAAGAAAAAAAAATTAAAAATTAGTTTTTATTTTCACATTAGTGTAAAACCTATAACGTGTATAGAACCGAAATACAAAAACAAGGTTAATTTACAGAGGCTTTGTCCCTTAAATTTTAAGGTTTTGGGTATTGAATTAGACATGTGAATTCAAAACCAAACAAGACATCGAAGATTAGATAAACAATAAAAAGGTTAAACAAAATATAAAGGGGAAGGAAACAGGAAGAAAAAGTCTACATTAATGAGACGAGAAACGAGATTTGGGGGAGAAAATGAAAGGGTGGATCCGGGGGTAAACTGAGATTGAAAGATTTTGGTAAGCAAAAAAATAAGAAAATTGTTGAATTATTAACGAACCAGAAGATAATTAAAAACTTGAGAAAAAAATAAGGAGGAAGAGAATGTCGGCGCATCTGAATGCATTAGCTCAAGAAAAATAAGCCAATGTCAGAATCTCAGCACCAGAATATGGGCAACGTACAGCGCTGTAGACACCATTAATATAAAGTGCATCAGTGACTCTAAATTGTTGCCGTTGAATCAAATCGGAAACAGAAATCGAAATGTAATTACAAGGCTCAGAAAATTATTGGTTAGCATCAACAAGCCGAATACAAGGCTTTCAAAGTTTGATGGTATAATTTGGTCATCACCGCCGAGAAAGACAACTGCAAATTTGAAAACATAATCTCAAAATTGAATAACACATATAAATATTGAAGTAGACCTCATAAAATATTGAGGAAGACACATCAAGATGGTACGGCCAATTATTGATGCATCACTGGCAAACAAAATCATGAATCGCGAGAATCGCTACATAATAATTTGCAGAAACGGAGAGATGCAAAAACACGGAGTCAGTGAGGAGAGAAAGAGAGATAATCAGAGAATGGTAAGAGCGAATGGTTGGGGAGGCAGAGAGGAGGATGGGGTATTTAAAGGTTTGATACCAGAAAACCCTAATTGATGTATGCTAGTCGATTTGACAAATATAACCTTGGTAGTTTTTGGGCTTTCATTTCTTTTAAATAAAAAATAAAAATAATTTGGGAATTTTGATTTTGTAAGAGATCCACATTTCTTCAACATTTAAACTAGGGTGTCTAAATGGTATTAGGATTCAGGATTATCTTAATCCCGAATCAATATTGGAGGGATTGGGATATCGAAATACTGTCTTTTGAGATTCATTTTTATAAATTAACAATATTCGGGATCCCGAACTCAAGATATATTGGAATATCAATTTTATTATGAAATATACAGTTATGCTTATACATACGGACACTATACTCTAATAATAAGTTAATATTAAATAATAAATATTAATAATTAGGAGATAATTCTAATTAATTATTAGGTCAGATAACATATTATATTTCTTCAGTTCTTCGACAGTCGGCACTCGACACTCTTTGTCGCTCTCGAGTCTCCACTCCCGACTGCAGGACTACAGATTTAAGTTTCGCTGTCCATTTTTTAATTCCTCTCCGATTTCCAAATTAAGATTTCCAATTCACTGATTTTTTTTTTTTTCTCTTTTTTACTTTTCGATTTGTCGAGATTCTTGAAGATTGGGAGGGAATTATATCATTCAATTGCAATTTCTTGATCTGTTAATTGAATTGAGTTTTGTGTTTTACGTGGTTTGGGGCATTCGGATCCATGATATGTTTAGGCATTTGATTTGGTACTCTGTTGTTTGTGGAGGAACCCTTGATGTGATGAAAGAAAAAACAATGGAATGCAACACAATTTACATTTTACAGTATCAATTGTGTAGAGAAAACATAAATTATTCAAGGAGCAAACATAGCAATGATAATTCAAGGAAATAAATATGTATTTAGTGGACTTGATGTTGTAAAGTCTCAACACATAGAGTTTCTAGAGCAGGTGAAAGACGAGAGTCTTGGTCTCATATGCTACTTAATCTCTCCTGAGTAACTTGCTTTGCTATGGGTTCTGATCCCTTGTATCTTCAGGCCACTTATAACTCTCCTTAAGTGTCCCTTGCTGTGAGTAATTTTCGGTATTCCCGAATACCAATCCAGTTTTAACCGTCTCGAATACCCCTTTCCGAATATCGTTATGGGATCAATTTTGGGATTAGATGGCCGACAGGCCTAATTTAAACACTCATTCATCTCATTCTCTTTTCTCCACATTAGTTTTTTCTTATGCACTCAACTTTTAAACACTCAACCATCCATATAAACAAATTCTACTTTATTGGGTCTTATTACTTCAATTTTTTAAATATTATATTTTAATAAAAAACAAATATATAACAATAATATTACTTCTCAACAAAAGAAAAATAATAATTATAAAAAAATATTATTTATTTTGGATAAAATCTTCTAACAATAAATAGTAAGAAATTTAAAAAAAATAATTAGAAACTTGGAGTTGGTTGATTGTGTAGTGAAAAATCCAAACACTTATCAAGGATTGTGAGTGAAATTTGGCATATTAGGTGGGTTGGGTGGAAAACTCGGAATATTTGGTGGATTGAAGGTTAAATGTGGATAATTAGACATAATCCCATAACTCCCAAAATTTTGGAAATATAGATAATTGAGTGGAAAATTTGGTGGATAACATTGTATGCTGCGAATTTTACAATATTGTGCGCAATCATCTTCATCCAAATTATAATAATTTGGATAATTGAAGTTGATATTTTTATCTAATTCGGATAAAGAAGATAAATAATATTGAAACCAAAGAAAGTAAAGAGTTATTTTCTTCTTTGAGATTGAATAATTGTAAAATATGTTGAATAAAATTCCTCAATGTCCATTCTATATATATGAATAAAAATTTAGCAGTACAATAATGCAATGGATAAATTAACGATTAATGTAACGGATAAATTTACTGTATTGCATGATGCAACGTTTAAATATTCAGAACCGCTAATATTATTTATTGCATATCTGGAGAACTGTTGACTTTTTGTCAAAACCGGCCCACCTTGTCATAATCTCTTTTCAGGTTTGTTTGATACTGGGGGCAGACCACTGGTTTTCCCTCCTCAAATCTCTGACACGTGTACACATACTTAATTTCTTCAAAATCATTCTCATTTATTTTCTTTTTCACTTTTTTTCTTTTATTTTGGACTAATTGTAGTTAGCTTCTCTCTCCCTCACGAGTCACTACGTCCTCAGCTCCAGTCCACTACTCTCTGCATCTCTACTCTCTCTCACTGCCATTAACTATAAAACATTACTCTCACTTTCTCTCACTAAGTATCTTCACTCCCATATCTCCTCTGTTTTTGTTGCTACAAAATGGAGCTCCCGAAGAGCTATAAAATTAGCACTCCTCTTGCTACTAATTAAATCAAAATCATCTCTAAACTAAACAGTGTAGATTCTAGAATCCCCTTTTATCAAGCAGACATACCAAACTTCGACATCAATCAATGAGACGAGAAATACTTTATTTCATGCCAAGAGTCGAGATCTAGGAGAGAGACGAGATCTGGAAGTAAATAAGAGAGAGTGAAGGTGGAGAGAGTAATGTCTGGACGTAGTGAAAAAAAGATAAACTAATTGGGGCTAGATTAAAACAAAAGAAAAAAATAGAAAAGAAAAAGTTCTCTCATTTAAATTTGCCAAATGTTAAGATATCGGGAGGGAGGACCAGCGGTCTCCCCCAAGCATCAAATGAACCCTCTTTCATTCACTAACTTGTATGATAGAATTTCTCTCTTCATCTATGTAAATTTACATCGTTGCAAGTCATCCATTCATGCACATGGATGACAAAAATCAGGGCCGGCCCACCCGAATAGCGTGTGGGGCTTTTGCCTAGGGCTCCCAATCTTAAGGGGTCCCAAATTGTAAAACACGGCCCAGTACAGTAGCCCATTTTAAAAAAAATAATATGATCCCATATCAATTTTTAAGGCCCGACTCTCATAATACACTTTAAAAAAATAAAAAAAGTTTAATATGAGCCCATTACTTACAATTACAAACCCAACTTCAAATTAATGATTTAAGAGTTACTCTCTTTTTTTAAGCCCATTAAGTCATTACTCACTATTCACCAAATCAAGTACCCGGCCAAGTGCAGCAACGACTCTTTCTTCATTTCTTGCAGCAACAGTCGGCTCTCTCTGCGCCTTAGAGATTACAGAAAACTGATAAAAGGCAAAACCGCAAAAAGATACCGACTTTTTAAGTTTGTTGCACTTTACGATTTCTACTTTTAAAGTTATGTAGACACATAAATATGGAAGCATGTGCTAGCTTTCGCTGACAACATAATTCACGAAGCTTCGACAAGGACCCTGTTTTTGCTTTTCGCCTAGGGCCGACCCTGACAAAAACCAATGCATTGTGGATGCTCTAAGTTTCGAATTTAGGATGTCGGCGACTCGTGACGCGAGTATGTTAATTAACTTTTTATACCATTAATTGTTAAAATATGGGTTCAATATCTTTTAGAAATTGTTTAATAAATTATTGTATTTCTAGCAATTCCTTTATCAGCACCTGCGCGAAGTTGTTATTTTATCCAGTATTTTTACATATTTTCTAACAATGTTTGATTATGAATGGATTATTATTTGTTTTAGTCATCCTTTATTATAGAATTTCTCGAATTAAAGATTTGTTTCTAAGCATATTACAAGTAAATTGCTTGACATCATATATATTTTTCTCTTCTAGGTTGTTTCTTTGTTATTTATGGGTAGTCTATAAAGCTTTACATCATGACAATTTAAATTAATGATTTGTTGGTAAGCATACTACAATTAAATTGCCTGTTAACATGTGCTATTCTCAAGTTCATATGTGTCTTCCTCAACAGTCCTATTAATCCATTTTCGAGAAATTGAAGAACTATTTAAATCAAGATTTTTACTGTTAGAGGAATGAAATTGCATAAAATGATCTTAAACCAAGCAAAGGAGAAGAGAGAGAGAGAGAGAGAGCTCTTTTGGAAGAATAGATAGATTCGGGTTGAAATTATTGCAAGAACCTTAAACGACCAAAATAGGTGTTACAAAATATACGAATTCGTAATCTGCCGAACACAAAAACCCGTAAAATGGAAATAGAAAATTATAACTTGAACAAGAAATAAAATAGAATCAAATACAAAGTCGAGTCGAGATAGGCTCTCTATCCGCAAGAGACAAATGCACCGGTAGTGCTCTCGGTTTAGGTGTGGTCTCCCCAAAGATAAAACGACTTTCGTCTTGTTATAGGCAGCACCGCAATACAACAAGTTCCGGCGAACTAGGACGAATGGCGAGGACAAAGCTTCAGACTAAGAACAATGTTAAAAGATGATATGAATAATTATTGTGTGTAATATGCCATGCTTCCTATGTCTATTTATAGGGGGCTCTTCCACCTTGGAGATTAATGAGAATTCATCACCATAATCATATGAAATTAGTGGATGGAAGTTACACATTCATGGACTTTAATAGCCACCATTACACAACATGAATGGAGAGTTCGAATTCCTTTCAAATTCAAAACATATATTTTCTCCACTTTGTGCACCAAACTTCGAGAAGCTATTTCTCACTCACCGAAAATCGGAATTGAGAAACAATACATACTACGATCATCTACTCGAAACGTAGTTTGACGTTGTATATTTTAATTCAAAAAACTAACAACTCTAGGTGCACGAAATTGTGGTCAAAGAAACTTCTCTAGACTGCATTTAAGTGCAGATGTTCTAACATTTCCCCACATGAGTGGAAATAACCCAAATGCATGCATGCAGACACTAAGCTCAGTCCTTAAGAGACAATAAAGTATCAGAGTAGGTGGCTTGTGACCTTGAACCTTCCTTAGTCAGTGTTATCGAATATACCGGCGGACTAGTGAACACAAGGTTTTGAACTATTCCTCCAACGTGTATACCGAAACAATAACACTAACACTATAAAGTCTCAACCTCGTCCGTTCTCACGTTTGTGTCCGTTTCTGGCCATGGACAACCTCTTTGGATTCATAAGTATCAAATAGAAGCGGCCCTCACTTCTCACTTACATAGGTGATTCTTACACGAGTATCTTGTCATACTCCACCTCCTCGAGGTATCCAAGAATCATTAAAAGTCTATGACTTAACCTCACCACATAACAGGTCAGTAACACTTTACTGCTCCTTTCAGGGAATAATTTTGTCGAGTGTTGTTTACACAAACAGACTCTTATAGCTTAGTTTTCCCATTGAACCAAGTTCATGGGATCTCCACTCTACAAGGTTGGGTTATCACTATAATTATCTTAAGCTGTGGATTTTACTCTCATTCCCTCTAGCACTTTATACATTTGATCTCGAGGCAAACTTTTAGTAAGCGGATCCGCTAGGTTATCTGCCGACCTAACATAGTCAATAGAAATAACCCCACTCATGATCAAGTGTCTTACAATATTATGTTATCGACGTATGTGTCGAGACTTACCACTGTATAACCCACTTTTCGCCCTTCCAATAGCAGCTTGGCTATCGCAGTGAATCATTACCGGCGGTACGGGTTTGTTCCAACATTGAATATCTTCCAAAAAATTACGGAGCCACTCGGCTTCCTCACTGGCCTTATCTAAGGCGATAAATTCTGATTCCATTGTGGATCGGGCTATATATGTTTGTTTCGTGGACCACCACAACACAGCTCCACCCCCTATAGTAAACACATAACCACTCGTCGACAACGAGTCCTGCGTGTAGGATATTCAATTTGCATCACAGTACCCTTCAAGTACCGGAGGGTCTCTAGAGTAGTGTAGCCCAAAGTTTAGATTGTATTTCAAATACCTCAGAACTCTTACAAGAGATTTCCAATGCTCTCTACTCGGATTAATAGTATAGCGACTCAGTTTGTTCACCGGACAAGCTAGTTCGGGCCTCATACAATTCGTGATGTACATAAGACAACCAATGACTCTAGCATAATCCTCTTGAGCAACAGGATCAACCCTATTCTTTCTCAAGTGAACATTAACTTCCAGAGGAGTCTTTGCCGGTAGACCATCATATGCATTGAATTTCTTAAGCACTTTCTCAATATAATGAGATTGTGATAGAACAATTCCATTGGAGTTCTTTGGATTTTCACTCCAAGAATAACATCAGCTACTCCCATGTCCTTCATGTCGAAATTTCTTTACAGCATGCGCTTAGTTTCATTAACCACTTGAATGTTACAACTCATAATTAGCATATCATCAACATAAAGACATACAATAACAAAATCGTTATTCATATTCTTTACGTAAACATATTTGTCACACTCATTTATCTTGAATCCGTTTGACATCATAACTTCCTCAGACTTCAAATGCCATTGTAAAGGGGCTTTCTTTAATCCAGATAAGGACTTAATCAGCTTGCATACCTTCTTCTCTTGGCCAGGTACAACAAACCCTGCAGGTTGTTCCATATAGATTTCCTCTTCTAAATCTCCATTTAGAAAGACAATTTCCACATCCATTTGGTGAATTTCAAAATTGTGCAAAGCAGCAATCGAAAACAACACGCGGATCGAGGTTATTCTCATGATAGGTGAATAGGTATCGAAAAAGTCATACCCTTCCCTTTGCTTAAAACCCTTTACAACTAACCGGGCCTTATATTTATTTATTGATCCATCAACCTTATACTTTCTTTTTAGGATCCATTTACATCCTAAGGGTTTACAACCTTCTGGAAAATCTGCTAATATCCACGTGTGATTTTGCATAATGGAATCAATCTCACTTTGGACAGCTTCTTTCCAAAGTGGTCCATCGGGTTTAGTAAGAGCCACATTAACAGACCTCGGTTCCTCATCTAAGAGGAACACCACATAGTCCGGACCAAAGTCCTTTACAATTCTTGCTCTTGTGCTACGTCTCGGTTCAAGAGCTTCTAGGTCAGAACCAAATCGTTTTCATGAAACTGGTTCAACCTTTCCAAACTCAGAACTAGTAGCTTCATCTCTCGTTCTAGCTTTAGAGCTAGATTCATCCTTATCCTTACACGGATAAATATCCTCAAAGAAAATAGCATTCCTTGATTCAATAGTTGTTCCCACATTCATATCGGGAACTTCCGACTTATGAATAATAAACCTATAGGCACTACTATACAAAACATATCCGATAAGGACACAATCGACGGTCTTAGGTCCGATTGTAACTTGCTTAGGTAGAGGCACTTCTACCTTAGCCAAATACTCACACACTTTAAGGTATTTGTAGGAAGGTTTCCTTCCTTTCCACATCTCGTAAGGAGTTATATCCTTACATTTAAGGGGAATCTTGTTCAGTAAGTAGTTAGCTGTTAAAACAGCTTCTCCCCACATGTTCTGGGGTAACCTCGAACTAATTAACAAGGCATTCATCATCTCCTTAAGTGATCAATTTTTCCTTACAGCAACGCCGTTAGATTGTGGTGAATAGGGAGCAGTGGTTTGATGTGCTAAAAGATGATTTTCTCGGTTAGACTACACAACCCTTCAAACGGGGCTACATATTCTCCCCCTCTATCACTTCGAACATTTTTAATTCGATAATCTAGTTGATTTTTGGCTTCCGCTTTGAAGCTTTTAAAAGCTTCAATTGTCTCGTCTTTACTTCTTAGAAGAAAAATACAACAATAACGTGTGCAATCGGCAATAAACGTGATGAAATACTTTTACCACCTCTTGTTTGCACAAACTTCAAATCACACACATCTGTGTGAATAAGTTCAAGAGGCTTAATGCTCCTTTCCACCGAATGAAACGGTGATTTCACCATTTTTGCTTCTACACATACTTCACATCTTTTATTTTCATTAAACTCATTTACTTTTAGTAAATCGAGATTAGCTAGACGTTTTATTGCATTTAGATTAACATGTCCTAATCTACAATGCCATAAATCGTAGCACTCTGTCAAGTAAGAAGAAGTAGAAGCATTATTATTATTTCCTTCATTCTTAGGCACTTGGCGAAGTGCCGCTACATTGACCTTAAAAAGTCCATCGGTAAGATACCCCTTACCAAGGAATACACCAAACTTAGATAAGATAAACTTATCAGCTTCAAACATTAGTCTAAAACCATGTTTGACTAGTACGGAACCCGACACAAGGTTCTTCCGGATATCCGGAACATGAAGCACTTCACTCAAAATCAATTCTTTGCCGGAAGTCATCCTCAACACGATGGTTCCAACTCCAACCACGTCGGAAGATGCTTGGGTTCCCCATGTTCAGCTTCCTCCCTTGACATGGACGGTATTTCTTGAAGCGGCTTCTATCACCACACACGTGTGCGGTTGCAGCAGTGTCGACGAACCAAAGGCCGGAGTTCTCGATAATATTCGCATCTTTCGTGATCACAGCCGCTAGGTCCTCTAAAGTGAGGTCATTTTCCATCAAGTTGGCTTGTCTCGCCTTCTTCTTCTTCTTGGGCTTTCGACAGTCATTGGACATGTGACCCGCTTTGCCACAATTGTAGCTATCTCTGTCAAACCTTCTAGTTTGACCTTTACCTTTTGCATGATCTTTGCCGTTGGGACGCACTCGCTTGTTAGAGTCACCACCTTTCTCCAACAAGTTGACCATTGGGTCCATCGGGGCTTTGGACTTTACGTCTTGAACTCGGACATCAGCCTCGATGCGAAGCTTTACAATCAAGTCTTCAAGCAACATCACCTTTCACTTGTGCTTGAGGTAGCTTTTGAAGTCCTTCCAACTTGAAGGGAGCTTCTCGATCATGGCTGCCACGGTAAAAGCGTCGGGCAATAGCATCCCTTCAGCATGAACCTCGTGCACAATTAGTTGGAATTCTTGCAATTGGTCCATGATGGGTCAGGAATCCACCATGTTGTAGTCCAGAAACCGGGCTATAATAAACTTCTTTGTACTTGCATCGTCGGTACAATATTTCTTGTCTAGTGCCTCCCTTATTTCTTTTGAGGTCTTTATGTTTGCATATACACTATATAAGCTATCCACTAGACCACTTAACAAAAAGTTTTTACAAAAATAGTCGGAGGTACGCCAATTGTCGTATGCAATGGAAACTTGCATGTTCTCCTCATTCGCACTTGGAGGTGCGGGACCATCTTCCTTGAGGATGTATCCAAATCCTAATGTTGTTATGTAAAACAACATCTTTTGTTGTCAACATTTGAAGTCGGCTCCACCAAATTGTGGTGGCTTTTCGGCGGCGGACAATGTTCTTGAAGAGTGCAACGGTGCCGGCAAAGTTGGGCTCGAGCCCCCACCCCTCCAAGGTGGTTCAACGTCCCAAATGGGATAAACGGAGTTGCCGAAGATGACATGATAGCATGAGTTGCATCACGTAAATTGTTCAAAAGTAGCGGATGACATGGCAGCCAAGGTGGAGATGACGACCATGTTGGATGGTGGCAAAGTAACACTTGTTGTTGAAGATGCCACGAAGAAAATGGAGGTGGTCCACCAAATCCGGCAGCGAAGATGCCGACAGAAGTCGCCACGGGGAAAGAGACTCCGGTGGAGGAGACGGTCGCGGATGAGGTGGTGGTTGCGACCGAAGAGACGGCGACGCCAGCAGCGGTGGTGGACGATGTAGCGGATGAAGACGTCATTTCCAAGCTAAGGTAAGTTAAGTGTCGGTTTTTGTTTACAGCAACAAGCTCGCGTTTGTCTCTTGCGATTGTTACAAAATATACGAATTTGTAATCTGCCGAACATAAAAACTCGTAAAGTGGAAATGGAAAATTAGAACTTGAACAAGAAATAAAATAGAATCAAATACAAAGCCGAGTCGAGATAGACTCGCTATCCGCAAGAGACAAACGCCCCAGTAGTGCTCTTGGTTTAGGCGTGGTCTCCCCAAAGTTAAAACGGCTTTCGTCTTGTTATAGGCAGCACCGCAATACAACAAGTTCCGGTGAACTAGGACGAATGGCGAGAACAAAGCTTTGGACTAAGAACAATGTAAAAGATGATATGAATAATCATTGTGTGTGTAATATGTCATGCTTCCTATGTCTATTTATAGGGGCTCTTCCACCTTGGAGATTAATGAGAATTCATCACCATAATCATATGAAATTAGTGAATGAAAGTTACACATTCATGGACTTTAATAGCCACCATTACACAACATTAATGGAGAGTATGAATTCCTTTCAAATTCAAAACATATATTTTCTCCACTTTGCGCACCAAACTTCGAGAAGCTATTTCTCACACACCGAAAATCGGAATTGAGAAACAGTACATACTACGATCATCTACTCGAAACGTAGTTTGACATTGTATATTTTAATTCGAAAAACTAACAAATCTAGGTGCACGAAATTGTAGTCAAAGACGCTGTTGTGCAACTTCTCTAGACTGCATTTAAGTGCAGATTTTCTAACAATAGGAAGTGCACATTTGCATAAGGCAAAGGTGGCCATGGCATTGCTAACATATGGGGCTTAACCCTTAAAGCTTATTAGGCGGTTTATGAAGAGTGAAAACTGTATTCGCGCCGCGGGTTAAAGAGTCGTCTCGGGGGACCCTCCGTTGACATGTTAATGAGCTCGGTATCCCATTTCTAGCAGTCGCAGTAATTTCAAAACAAGTCTAATAACATAGAGAAAAAGAAAAATGTACATATGTAGGCTTAATGCAGTGTAGCGTGGTAAGCTCACTCAGTACGTCCTTCCACCACTGGATCGGTCGATTGAGTTGCAGAGCCATGTAGCTAATTTTGTTTCTTTTCCCGTTTCTTCTGTTAATTGTAGCATTTAATTGTAAGTGGGGCGCAACATCTCAATCCCGCGCCTCGTCACGTCTTCTCCCTCGGACACGTAACGCTTATAAACACTCTTTCTCTATACCATCATCTAATTAATGTTATGTCTTGATTTTTGTCGCAGTTTCCAACTCAATCCACAAATGGAACCTTCATTTGTTAACCTGAAATAAGATAACAATCTGAAATATAGAAACAAGACAATACTGTGATTTCTTTACAATTTTCTAAAACGGCATAATGTTGAAACATTGTTTAAAATGTCTACTTAATGCGACTACGAGATTTACTAGCTTAATATATGGTTTCCATTTCCTTAATGTGGTCAGTTGCTTATATTTGCAATAACTAATTATTGTGTATTTTTTACAGGCAGACAAGCAAGATGGTGTTGGTTTGCAGGAACGAGTAACTCATTCTATATTATGTTGACCTTTTATCATTATTCAACCATTGAAAATTGATTGTTTTGTCGAATTTATGTAATATTTAATCACATATTTGGCGTCAATGGGTGGTCTACATTTCAAATTGTTAACTTTATCATTATTCAAACCATTGAAATTAATTATTTATTACAATAGAATATATTACAACTCAAATATATATATATATATATATATATTATCGAATTTCTCTTTGTTGATGATTTATTATAGTCTTGTACTCCATGTATATTTTGTAGCTAAGGACTGTTCAAACATAAATTCTTTGTTGATGATTTATTATAGTCTTGTACTCCATGTATATTTTGTAGCTAAGGACTGTTCAAACATTTGAAGATGGTTGATGGAAAAAATGAAAATTCATCCATATTTTTTTAATATTATATTTTAAAAAATAATCTAAAATTTTCAATGAGAAATAGATTTTTAAAGAAATGAAGTATGATAATGTGAGAATAAATAATAAGTACCTATTGGACAAGAAAGGAACCTTCAGGTGTGATGAGGTGAATACATTAGATTTCAACTCAAAAAATTTCTAAGGAATAATGCTAATGAACAAATTAGTTAGCTTATGCATTATGGTCAGTTAATCGATATAAAATAATAAAGGGGCAAAAGTTTATTTAACCAAATTAGATAATTTTATAATTTTTTTAACCACAATTATAAAAATAGTTAAAATATAACCACTTTTTTTCTTCTTCTGAAAGGTGGGTCAACTAATCTTTATATTTCCTCTCTTCTCTCTCCTCTTTATTGAAATGATAGTTTTATCTCTTATATTCACTTTCTCAATAATGATAGTGTTTTAAATGTAGAGAGAGAAAATTTAAAATATTTTAAAGAGATTATATATAAATAAGATATATATATATATATATATATAATAAACTATTATGGAGCATGAATACGTATTCAATAAATTATTTTTTTAATTTATTTAATTATTTTTAAATCTTTATTGAAATTAGCATATATTTAATTGGTAAGAATGTATGAACTTCATGGAGTAATCAAATAAATTGCAAAATAAAAAAATAGACGATGCATAATCTTAAAAAAAACTCATCAAAAAATTAATTATCTAGAACAAGCATAATATTCCATCAAAGTTTACATCAATTTAATTGCATCAACTCTAGCAGGACACTTCCTAATTGTGTGACCCATCTCATCACAGTTGCTACATTTTTTTGGTCCTCGTACTTTATGGATTCTTGGGTCTACATTATTAAGTTGCACATCTGTTAAGAATAAAATACACGTATTAGCATCAATCAATTGAAAGTTAATTCAAAATTTATTAAGGAATATCATCAATAGGAATATGAACATTGCAAACACTTTTCTTGTGGCCAGTACTATGACATCTACTGCATGTGTATCTGCGCCTAGAAGACTCAATAGCTGATCGAGCTCTACTCATTCTAGGTCGACTAGCCTGACGATCAATCATCGGAGCACGAACAATAAAGGCAGAAACACTGGATGGTACAATCCAGTGATCTGGATGTGGCATTGGCATGATGTGAGGCGAATATGTTTGCAACAATGTATCTTGTCTGTAGTAATGAGCTACAAACTCAATTACGGGTCGTCCTACAAAGCTGTTGAGAAATATCGTTAGTATACATCAATACAGACTCAACAAGTTCATCATAATAAGTCTCGTCCTCCTCCTCATCGTCCGAAGAAAGTGCCTCAGCCTCATCATCTAGAAAATCATGATCATCATCATCTACATTGGTCGAGCTCGGACCAGATACATTACTATAGGGGTTAGTTCTTGTCCAATTCGAACTGAGTGCATTTACAATACGAGATTCAAGACTTTTCTTGATAGTATAGACAATCGGATAATTTCTATCTTCGCAAAGCATCAACATCAAATCTTCGTTGCAATTCAAAGTAACCTTGATTCTTCTGCCATCACCGGTGCTTGAACGGTAGAACAATGAATAATCCGTAGTAGATGGATTGATCTTCATCACCCGATGAATATCTTGTAGCAACTGATCAAGACTTAACTTTGCCGACGTATAGATTAATTCTTCATCACCACCTATATACTCAGATTTATCCCATTGGCCACCGTATCGAAGAATAATACGTTGATGTCTCATCTATAATATAAAAAATAGACTAAAATAAATACCTATGAATATTTACATATTTTAAAATCAAAGAAATAAAAAAATAAATGAAGAAATCCAAAATAATTATTAAAAGAAATAGCAGAAAATAGAAATATAGTTTCAAAAGAGATTAAATGTGAATAAGTAATTTGATTTATAATTAAATTAAAGAGACTAATTATCTTTTTTCAATGAATTACTTTTATCTTTTTTTCAATAAATTACATCTTTATATTATTTATGAGCTAGGTTGCATGGATACGGGACACTTGACACGATTCGACACGGACATAGGACACGGGAACAATATTTTTAAGAAAATTTAGGACACGACACGGGCGCTAATTTATATAAAAATATAAAATCAAGTGTAAAATAAACTAATTTTATATATTTTTATTAGAATTAGATGTTATGTGTATAAAATCTATTGGACACGGCAATTAAAGTGTCGTGTCGTGTCCGAGTGTCTGACATGTGTCCGACACGATACGTTGATATTTTTAAAGTGTCCGTGCAACATAGTTTATGAGGAATGTTTGGGCTCAGTCTAATGCAAAAAATATTAGAAAGAATTAAACTTTTTAATTCTACACAAATAGAGACCATATGAGGCACTGATCAAATCATTTCTAATTCTAAATAAAAAATCTTAAAATCATATTATAACCAACGTATTAAAATCATAAATTAATGTATTAAAAATGTAAACTCATTTATTTATAAATCGCTAATACAAAATATTTTCATTTAATTTATCCAAAACCTACAATTAATTCCTAAAATGTAGCTAAATATCTTAATTTCAAAACGTGAGGAAATATTTAATCATTCCTAAAATGTAGCTAAATATCTTAATTTTCATTTAATGCATAACGTGAGGAAATATCTTAATCATTCCTAAACTAAATAACTAAATATGGCAAACTCATTTATTTATAATTAACTAATACAAAATATTTTCATTTAATTTATCCAAAACCTACGAATTAATTCCTAAAATGTAGCTAAATATCTTAATTTCAAAACGCCAGGAAATATCTTAATCATTTCTAAAATGTAGCTAAATATCTTAATTTTCATTTAATGCATAACGTGAGGAAATATCTTAATCATTCCTAAACTAAATAACTAAATATGAAATCATTCTATTTAATCAAATTTCAAAACCAACGTATTAGTATACATAATCACACAGGTATATATGTACAACATCTTAAAATATCCTAAAGTATCTTATCCTAGTCATTCCTAAACTAAATAACTAAATATGAAATCATTCTATTTAATCAAATTTCAAAACCAACGTATTAATATATAAATCACACACATGTATATATACAATATCATAAAGTATCTTATTCGAGTCATTCTTGTAGCAGAATAATATTAACATAATAACGAAACACATAAACTGTTTCTTAAATATATTAGCAAAAAATTAGGGATTAGACTACCAAATATGATGAGATTTATATTTAGAAGTTTCCATATAACTTTAAAAACTAGAGATATAAAATATGAAATAGAATAACATACTAGATCCATAATTGTGTTTTTCAAAACCGTGTAGCTCTACTTCAATACTCTAATGATTGAACATATAATAACTCAATTGAATTATGCAACTTGTTTGCTTGATGAAGATAAATTCATTTAGGGATGAAGATAAAATGAAATGTTGAATATAAATAGAAAAGATTGATTATTGATGCTAATATTAATTATGCTAATTTTAATAAAATTGCGCACTGCCAATTCAAATAAAATTAATTACGATAGTTAATTGATAGAATGTTAATTACACATTTAATTGATAGTTAATTGATAGAATGTTAATTGCACATTTAATTGATACAACCGCTCATTGCTAGGTTGTTGACTTATTATCTGCATTAATTAACGTTTTTATTATTTAATTACTTTAATTAGATTTATTATATATTATCTCTCTTGGTAACGCTACTTTTAATTACATGTCCTCTCTTATTAGTTAATTGGCAGTAAAAAAATTAAGTTCAAGATTTAAATTTTTTAAACTATTTTATCTCTTGGTAGTCAATAAACCCACTTTTTTGCATAAGAACTTGAGATGTCAGAAAATATTTATACAATTCTCAAAAGTATAAAAAGTTGTTATTTAATATTACTCCTTCAGTCTCATAAAAAGTGTCTCCTTTTCTTTTTCGGGATATCTCATAAAAAATGTCTAAGTGGAACCTACACCTTTACCTACTCAAATTAATTCAAAACAATTAATTAATTGCATAAATTCCACCTATTTAATTATATGAATCCCATATTTTTACCAACTAAAATAACTCACCTAAAACTTTGTATCCCATAGAAAAGAGACACTTTCTATGAGACGAAGAGAGTATATTTTTAAAAATGTGATTATTAACATTATTTTGTTATTTGATTTAGTTATATTTGTGTATTTCATTATCAGCAAAAATTAAAAATTCCAAGCAAAATTGAAAATTCTATTTAATCTGACAGTTAATCTATATAACATCTTAAGATGATCCAAAAATTGGTGTTTATCTTCGAATTCGTGTAAAATCGATAACGTTTATCAAATCGAAATAAAAAATGATGTTGAGTTAGGACTTGTCAACGAAACAAGACACCGAAGATTAGATAAACAAGAAAAAGGGGAAACAATAAACAGGGAAGAAATCAAGAAGAACAAGTCGACATGAGGGAAGAAATCAAGAAGAACAAGTCGACATGAAACGTGTGATTCCGTAATGAGATTTTGGAAGAAAATGAATTGGTGGTAAGTTCAATTATTAAGAAAATTAGATTATTGACGAACCATAAAATAATTAAAAACTTGAGAACAAAATAAGATAGGGTCATAGATGGAAGAGAATGTAGGCGCATCTGAATGCATTAACTCAAGAAAAATAAGCTAAAGTCAGAATCTCAACACCAGAAAATTTTCTATGGGCAACGTACAGCGCTGTAGACACGCATCAGTGACTCTAAATTGTTGCCGTTTAATCAAATCGGAAACAGAAATCATATAATAATTTGGTCACCACCGCCGAGAAGAACTGTAAAATTGAAAACATATCTCGAATTGAATTACACAGATAAATATTGAAGTAGACCTCAGAGAATATTGAGGAAGACACATCAATGAAATCTTTTAAGAAAAAGACATTCAGATGGTACGGACAATTCTCGATGCATCACTGGCCATAATAATCGCTAGAATAATAAGAAGAGAAACATATAAAAGCAGAAATTGTGTCGATGAGAATGGAAAGAGCGGATGGTTGGGAGAGGTGCAAAGGAGGATGGGGGTATTTAAAGGTTTGATACAAGAAAACCCTAATTGCTGTATGCTAGTATTTGACAAATATACCCTTGGAAGATTGTGGGCTTTCATTTCTTTTTAATATAAATATAAAATTAATTTCCGAATTTAGATTTCGTAAGTTTGAATTTAGAATGTCGGTGACGCGTGATGTTTAGGGGGTGTTTGGGATAGGCTTATTTGACGAAGCGAACTTATACTGAAAGTTGTCCCGGGAAATGAGATGGTGTTTGGGAAATCCAGAACATATATATACCATGAAAGCTATTTGGCCTCGAGATAGAGAATTTTCGTAAAATGGTTAGTATCGGACATGAAGTCGATAACTTATAGCTTTTATAATTTTATCATATTTAATTAATACATTATATTATAATTTTATAATTATTTTTAATTAATACATTATATTATAATTTATAATATTTTTCATTCTTGATTTTAATTAATAATATTAATTATTCTTAATTTTTTCTAATTTTAATTTTAATATTTTTTTATTAAAATACTATTATATATGAGTGGAAATAAATCTTAAATTTTATTTGTGTAAAAATTCTAAATTTGTTTAATAAGTGAGAAACAAATAACATTTTCATTTTATAAGATATCACTTTATTAATTTTTTCAAATATTAATTTTTGACTTTCAAAGACTTTTTGCAAACACTTACAAATTATCAAAATCAACAACTTTCAGCCTACTTTCTCACCACTTTCAAGACTTTCAACAACTTTCAAAGACTTATCGATAAAGCTTCGCTTATCCCAAATACCCCCTTAGTGTTACGCTAAAATATGAAGTACTACGTTAATTAATTTATTTATAGGGGTTCAATATCTTTTACAAATTATTTAATAAATTATTGTATGATAAATTATTTCGCAAGGTTTACAGTAAAACACGTACCGTATAAGAATTGATATTTAAAATATTAAATTCGACCACAAATGGGATCACAATTAATCAAATTATTTTTATATGCAATTATTATTTTTCATCATTATATATATACGATACTGATTAACTATATAACAATATAATATTATTAAAAAAGTAAAAATGAGAAACTTTAATTTCTTTGTTATGCTTCTGGTCGACACTAAGAGAATTCAAGTTGGGTTGTTTATACTTTAGAGCAGAGCCCATAAAATATAAGTTAATAATATAACAAATTAGCACAAATGACCTCTAAAGTATGTTAGTTTAGATGAATTGGTCCATAATTTTTTATTAGTTAGTTGGTCATCAAACTACTTTTTTCGTGTTGAAAATAGGAGTGTTTGGTCAAACTAAGTGAATAAAAATAAATGAAAATACATTTGTCCTACGGCAAACATGTTTGCCGACATACAACTAGGCAAACACTTGTGGCAAACAACTCTTTCTAATGAGATGGCCTTATGTGACGCTCTTTCATTTGTTGGCTATTTTTTTTTCCAACGGATAAAATCGGGTATATCTTTTACACACTTTCTTAAAAGAAATTAAAAAATATATCAAAATTTTTGTTTTTTTTCCTCTATAAATAGAGATCAATTTTGCCAAATTTTTTCACATGCTCAAATCTTACAATTTTATCTCCCTTTGTTATCATTCTACAAAATTTCTTCTTTCTAGCCATGGGTCCAAACAACGACAATTTTCAATACTTCCCTTACTCCCAAGGCTATTATCCCAGCTTTGGAAATTTTCAAAACTTCTACGAGTTCACATAAGATTTTGGTATGAATTCTCAATTCCCACCTAATTCTATCCACTCTGAATATCATCAAATCTCTCAAAACACTCATCTAGCTCCTTTGAAAATGGCCAAAAATCTTGTAACGATCCACATAGTTGGAATGTGCAAGAAGATATTACACTAATGTCCCCTTGGTGTCGTATTAGTGAAAATCTGATTGTTGGCACCAACCAAAATGCTAATATATTACGGAAAAAAATTCATAAATATTATGAACAACCTCGAGTTGAAAATAAAATGGGCGAGCAAAGGTCCGTTGAGTCACTCAGACAACGTTATAAATGCTTGATTACAAATGTTATGAAGTGTATTGGTGCATATATATAAGGAAGCGTACAAGCGTAGAAGAAGCGAAATGTTATGAAGTTATCTACTGTAAAGCAAAGTTTACTCACCACGAGGTCTTTGAAAAAGTGATGAGTAGGAATCCCAAATTAGGGTTGAATTTGGATTCAACTGGCTCTATACATAATGTGGATCAAAGTGAAGACACTGCTGAAGAAAGTCGTGGTAGCTCGAAAAGAACCAGGACCGATGAAGATGGTGATCCTCCAACCGAGTCCACTCGAAAAACTCCTAGGAGTGAAGGTTCAACATTACGTCGTCCTATGGGGAGAGAAAAGGCGATAGCTCTTGCGAAAAAGAAAGGCAAATTGGTAGCATCACAATCTTTTGTTGTCCTTGATGATTTCACTGCGGAACTTTGTGTATTGAGGATCCATCGTGAGAAAGAGCTTGAGGTCCGACACCAGGAGAATGAACTACACACCGACATGATATTCAAACACGTCAACAAGAGATGCAGATGATGGACCGGAGGATGAAAACAGTTATCTGGAATGCACTGACAATGAAAGCAGTATTAACTCCAAAAGAAGAGTCCCTGAAATTGCGTCTGATGGTAGAATTATTTTCCGATTGGAATCGAACTCTATCTGTGTGTTATTTTAATTGTCGCTTTGTTTGCCATTAAGTCATTTTTATTGTACTTTGCATTGTTTATTTAACTTTCCGTCATTGTGGTTTATGTAATATGTTTCAACGTGTTAAGTGGATTATGCAAGTGTTAATCATTCTTCTTACCAAACTGCAATTTGAAGTCAATTGATGAAATAACTATGTTTGATTAATCAAATAAATTAAAATTTCAAATTTCAAAAAAATCATTTTACTTACAAAGAAAAAGAAACAAATTTGAAAAAGTGACTGTTTGAGAACTATGCAAATCAAAATAAAAATTCAATCCTTAACAACAACATCGATGTAAAATGCAAATGTAGATAGAGATCATGTGATATTTTTACCTTGTTGCAAATGAGCAAATTCAAAATCATACGACTTGCAAATGAGAAGATTCAAGAATTGTATTAGAAAGAGAGAGAGAGAGAGAGAGAGTTGAAGAAGAGCACGGGAAATGAATGAGTTGGAGAGAGAGAGAGAGAGAGATGTTTGCACTCTTCAAAAAGTATGCCCCTCTGCCATAATGAAAACGAAGTCTGAAAAATAAAAAAATTATTGTTGTGTAGTAGCAGAAAAAGTAGCTACTTATTGATATCATGTAGCAAAAAATTATTATTGTATTGTAGAAAATACGACGAAATATTGATATCATGCAGCATAAAATTATTTTGTGTAGTTGCAGAAAAAGTGGGTGTTTGAGAACTATGCATATCAAAGTAAAAATCCAATATTTAACAACACCATCGATGCTAAATGCAAATGTAGAGAGAGACCATGTGATGTTTTGACCTTGTTGCAAATGACCAGAAACATTTTCTGCATGTAGAAATCAAGTTTCTACATGTGGAGGATAAGAAAATGAGTTGGAGAGAGAGAGAGAGAGAGGAGTGGCATGTCTGCATTCTTCAAAAAGCACGGTCTCTCTTCTCTCTTGAAAAGTTTGTCTGTAGGAGGATGCTCCTGGATAATTATTGTTGAAACAATATCTTTCAAAGTTGATTTCTAAACCCTTTTTATTGACAGATACCCATCGATTTGGACCTCATTGGAAAGCTCTTCTTTTTGTCTTTCTAAAGCCACCTCCAATTGAAAATTGGAGTTTTGGCTAAAAAGTTGTGCCTCTAAGAATATCGCCAGTGAGGTGTTCAACGAAATACCCTAATTTTCAGAGAAATATTGAAGTGCCCCCTTTTTCAAACAACAATATTGCGACCTTAATATATCGTGAACCAAACCAATTCATATATCCCTGTTAAGACATTCCTTCAAATTTCCAGAACATTTTTTCGTTCATAAATCGAAGTCATGATCATATGCTAAGTAGAAAATGGCTTGGAAAGTGTTCAATTTAATGCTTAAACCAGAAAATCTAAGTATCTAATAAAAGACTTAAGTACCAATCATTTTGCAAGTTCCTTTAAACAATCGTGTAAAATGATAATCGCGAGCCCATACATGCACCAACTTATGTTTTAGATGCAATGTCCGAAGATGAGATATGAGGCTTTTGTCTCATTTTGCCAAGGTTACATGCACCACAAAATGATGGTTTGACACCTTTATGCGCAACTTTAATATAAGATAAACATTACATAAAACTTGAGAATGAGGATGGCAAGTCTAGAGTGCCAAATATCAACAACTGAATTACAACTATGCTCACAAGGAGACATATTAACAGAATAAATTGAGCTATCATCTAACTTTGAAGAAGCTGCAACATAAGCCAATACTTATCATCTTTAGCCGCTTTAGTAGATGACCGATTGAAGCAAAAGAGAGATCAATTTTGCAAAGGCTGTTGCAAAGAGGACCCTTCAAAAGTACCTTGTTGGAAACCTTGTCCTTAACAAGACAAAAGTCATCATGAAATTCAACATTAACACCATTATCAATAACAAACTTGGAAATACTAAGAAAGTTCTTTGCAATTTTAGGCGCATAATATGTTATTCAACAAGATGCATTTAGAAGAATCAATAATAGTAGATCTAGTAGGGAGATAGAGTTTAAAATAGCTTATATAAGCAAATTTTAACTACTTATGCTTAAAGTTGTTTAAAGTTTCTTTTAAGTTGTTAGTGTTTGCAATATTAGAAAAAAATAACTTCATTTTAGAAAAAATAGTAATGTGAACACTCTCATTAGCTGCTTTTCAATTTTTTTTAATTTCTAGTTTATGAACTTTTGTTTATTATGACTTATTTTAAACTCCAATAAAACATAAGCAAACATTCAAAACATTAAAAAAGTGATTCGACAATGAAAAAACATAGAAGCAGCTTAAATAAGTTGTTTCAAACACTACCATAGAATATGTAGGCGTTTTATCATTCCCCACTATTACACTTTCTACGCCATTTTAGGGAGCACTCAACTACGAGTTTGTAAAATCATTATTGACATTATGTGTTGCACCACTATCAACATACCAACCATCATCCCTGAGATTGTTATAGTTAATAGATTGAGCTTCATTAAGATCGGACAAATAGGCGTGAGAAGAGGAAGAAGAAGTATAAGTAGTAAGGTATTGCCCGTGAAGCTATCGAAATGCTTAAAACATTTAAGCGTGACGTGGTTAGTCTTACCACAAAGTTGGCACACCATACGATTATGAGGACGATTGTAGCTAAGCCCACCACTTCCACTTCCAGAAAAACCACCCTAAGAGAAATTGGGATGAGATAAATCATTAAAATGAGAGTTTGGATGAGACGGAGGATGAGATAAACCATGAATTTATGCAATAAAATATTTCATCCGTCCCATTATTAATGCCCCATATTCCTTTTTAGATTGCCCTAATATTAATGTCTCATTTCTTAAAATTATAATATTAACTCTACATTCAAAACTGAGGTGAGCCACTCATTATCCCTACCCACCACTCATTCTTATACACTATCTCTCCAAAAGTTTCTCTCTCACACGATCCCGCTCCTTTCCGAACTCAGAAAATCATGATTTTTAACTTTTCGAAACTTTATATTATTTCTTTAATTACAACATTAAAGAAAAATCGAAAAAAATCAATTGTCTCAACTATCCCTCAATAAAATTTGGATAAATTCTCATTCATTCCCACCAACCATTCCTTGAAAACTGTGTTAATTTCTTAATACAATTAATACTCATAAAATATATATTTAAATAAAGTTTCTTAATCTCTACGCCGAAAAGAAAGGGGACATTAATAATGAGACGGAGGGAGTAGTATTTAAAATACTTCATCCCTCCCAATATTTATGTACCATAGGTACTTGGTACGAAGATTAAAACGGTTTGTGGAAATGTGTAAAGTAATGGTGG
This sequence comes from Lavandula angustifolia, assembly GCA_028984105.1. NCBI lineage: Eukaryota > Viridiplantae > Streptophyta > Magnoliopsida > Lamiales > Lamiaceae > Lavandula > Lavandula angustifolia. The sequence goes on from CM054804.1 coordinate 27,904,727, forward strand.
AAATGTATAAAGTGGTAGAGTCCACTTATTTAGATGATTGTGGGCCACTCATTTATGTTGATTTTTGGAATGCGACATAAATAGTGGGACAAAATAAATGTAGTAAATGTGATATAAATAATGGGACAGAGAGAGTATAATAGTATGATACATTTATGCTAATATAATATAATAAAAATTTATGTAATATATCGATTAATATAATTAATATTTTGTAATTCTAGAATTGAAATGAATATGAATAACTAACTTTTCAATTTTATTTATTTATTATAAATTATAATTGTTTAATAACATTGGAAGTAATATAAACATTTTATTTAAAAAGTTAAAATAAACTACTACTATTAGCAATATTTTCAAATACTAATATTGGGAGATGATTCAGTCTTCTCACAATCAGTTAAGACATAACACAGTAGCCCTGTGCTCTGAATATTTACTGAAGATTTGAAGATCCCAAAACCCTATCTTGGCTGATAAACCATTCGGACGTAACTCCGTTACGTTCGTCTCCGAGGTTTCGGACTCGGTAGACAATCTTCATATGGTTCAAGCGCTCGCAGATTACTTGCCTCAATACCATAAGTAGAAGACTCAATGATACTGGACTCAGCAGGAGCAGTATACTGAAAGGAGTCAGTAGAACTGAACTCAAGCACGAGTAGTTCACCGAACTCGAGTTGATCTTCGAGAGAGCCGACTCGGCGGGAGCATGCTACCGAATAAGAGATCGACTCAAGAACGGGCCGGGACGTCTTCTGACTGTCATGATTCTCTAAAGTCAAATCAGCAGAGTCAATACGAGGAAGAGAGAAGTCAGCTTCAGATCTCCTTGAAGTCTGTTCTATCTCACCTCCTTTCCTGAAGCCCGACCAATGACAAGCAGCCAGCTGTCCATATTCTGATTAAAGCTGCAAGTCAACAACTTTCCAGAAATGGAGGGAAATGACACTGCAACCATACTTTGAAAGAGCCGTTAGCTACCCAAAAGAGAGAGACACAAGGATCGTCGTCTCCAACGGATCTATCCTTGCCTCTACTCTATAAATAGAGGGATACAATTCAAATTGAAGGTCACGAGCATACGAGTGAACCAACGAACACACAAGCGAATTGAAAACACAGAGCATTCAAAGAGCAACTCACAAACGTCTTAAGTCTTTCGCAAGTAGTTCGAAGAAGTAATCTCCGATGAAAGACGACATACCTGCTCATAGGGAACTAAGCTGAACCAGAATTATATAGCCTCTAGTATCCAAGCGACTGAACACGAACCCAAGTGTATACTTAGCCGTTCGTCGCTCTAGAAGCCACTTTCTCGTTCCCTATCCCTCTAACCTAAGCTCAACTGTTCATATCTATAGCTTAGATGAAGGAGTTCATAGTCGAACTGATCCTTATTGTAAAGGACCCCTTCACAGTTGGAGAGTTTTTCAAACACTTAGTTTGATACCTTGTAACCGAGACTTGCTCGAGTATAAATCTCAAGATCGGTGTTTGTCCAGTGTACAAACCAACTGAGACTATCTCAGTATAATACATAGCCTCCTGATCTTTCGGGACAGTGGACGTAGGATTGTTGGATCCGAACCACTTTAAAAATTGCCTGTGTTATGTGTTCGTTATTTACTGTTGCATTGATTACTGTGCATATTGAAGATATCTTTAAATCATTCAACTGAGTTTCAGCAAACTTAATCGACTGCACTAACATACTGGAACTGTTTTGTTAAAAACGCTTTCTTAACTCAACTGAATTTGGGCTTACACATTTCCGCACTACTGAACTTTATCTGAACGGTGCGAATTCGACTCTAGTCACGGTGGCAGCCTCGGTAACGTCGGTCACTCGCCCGCGCGATTCGGAACGGCCTTATTTGGTCTGCCGAACTCATTCAAGACGTCACTCTCTTGAAAAGGACTGTTCGCGTTTAAAGTTGAGAAATCGATTTTCGAGCACCCCCTACACCCGAACGTTACTCTCGGGACCAACAACTATTTTTCAGCAGCCTTATAACACTTCCTTCCAAACATTTACCAATTCTCAAATCAACAAGTTTAAGTACTTATCAAGTTCAACTATTACAAATACCTACCTGTATTAATTACAAGGATAGGTTGAGGAATGTAAGGACAAATGGGCAAGATGTGAGATTGGGAAAGATGAGGATGAACAAATTCGAGGAATGAAATAAAAAAAATTTATAATTTACGCATTAAAACCAAATTGCATCCATGGAATAGTATTAGTACATTTTTCCATTACTATTATTTACTCCCTCCGTCCCATTATTAGTGGCACCTTTATTTTCTAAGACTTGAATTAAGAGAATATGGTATAGAGTATGAGAGATGAGTAGATAATAAAGTAGGAGAGAGAGATGAGTGTGATAATGAGAGTGTAGGAGAGAGAAGATGATAAAGTAGGAGAGAGAAATGAGTATAATAATGAAAGTAGATGATAAAGTAGGAGAGATAAGATGATAAAGTAAGAAAGAGAGTGATAATTTTTTACCAATTTGGGACGTCGCCACTAATAGCGGGCCGAATTAGGAAAGGTGACCATTAATAATGGGACGGAGGGAGTATTTATTTATTTATATAGAGATTACATGTGGCTTATGGTATAATCCACTGTTGCCAACCATGCAATCTATCAGGCGGGTGGGTTTCTAAAGTTATTATTGGAAAAGAGGAATGATCTACTATTGTGGGGCCACTGAAAAAGAAACACTATACAGAAACAAGAATCATTCCATCCAAAAACGCAGAATTATAAAGAATACTGTGGGCGGGTCGGAGTCGGAAATTCTTCCGATTAATCGTAACCCTAGCTCCTCCATCGTTGATACTTGGATCGAATCTCGATATCGATACTTAGTGACACTCTAGCTTCTTCAAAATGGTTAGTGCTTTATTCATCGCAATCTCTTATGGTGGATGTTGCCGGTTCTTGCTTTGTTTCTATTTTAATTGCCAGCCACATATGTGTTATTTTCGAAGTGTCATTGTTTGGTAACTACAATAATTTGGCCGAGTTAATTCCGTAGTTATCTTGTTTCCAGAAAATAGCGAAGATCAAATAACTTGTTCAATTCGGTTTCCTTTGGTTTTATGCACAATTGCTTGATGAAAGCTTATTTCTTGACAGAACAAGCTGGGAAGAGGGCAGCGTGACAAACTACAACAGTTCATGTCTATTACTGGGGCGAGGTACCTCAAAATCCTTGAATTTGGAGTTGAATTACTGTTGATTTGTATTTTACAATTCTCTTGAAGATTGTACCTTTAGATATAAGTATTAGAATACCATCTCATATTTGGGCCTTATCATCTATTAAGATACTCTGTTTCCTTCTCTTTTTCATTTGGTGATGATCTAATTGAATCTGATATAATGTTAGTTATGACACTGATACCTAAAGACTGAAGTATCTTTTGATATTGATGTTGACAGCTAGAATTTTCTAGTACACATCATTTCATGGGTTTTGACTTTTGATATTTGATATGAATTTGTCGACAGTGATCGTAGAATTTTGCTACTGTACGTTTATGCAGTGAAAAAGTTGCTGTCCAAGCTTTGAAGGCTAGCGATTGGCAATTTGAAGGAGCATTTGACATATTTTATAGCCATTCTCACGTAAAGTCAGTTGCTGACACTAGACACCTAGAGGAGCTTTACAATAGATACAAAGGTAAATGTGTGGTTGATCTATTATTTTAATTATGCCTTGAGTGACGATTTCTTTTTGTTGTCCGCAATTGTATCCAACCACATCTTTACTTTTCAAGCTTTCTCTTGATCATATACTTAAATTTAGAAATGTAGAACTCTAAGCCTATCAATTATTGTATGTTTTGTCAAGAGGCAATGGTTGATCTTGATTTTGCATGTAGTATCAATGATTGTAATCCCTCCTCCCCCCGGTTCATGTGTTGACCTTCTGTTTAAAAACTACCTGTTGCTAAATGTAGTCTACACTCTACAGTTAGTACCTTTGAGCTTTGATGCTATATTATACACCAAGAAGTTCCTAATAGTTGTTGAAATGCACTTTTATCTGGTGCTTGGTGATTTTGTGGTTGAGTTTGTCAATAAAGAGCCATGTTGGTTAACCCATTAAATCTTAAGTATCTTTGTAATCATGTGGAAGTACTGAAAAAACTTGATTTCATAGTGAGATTTGGAACCATTCTAGATCCTTTCCTCTTGAGTGTAGAATTCTTGATATGACTAAAAGTTGTCTTTTTTTTCAGATCCATATGCCGATATGATTTTGGCTGATGGGATTACTCTCCTGTGCAATGACCTTCAGGTAGAATTTATCAATTACACTACTTCTTTCCTTACCTGTTATTCTATTTATGTCTCGTTAAAGGAGTGTAAATGGACCAGTAACATGCATACTCTTTATCTTTTGCTAGGTTGATCCTCAAGATATTGTCATGGTAAGTTGCATGTGAACTTTTATATCAAGCATTTCTTCAATTTCTTAATTTACCTTTTATCGAGAAACTGAAGCATGAGAGTTGCTTGTGTTTGATTTTTATCCCCCCCCTCAATCTGCAAAAAGACATCAAATTTCTTTACAGTGCTTCAACGATGATATTAAGTAATAAGAGAAAAAATATTTTCCATCAGAGATGTCTGTTGTATTCAAAATATTTTTTGGAACTTGTAGTATCTTCATGTAATAATAGTAAGGACTCCAAAGTTCCAACTTTCCACAATTTAGACATGACATGTACGTACCTGATCAATGCATCGATTATATTATCTCGTCCAAGATAGTTTTTGTTTAGTCCTTCTCTGTTTATGGTTTTGTTGCCTGAGGTGCTTTTCTACATACTGTTGCCCTTTATATTGGTATATCTGCAGTGACAATCACCAAAAGCTATATGTGGATTGAGATCTTTCTTTGAATGGTTCTTTCTCGATTGAGATTTCAGACAAAGTGTTGGGATTTGTACTTTATTTCCATTACTTGATAGCATTTCCAAAGTACTTAGAGTATGTTAAAAGGACATTGGTTGACTTGGAAACATGTTTGCCAATGTAAGCAGAGTAGTAGGTTTAGAAACTTATAGCATGAGCTGTTAAAATCCTTTTGCTAATTGGGGATACAACTTTACTTGAATTGCTACTGTTGAGAGATGAATGTTAATGCTAACCCTGTCTTGATTATGCAACAAAAGGACCCACATAATTATTTTTAGAAAGATACGTCAATTATTTTTATAGCAGGATCACGTTTGTCTCTTTGATCCTATTTTATCTCGATACGCAATGCTCCGCAGTTGGTGGTCTCATGGCATATGAAGGCTGCTACCATGTGTGAATTTTCAAAACAGGAGTTTATCACTGGATTACAATCTCTAGGGTAAGTATTGAACAAATCTCTCTAAAGCTTCATTAATTACTTTATTTTACTCTCTTGTTGATACTAATTGAACATTTGTCCGATTGTATTTCACAGGACCGACTCTTTGGAGAAGTTCAGAGAAAGGTTACCATTTATGCGTTCTGAGCTGAAAGATGAACGTATGTAGTGTTGTCTAGTCATTAGTCAATAAAAGTAATTCAATTTAATGTTTCATTATAATATTGAATGCTAGGTGTTTCATCCGTGTCTTATTGTAAAAGACAAGTTATAACAAAAAATAGTTTCACAATGCTGAAGTTGTTTGATTTAATTTTTTTAAAGAATTACTGATTTTAACTTTTAAGTAGGTTAAATATAAAAACTTCTTTTAACTATCTGCTTTCTGTTGCTGAATACTTCTAATTATATGTGCAGACAAATTCCGGGAGATCTATAACTATGCTTTTGGTTGGGCAAAAGAGAAGGTAACTTTCTGCACTCAATTGGGTTAATTGGTTTTTTTTATTAATCTCTATAATGTTGGATTAGAATTTAGAACTACTATTTGTCCATTCTTAGATTCATATTTGTTTTGCTAGGAATTTTAATTGATATTGGAGGAACTGCCTGCCAACGTGATGATTAAATCATACTAAATTCACCACGTAGATTTGGAATTCAATGGCAAAGTATATATCCTAATATTACCCTTCATGTCTTTAAAATGTCATGTTTTGTTTAAACTTGGAACCAATACTCAACCTTTTAAGAGAGATTAGATATAGAACTCATTAGTTGATATGAAATAGAACTCATCTCCTTGCTTACATTATTTTCCAAATATAATAAATAACTAAATGTGACTAAGTCAATAGTTCACTCAACACTCACTTTTGAACAAGCATAAGTACCAGAATGTGACTGAGTTTATATTGCATTTTGCTCACTTGAAGGAAGATCTAAATGTTGCCTGCAAGTACTTTATTCTTTCTAGTCATGCCCAGTTCTTTCCACCCCCTCCCCCCCTTTCTTCTTATTGGTCTCTGATGCTTCAGTTGTATCCAAACCATCCATCTCGATTCTTATTTCATGTAACATATTTCTTTTTAAGTTTGGCTTCCAATTTAAGGATCTGATGTTCTCTGAATTCTGTTAAATACAGGGTCAAAAGTCTTTGGCATTGGATACTGCCATTGGGATGTGGCAGTTGTTGTTTGCAGAAAAACAATGGCCATTAGTTGATCATTGGTGCCAGTTTTTGCAGGTATAACAAATTGTATCTGGATATTGCAGACTGAGTTTCTTCATGCTATGAAAAGACTGGTTTAAATTGAATCTTGTCGTGCTGAATGTTTATTTGCTGATTCAGGCACGACATAACAAAGCAATTTCTCGCGATACCTGGTCTCAGCTTTTGGAATTTGCAAGGGTAATTAGTAAATACAAACTCACTCTGGCATGTCTCATCAACTTTTTTCCTCCTATTTGTCTTCCCTGTTTTTGTATGTTACAGCTTCTGATCAATCATGTTATTCATGATATGCATCTCCACTTATCATGTTCTTCATTTTGCTGTCCTGAAACCCTGCATTTTGTTCCATTGTAGGCATAATGCTTCACCTTTTGATTTTTATACTCAGTCCTTAACTGGTTATCAAGTTTAGTTTTGGTTGAAAAACCACTGAATATGCTTAAACATCAGTTGTACCCCTGGGGTGGCATAGAATTCCCCATAACAACTAACTGATTTTAGATTTTTTTCCTATTTTTCGATAAATGCAGATAGTGGACCCTGCATTATCAAACTATGATCCGGAAGGGGCTTGGCCGTATCTGATTGATGAATTTGTTGACTATTTGACTGAAAATGGCGTAATTGAGAAGGGCAAGTTAAGTGATTGGAGCTACAAAACCTGATTGATTGCTTTCTTCTGTATTTATTTATTTTGAGTTATAATTGATTATGTAAAATTGACAGAAATACTGGAGGAACCTAAAGAGCCATTGTGTTGTTCTGTGGGGCTTGTTTGAAATCACACATTGATGCCTTATTTAAAATAGTTTGATCCAGTGTGGTGGAAACAAATTACACAAGGGTTTCAGTTTCGGAATCGAAGAATAATTAAATTGATAGTGAAGCTCGAAATAGAAGCACAATAAAATTGAAGTGAGAGAAGAAAATTTGAGATGATTGTTTTTGGTCAAGAAGTGTTTAGGTGCCATGCGGATGCGAGCATTATAGGCCTCCCTTTCCATCCAAGATGAAGGCACCCTTTCTGGGCAGCAACAGTATACCCTTCACACCCATAACCACCCACCAAACTCTTCACTTCTTCCAAGCACTTCAACCCCACCACTTGAAAGCCAGCCCGCCCCAGCTGCCTCCGCCACTGGTCCGCCCTCTCGTGCCTCTCCACCCGATCACATCCCTCGCACGCCACCACGTTCCGAATCTCCTCCGCGAGATGAAACTTCTCTATCTTCATCCTCTCGCGGCTCTCCCTCGGCAAGCTCGCGTCGAGAGAGTCGAAAATGGCGGAGTAGTAGTGGAGAGACTCCAAGAATCTCCCCACGAAGAAGGGGCCGTTGTGGTTGGCGTCTTGCTCCACAACTGTGACCAGAGATGGACTTAGTTTCTTGATTGATTGGAGGATGCTCTTCAATGACCCTCTACTCTCCTTCACATGCTTGTGCAGCTGCATCATGCAGTTCACCACCAACACTTCTCCCTCTCTTAATTCTACCTTTTCACAACTAAGTGTGGATGGAGATACTTCCTCCCTCACCAAGTTCAGCTCCAAGCTAATCCCAACCTCAAATGCTTGTCCACAAAGTGCCCACATGCTGTTTTCGAGCTCCGTCGTGTCTCCATCCCCGACGATCCCCGTGATCCTGACACGTGTCGGGGGTCCTTCTCTGCATGAGAGCTTCTTCACCATGGAAGGCCATTGAAGACTATGCTCCATTCCGAGATCAACAATGTGAAGCAAATCCTTCCCACTTGCCGCCTGGCATATAGCATCATTAGCAGCCATGAAACCGAAGGAAACATACGGCGTCGTTTGGTGCAGCAAGGCAAAAGCTTCACTCCTTTCCTCCAGGCTGATCAATGACACATTACCAGCCCTGCAAGAAAATGTCCCATTTGGATTCACATTCTGCACAAGGGGCAATCTGCTCTTCAATCCCATTGCAAAACACAGCGAGACACGCTGCAGCGAGTCGCCCCACAAGTTAACTCGAGGCCAGATTTGAGCGAGGATCGAGTCGGCAAGATGAGCATCTCTGCAGCCAACTGCCTCGGCGCAAGCTAGTAGCAAATGCACTAGCTGCAGCCCTTGATCAACTCCGTTGCTCGGGACTAGCTCGTGCTCTTGGATCGTCATTGGCTCGTCATCCATAGCCAGAACGTAATTCTCCTCCTCCTCCTCCTCGTAGTATTCGACGTTGAAGAAAGTGTCGACGAGTTCGTCTACCTCGCCGGTGAAATCCCACAACTCTAAATCTTGTTTTTGCTCTAAGTCTAAGATTGGGCCCCATTGTCCCTGCTCCTCCTCAACGCGGGCGGCGCAGAACTGTCGAATGGCGGAGTCTGTGCTGAGATTCTCCCATCCATTCGTCATGGCTAACACAGCTTGACTTCTTGAACTTGGTGAATCAGAGATGAGAGTTAATATTTAGGAAAGGATGTGCTCCTTGTACAGCTGCTTTCGAACAGATTTAATCAATAGTATTACACACCAAGAATGTGATGATTTAGTGACTTTAGTCCCATTAATGGAAACCGAATTTAACTATAAACCAAAGAAATTTGAGTATTTAATTATTGTACAAGATTGGCCGGCCGGTGTGTGTGTGTGTATAGAGAAAAATAAAGAGGTAATTGGTCTATGAGAAATTCCTAAGTGAGATGATTCCCGAAGACAAGGTCGGCCAACAATCAATGAGACAACTCTAGTTGGCCTATGCTTCTTAAACACTATAACTATTACTAATATTGCATAAAAATATAACTCTACCAATTCATTTGTCTTTTTTTTTTAATTTTATTTTATTCGTGGAACCCGCAGCCGCTACCTTCTCTGCGCACTGGGTAAACCACGCTCCTTGTACAGTAGTCTATCCTTGTACAGTAGCCTGCAAACCACACAGGAAGTTCAACCACCCTTAATGTGACAGATTATGACAGACAAATCACATAGCGGTCTTGGTGGGAAATGAACCCATGACCTATCTGGTCCCCGCCACCCACCTTAACCGCTACGCCATTCCATGGGACCAATTCATTTGTCTTGAATCGTACTCTTCTGAAACTAAAGGATGGTTCAATAATTTGTGTTAAGTGGGAGGGAGTAATTAATGCTATGGTTTCAAATTTCTTCAAAGGCTACCTGTTAACACCAACTGTAGGAATATTTAGCTATAGAATCTTAGGCCCACACAATCAATCGTCTATTTGTTCAACAAACACATCAAGAAAATACTATGGAGCAGTTCAACCATTTGAGAAGTTTTATTTTTTATGAACAATGACTAACAAGTCTAATTCCAAAGAATATGCCTTTTTTAAAGGCCACATAGTATAATAATTACAAGATATTTTAGAGGTGAAATTTACTAAGATTTCATGAGCATGTATAATAACTACAAAATATTTTAGACTTGGTGGCTTTCATCTTGTAAATAGTTTTTTATTAATCATTTTTTGCTCTTTGTTTTAATTTTGCACTAGTTTCCCCAAATATGATATTAATATGTTTTTGAAAAAAGTAATTATTCAAACTGTACTTTATTTGTGCTTGTGCATACATGAACCCTAACTTTGAATCACAACGTACAAACTTTACACCTTATAATGCAACTATTATTGGATGTTTACAAAATATTACTTGAGATTTATCAAGAACAAGTGCAGCTTTTAACGTGAGAAAAAAAAATGAGAGGCCTAGAGTAACAAGAAAAGCCAATCTAAAACATTTAAAAACGTCCCCTAGAGAATATTGTAGAAAATCAAATGTATGGAAACCAAATTTAGAGGAATGTGATGCGTTGTTCTTATACCATCTCATCGTGTTTTTTTCAAGTTTATTTTTACAATTTGTTTACCAGAACCACTTGAGTCAAGTAGCTCAATGGCTGCTGGTTCAAAATGTAGAGATCAAGATGGATTTGTTCATATATCTGAGGCGTTTTATTATCTTGGATATAAAAAGCAGGACAACAATTGGAGTGGGAGTTCAGAATAACTTTAGTGCTCCAATATTGGAAACTTGTTCGTGCAACAAATACTTGGTGAATTGGGGTGGACAACAAATGTGGGTATATGTCGGTCTAAAGACGATACGTTAGGTGGGTAGTGGAGGGGGTGAGAGGGATAGGGTTGGGGTGGGGAAGATATGCACATGAGTTCAACTTTTTTGCTTGAATGCGGAAGTCATTATTCACTAATAGTACCTACCGAGTTATATGCAAAGTTCGTCAGATAAATTTCCTGATTATTTGCAAAGTGATGTTGATTACTGAGTATCGCTTACTAACTTTTATCAGTCAGTAATTTAAGAGCTAGATATAGTGCGGGAATTTGTAAGCTCAATTTTAATGCTTCGTTGAAAAATGTTTGTTTAGTAAAATCTCTTTAGATATGCTTGTGCACAATTTCAAGGTTTAATGAGAAAACATAATTGTATGCTTTTTGAAAATCTCTTGGTTAGATGATAATCAAAGCAGTAAACATCACAAACATTTTTATAGTGGTTCGGATCAACAATATCCTACGTTCACTTGTCTTGTTTACATAAGGATATTGTAATTAAACTGAACAAATTCAGCCAGTCTATGCACATGATAGAATGTTTTTTATTTATAATTTGATCGGTCGTCAGAACCGATTCAAATAAATATATAATCTACTGCACAGTACTAAAATAACAGTATTAGTGTAAGCATGGTCGATCATCAAGGAACGGGTGATTAAATTTATTTTCTCTACTAACCTAAGGGTTTGGCTAGCAGCCATCATTAAGTTTGGGTTATCTAAAACTATGAAGGAATTGTAAAATGGACATGAATCTTAGCATGCAGTAAATAACAATTGATTAACAAAATAATAAAAGGACAATCTAGCTAAGGTAATTCCACACCACCCCTGTCCGATCTCAGATTGTTAAATGAATTGGTTTAGTTAAAGGTACCTGGCCAAGACGATGTTGAGCATTGAAACCACCACCTACCCAAGTGTTTTAACATACCTTGTTTAGCAATAGTTAGGTTAAAAAACTAAGGAGCATTAATAGCAAAGAACCAGGTCAAGGTCTCTACCGATGTTCAACATTCAAAGCAGAAACCAAGTCAATCTACGCCTACCCAAAGAGAAGCTATCTACCCAAATTGATCAGATCTAAGTCAGATCTAAGTAATTCACTATTATCCTACACAACTTTCGATTAAAGCTTTAACCCAACCAACTATTACGCACGTTCTCACATCTCACGGGGTTTGGGGATGGTATCTCATTACCTCAGCCGATCTGAGAGTTTAGCTACTCATACTAAAACAGGAAATTGAAACAAGCATGTGAAGTAAAACATAATGCAGATTTGGGCTAAATGGACAGAATAACAAAGGTTTTGAAAATAGAGTGAAAATAACATGAACTAGTAACTTAAAAAGATGGAAGAACAAGTACACAAACATAAGAATATAGATCTAAAAGAGTGGGACGAAAAACTTCAAATACAAGGTTTTGCTATAACTAAGAACTTTAAATATAACTTCAAGTAGAAAATACAAATCAAGGACCAACTTATATGAAAATAACTAGCAGAAGTAGTAAAGGAAGACATGAGACATAAATGCAAAAATAAAAGCTTGAGCATAACATAACTAACCAATACTTGTATTAAAGAGTCTTCTCCTCCTAGGAGAGCTCGCAGCTACACTAGGCAGAAGATAAACTTACTAACTTGGTAGGAATTTAGAGAGAGTTTAGCCTACACTAATGGAGTTTTTGTTGCGGAACTTGATAGAGTCTTTGGAGCTGAAGATAAGAATTCTGAGTTGTTGTAGGGAGAGATCCGTCTAAAAATTGTTGTAGAAGATGATATAGATAATTGTATATACCTGCCCTCCTTTTCCTCTCCCTACAAGAAAATCTTCTTGAGCCTTGGGTTTGCAGAGGGTAGGTGATTTTTTCTGATGGATAGAGGTATTGTCCACCTGATAATAGCCTACTGGTTGTACTTCTGAACTGTAGCAAATCTTCTTCTTCCCGCCAGGATCAACATAGGAACAAGTGGGTTGGGTACTTGGGCTTTAATAACTCTTTTGATATCTCCTGCTCTCGGCCCAGTACCGCCCAGGCCCAAACCACTTTCTACAACCCAATTTCTTCATAATTGGGCAGATAATAGGATTGTGGCCCAGATTTCTCATCTCTTCATTCTTCTTTGCATTCTTTCCACTTTCCTTCATTTTTGATGGAAAACCTACACTTTCACCACTAACAATACACATATTAAATGCACTCGAAGTCGGACAAGAGTGGGGATCGGCGACCACTCAAGTGTTTCATTTGCGATGGACCGCACATCATGAGAGATTGCTCGAAGAAGCACAAGTTATCCGCCTTACTCGAGAGAGGGGATGACAATACGGAGGACTCAGAGTGTGACGAGGAGACACCGGTGAAGGCTGGCTCGCTCCAAATTCTCGGCGCAATCAAGGAGAAAGGAGAGACATCTAAGAGGAAGATGTGTCTCTACACGAGGGTCAATGTCGGTGGACAAGTTCTAAAGGCACTTGTGGACACCGGAGCATCCAACAACTTCTTGGAGGTCGCGGAGGCGAGGAAGTTGGGTATAAAGTATACCAATTGGGAGGGAATGCTCAAGGCCGTCAATTCCCGCGCCTAGTCCACTTGTGGGAGTGGCCTACGACGTCAAGTTTGACCTCGGCACGTGGATTGGATGTGTCGACTTTTCTATTGTGGTCATGGACGATTATCTAATAGTGCTTGGCATGGAGTTCGTGGATCAAGTCAATGTCATACCGATTCCTATGCCGATATTTTGCTCATCGGAGAGAGGCAAGCCAAGCGTGGTGGCGTTAGCAAGGGAAGAGGTATAAACGACAAAGCGTGTATCGGCGATGCACCTATTGGACGAGGTCGGGAGGACCAACAAAGTCCCGACGGGAGGCGGGATGTTCATCACCCGGAGGAATGGAGCAACGAAGCAAGGCTTGAGGAGGGCGGCAAGGACGATCGAAGACGACCGAGGGACCGCAGGGCTCATGATTGCTCAAGTGAAGACCAACACGGAGTTGGTGAAGTTAGCAAAGGCGGGGGCCGATGATAGAAGGAGGCGAGCTCGAAGCATACAAGACAGATGCGACGAGGACATCGCCAAATTGAGTGGGAGAGAATGTCACGTGCCACTTGTTCGAGAGGGGCTATCAGGCATGTCGCGAATATTTGGGTCAAGTGGGCCGGGTTTTACTAGAAGCTAGTCTTGGGCCAGACTTCTAGGTTTTTCCCTTTGGAGACTTGTAGATACTTGTAGAAGATTATAGATGTGTAGATAAGACCTAGATTAATATAAAAAGATCTAGGTGATTGATATGATTAATAGATGATTGATATGTGATTGATTAGATGATTGATTTGATTGATCACGGATTGATAGGAGCCCTTAGATCGAATTAATCTAAGCCGTTCATTGTAGGAGAGGGGCTATAAATATCCAACTCCATTCATTGTAAATCATTCAAGTCTTGAGTAATATACAAATATTCTCCAACAGTTTCTCTCTACTTTCTCTCTCTAAAAGTGTGTTTGTTCGATGGTAGACTGACTAACAAGCTTCGAGGCGACGTCAAGTTACTAGTGCCGCACGTGAAATTCCGCACACGTGACAAGGCACACATGCTACCGAACAAGGAAATCCGATGGCACCACTCAGTTTCTTTCACACCCTAATCGGCTAACTCACAAAGAGAGAGGAGAAGGGTTACAACATAGAGAAAACACACGGCGTCGCACACACTTGCACATATATAAACCTAGTAGCCACATATGTGTAGAATGGGCAACTACAGAATAAGGTGAGTAAGAGGTGGGGTGGGCCTCCAGGGATTAACAGGCCTTACAGATAGCCTAATAAGAATTTAACATCTTGGTTTCACAGGAACCTCTCAAAAGGGCTGCACCATTCATCAACCTCCTAGCTATGGCTCAATTTGGTATAGAAATGTTCAAAATAAAGGCATTTGCATCCCGTGATTCCGCGAATGATGATTAGACCGGACAATCTTCATGGATGAAGCTTTTCGATCCCGACGGGAATGATGCGGAGCAAGCATTGACGTTTCTCTGAGCAGTACAATTGACCCACGTGCATGAAGATCGAAAGTCTCTAGTCCGTCTAACTCTCCACTAAATTAACGTGTTCTTTTACACTTTTTTCAAGGTCCCATTAATTAGTACTCTTTTTCTTTCAAATTCCCATTGATTAGTGCTTAGACTAAGAGTTGTTGGGTGTATTTTATCCTGACCTTATAACCATTCTTGGAGACTCGAGATTTTGAATGAATCTTTTCCTTTATTTTCAAATACTTAAATCTGGAATTCACATTGCTAATCAACGAGTTTAGTACCAATATTTGAACGGGTATTCATGCATTGAATCAATGGTCGAGATTAGGGGTGTGCGCGGGCGGGTTCGGGCGGGTTTGGGCGTAAAAACTAACCAATCTATATGTGGGCGGTTTTACGAATATACAAACCATGGCGGGTTTTTATTTCTCCAAACCGTAGCGGTTCGGGTGAAGCGGTTAGCGGTCGGTTTGCGGGCGGTTTGCGGGTTAAATAATAAGAGATCACATTCTTTCGAGATGATAATATCGGAAGGCTACAACTCATTTGTTCATGAGACATACATCAACAAATAACAATATAAGTTAAGAAAACCAAGTTCTACATACAAAACATAATTTCAAAAGGAATGCAACCATCTGCATTCTAGATACATACATTCATAGTCTTGTTCACACACTTCACATTACTCTCAAATCTCAAATACTGATTGTTATCAATTCAAAAGCACAAATTCCAAAGTCAAACTTGGATTAATTTACACTTTGACCTCTACAGACTCGAGAATAGCACTTCGAGCCTCCGAAATATTTTGGTCCTTCATTAATCGCATATTCTTACAATTGGTCCTTCATTAGCATTCCCCATATTTATAAAAGATTTATTAAATTAATTAAAATATTAATGAAATCAAATTTTAAATTAATTTTTGTTGGGCCTATACAAATACTTTGTAAGTCACTAAATTACTTTGAAAGATTGTACTACTTTCTCAATAAAATAGACAATATAGCTTACTAGTAAAATTAAAAATTTAAAAGCTAAGAAAAGGATTTAAGGAGGCGGGCGGGTCGGTTAACCACCACCCTAAAACCGCAACCCACCCGCCTTGGTGGCGGTTTGATAAAAATTGATCCGCGGTTAATTTTTCAAAAAAATAACAGGCGGTTACGGTTTTCGGCGGGCGGGTCAAGCGGGCGGAGGCGGTTGGACGGATTTCTTGCACACCCCTAGTCGAGATTATTTAATCATCTTCCTCTGCATCAAATGTCAAATCTCAAATATTACAATAATATTTAACATAGAACATTAACTTCGAATTCAGACGACACGATACACAAGATTTACAACTGAAAACATATTATTTTTTATGCCCCAATGGAGTCCAAAGATATGAGACAATACCTTAATCCTGAAATGACGTGAATTCAATCAAACGGCTAGTAATTAATTGTCACTTCACCAATATGACCAAAATTACGAGAGAGAAAATAATCTTATTCATGGAGTGCACAAACACTCCCAGAAACGATAATCTTTTCTAACGTAGTAATATAATGAAACCAAGAAAGTAAAAGCATGGTAAAAGAAACTAAATTCTTGTTCCCGATGAAGAAGAGTTTGAGTCAATTCTTGATCTTATATCTGTAGAGAACTTTCTTCTTTTTGAACATCCCATTCTCCACCGTGATCACAAGCTTACCAGTCTCCTTGTTCTTGAAAGTATTCCGAATCGGCTCTTGTTGCCAACTTATTTTCCGTTGCTTCTTCACGATCATTGTGTATGAGGCTTCATCCGACGGCACGAATTCCTCCTTGTAGTTCACATCCCACCCTACTATCGTCAGATCCCATATCAATGTACGCCCAATCTGTATGTCAGTTTCACACATTAAAAGCAACGAAATGAAATCTTGTCTGAGGCTATATAAATTAAAGAAGAAAAATGGTTCACCTCGGCTACGGGGATCTCTATAGATTCAGTTGCTCCAGCCTTGACAACAACCTCAGAAGCAACATCCTTGGTCGAGAACTCCGGATCATCTTCTCTTAGTAGTCCTCCATGCGCTATTGGTATCTCCTCTGCGGCAATGTATCTGCATGGGTGGATCAAGGATTTATAATTCCGGATAGACGAAATACAACAACAAAAATCAGAAAATATATAGATAATATGAGGTAACTACACAATTTTGGGGCAGTACCCCAATACGCCCCCTAAATCAGCCCATGTGTACATGCAATGCACAACTATATTAGTCTCAGATTTCAGTTCTACGTCAAATTCAAGAATATAACTTTAGTCTTATCTTACTTGACAAGGGTTTCTGTAACCCTAGCCGGGCGGCTGAACACGAATTTGCTTTTGGTGGTTTGCGTTAGGAAAGGCGACAAGAGTGCATTGAAGGCGTAGTACCAGAAAGGAACATTGATGAAGATCTACACACACAAATCATGAATTCATCATCAATAAATGACTAAATATATATAGAGAGAGAGGAGTGAAAAAAAAAACTCACGTTTCTGGAGACAAACTCAGGGTAGTTATCTTGAAGAGTAGCTACAGCTTGTTTGGTGGCGTGTCGGAGATCCCTTCTAGAAGGTCCCGGGGTATCCTTGAGATCGTTAACTTGTAGAAGAGTCGAGATTCCTCCGGGAGTAAAATCGAGATTCTGAATCTCCTTCTCGAGCAGCTGCAGCCTCCACCTCAGAAACCTCTGGCGCCCGCCTTCAGTCCCGAAGGTCTTGTTGTATATCTCTTCGTTAGCGAACACGCCGTACACATTGTAGCAGACGGGATGGCCTTGGCGGTCTAATCCCTTCATGTAGCTTACAGCATCGTACTCACTTCCCAAGTCCTCTTCCATTATCGAATCTATCTTGTTCTCTTTCCTCCACACCAGACTCGTCTTCAGCATCTCCATTGCTTCAGAAGCTTTGAAGTCTTTTGCTCTTAGGAACTTTAAGAGCAAGACGTCGGTTGATTTATGGCCCTTGCTTGGGAGGAGAGGGACGCCCCAGAGAGAGATGTTTTTGTCTACTGATCCAACCATTTTCTCCTCCTGTTTGCCTTCTTGATGTTGTTCTTGTTCTTCTGTCTCGTCTACTTTTGCTTTACCCTTGTCGGCCGCATTTGCATCTCCTCCGCCGGTTTTGGGTTTCTGATCGGCTGGTTCTTCGGGTTCCTTGTTGAACAAGTTGTTTGTGATTATGGCTTCTTCGAGTTTTGATCTGAGATCAATCAATGCCTTCTTCTCATGCTCCTTGAGGTCTTCTGGGAATATTCCACGTCCTTCTTCAGTACTCGTCGAAGCGGAAGAAGCCTCGCCCTTCTCTCTCTCCTCCCTACTTTCTCCCACATTTTGGTTTTGATGATCATCTACTGGTTTCTTGGGTTCTTCTTTGTCGTTTTCAGATAGCTTCTGGCCTTGAGTAACCTCGTCGCCTTCTTTTGTGTCAACAGACATGGCTTCGACAATTTTAATTTGGACGGGATGATGCAGAGACGAGAAATTACAGGAAAGGAAGATGAAGTAGATTATAGTACGTATATGCATGTGGCTGGTAATTGCCTTGATCTGCTTACGTGTCCTACTTGAAGACAAAACTGCGGCGCTAGACATGCAACCGTTGCTTTACCAGGTCATGTTCCCGATTGATTTGGTTACTGTGTAAATCTCAATCGCATTGAATTTCAACACTTTATAATTCGCATTTCTCCTAACGTTGAAATAAAACGGAATTGGGGCTTATTACTTGGAATTATTCTACATAACTCATGTGTCCAACGACAACTTTGCCAATTATTGTACTCCCTCTTATTTACTATTTGGTATTATCATTTACTCTACTACATTATGCCTTTAATTTACGTATCCAATCTCAATAAAACATAAATAATGAGAAAAAATAGTTAAGATTTAATTTCTATTATACTTTTTAAAATTTTGTATTGAAAATTAAATTATATGCTCGTGGTCTCTTTATACCGTCAATTTTGATAAATTACCTTATCTTAAGCTCCAAAAAAAATATTTAAAAATGATGTAATGTTCGATTCTCTTTAATAATCAGGATTAGGTTTTAGCTCCATGATCGAAACCAACTCGGACTTCTATTAACCTATAATCAAAACTTCTGATCTATCTCAGCAATTATTTTTTAGAATGTAAAAAAGAACTCAATTAGTAAAAAAAAATTGAGTGTATTTATATATTATGACAATGACCATATATATTTTTATTTTTTTTAACCTCAAGTGCTATTTAACTATGAATAGCAAAATTGTGGAAAATACATTTTCCATTTATTATTTTAGATTTACTTTGCACTTACAAACATGAAAGGAAAGCAAAATAAAGCAAAATGTATTTTAGTTACTCAGAAATCAGAATCGATTCGCGAGAAATACAACGAATCGCATGAAAATGTTTTCAGGTATAAAAATAATTTGTTATTTATAGTATATGGTAATGCGGGTAACATAGTTTAGGGGATGATAGCGAAAAGAAGATAGCAGATCTCATCCAACTTCTAAAACATATATATAAAATAACCCAGAAGCATCCATGCCACAACACAATTCCACCTAATCAAGTACTTTTCATCACAAGTGCACATAACCCCATCGGAAGTCTACTCTTCGGTAGAGGCTACAGGCGTATCAGGATTTGTTCCCCATTCCGTCCACGAGCCATCATATACTGGAACGTCAGTCTTCCCTAACCGGTGTAGGCCCTGCGATTCGGAATCTGTTGATATAGATAGTGTGACGTGAATTCTACACAAGAAAGAAAGGGAGTGTCTCACCAATGCCAGAATGCATGCAGTTACACCAGTCCCACATGATGTTATTACAGGCTTGTCCAAAGATATGCCTGGAAAGGATTTATTAGTTACGTTCAAAACTCCTCTGCTTGTTTTCGCAGCAGACAAACACAAGTAGTATTTCTAACCTTCCTGTTCAAATCTTTTCTTAAGCTCATCTGCTGGTAATAGCGTCTGGGAGGCATCCAGCATCTGTAAGAAATCCCAACACACCACAAAAGTATTCACACTCAGAGAGATCAAACCAAGCAAAATGACAACGAATAAGGAAAGTTCGAACAGAAAAAAACTCGAGCGAACTATATAACTGAGAGAGTATAGGTTATATATCCCGCGGCTTCTCATGGTTTATACATTTTCAGCTTCTCTTTAGAAGTTTTTCCATAATTTGGACGTGAAAGCTCAAATGTTCCAAGGAGGCACTATATTACCTGGGGAAAGGGCACGCATTTGCTGCTGGGAATATGACCACTTCTTATTCCCTTTCTAGGCTCTGGTGCTGTCCCATCAAATCTGTGGACAAATCTCAACTTGTTGAGATATGAATATTTGAGAAATAGATATATCTTTTTCTAGAACCTATAGACATCTAACTTGACTTTATCTGCAGCAAGAAGATGTGGAGAGGTTTAAAAATGTTTTGCAAAACATTTTAATTATCCAAGTCGGCAAACAGGCATATACTAGAGCACAAATAAACAACTTTCTTGTAAAATTAAATAATATGCATGAAATTTACTCCTCAATGCACCGTATTAGGGTGTTAGTTGATCATCACCAGAAATCTACCCTCGCCCTGCCCAAACAAAGAAAAATCTGTACCTAGCTTTTGAACGAGCATCTACAAGCTGATGTGTTTGTTCCTCAATATTTTTCAGAACCTGAAAAGAACAGAGTAATTGTGACCCTACATGGAAATATAAAATTCACCAAAAGTGCAATTTTTTTGCAAATAAACCAATCCAGAATCTACGTTCAAAGGTATTTCAGGATTTGAAGCCGATGAAAATAAGGGTTGAAGTAGAAACTAGAGAGGAATCGTATTACCAGGAAAGTTCATAATAAAGATTACAAGAATCTGCCCAAGTTAAAGGTACCCAATACTCGAAGCATGACCACACTAGACACAAAATCACGAATAAATACTTTAAAATTAGCATAAGCCCATGGACAACCAATTAATACTCATCGGCTGACAATCTGGCTTTATCAAATAAAACTAACATGAAAATAATGCAATAAACTAATATGAAATAAAATAATGAATTAACATGAAAATAACATAATAAACTAAATCAAGAGCTTCTGACCACTTAGCACACCCGTATATACTTTAAATCCCAACTAACAGAAACTGTACAGGGAAAACAGACCTGTTCAAGTGACCAAACGAGATGTGGCCGAAAGCAGGTTTGGAAAGTAATTGGCCCAACCTGCAAATCTCAAGTGCATACAGTTATTATAAAAGCAAGAGACATGTAGAAGTAAGACACATGGTAGCATTGAACAATAGTATATAAAAAAACATGCACAAAAGTACTGAAAGTCGTATAGAGCAAGTTGAACTAAGACATTGGAGGGAAATCAGGTGAGAATTGCAATTTAATAGGTAAAGCAAAAACTGACCCTTTGGCCTTGATAGACCTTTTCTATTGCCTCACTCGCAGCACTAGCTTTGAGAATAGCATCACTTGATGCACTAGATTCAACATCAAATCCTGAAGCACGCCATCTTGCCAGCCCTCCATCCAAAACCCAAATTCTGTCATGTCCAAATACTCGAAACATCCTGTTCATCGAATGGAACCAAATAGCAAATATTTAAATACATATTTCAAGCAATGTTGCAAAACAGGTCTCTCTCCTTAGGGTATCAAATATCAAACTCACCACCAAACACGAGCTGCACTAAAGATCCCCTTTCCATCATAAACTACCAGCCCATCTTTATTCTCAATGCCCAGAGCAGAAACAGCAGCAGCAAAGGCTTCTTCTGTTGGCAACATATGTGGCAACTATATGCAACATTTAAGAAGAATGCTTTAGATAATTAAATACGCAAATATACATGATGAAACATAGGTGCATTTACATGAAACATAATGAATATGCAGAACAATCATGAACCACAATTAATCATTCATTATAAAATTTGTCTGCCAGCTACATTGCATCTAATTGCTAGGTGATGAATTTTACATTAGTAACAATAAGAACTGAAGCTAACTAACGGCATTAAGCTAAATCTTCCATTACTCAGAAACCAGATGTGGTATGTGCAAATACAGTACAGACACCAAGATATACCTCAGAGTGGAATACAGTTTAGCAGGTAAGGACAAATAGGTAATATACAGCATAGTCATTGTTATATTGTATGTAAGGAAGGATATAGTTTCTCACATGAGTTGTTTGATCTGATACGCCATCGACATCAAAGAAAAGAGCACCTGGAATATGTGCAACCTGTTAAAAACAAATGGGAATCTCAGAAACAGTAGACCGTCACCTTACAAAACAGGAGTGCACAAAACCGTATATCAGAAAAAGTATCAAGGAAGAAAAGTACTGCAATCTGAAGAAGAATAAAAATACATCCATAGGCATCTTCTGAAGCATGAAATGCTAACAAGCAAGCCAAAGTTCGCTACCTGGTACTCTTGTAAAGGATTTCTCTTTTCATCAGGCATGTACCAGGATGCATCCAACACCTGAAAATGATAAACGCCAAGATGCAACTCTGTATTAAACTAAATTAAAAAATAAGAAGAAGAGGTTTTTCATGTAAAATGCAATACTCCTCGCAGTTTTATCTAATTGTCCCAAGAAACATTGCGAATAAACTTTCACATTTCAACGAAGTCAAATAACGTATCACAGAGAACTAGAGGTCACGATAGTTTCAAGAACCAGTTAAAGCAAACTACACAGTCCAGAGAAGGGTTCCAAATATCTACCAAAAATACATGATCAAAAGGAATATCAGTAAAATATAATAGTGTTAAAGGAAATTTTACTAAATATATAAGCATCAGTTTTATATTATCTGATCAAATTTCCTCAATTAGCCCAATGGCCCGGAAAAACTCTGAAGAGCTAAATATTTCCAAAATATAAAGGCAAGGAAGATATTACATTTCTGACTGAGCAAAAAACATTGTCTAGTTGCCTGAGATGAGTTAGAAGAGGGACATAGCAATGGCAACAGCACGAGTTACATGGTCTAAAAGTTGAATGAGATGAGGAAGGTTGAAGATTGGAACACCAATGATAGCCCCAGGTCAACAAATTAGAGCAGTTCTAACATTGCATTACAAGTCCATGTTCGAGTCAGCCCATTGGACCCCACAGATGCTCAGTACATCAAGGGCTTTTAATTAACCCTTACTAAGACTAGTAAATTGAGAGAGAACATTTTAACAGGGAGACATGAATATGATATTTTCCACAAATTTGCAGAAACGCAATGGTTAAAAATGCCAAGAGCAGGACAGGTTTTGCTTCCTTTTTTAATTTAAAAAACATGTATGTCATTGCAAAAGTAAGCTGCAAACCTTCACATCAGGTTCTCGGAGGTTGGCATGGAGCCAGTCAACTGAAACAACAGGGTCATTGATTGACAAGTGTTGTGTGGAGAATGAAGCTTGTGATGCAACTGCTTCTGAAGACATGCAACGAGAAACGGGTGCTGGATTTTTATATCCCAAAAGGGATGGAACTGACCATGACTGAAATGGTATACATAAATAAGTAAAGAATATGAAGAAAAAATATTTACTAAATATACAATCTAACAACTATTCCTAAAAAGGAAAATGCAGTATCCGCATGAATATCTCAATTCCTCATTGAAGTTTAAGCAAAGAACTACTCTTTCTATAGATATAATTGACTTGCAGCGACACCAGACCAAAAATGTAAACCACAGACGAACAACTTGCCACTTACTTGGGAACTAAATAGCCAGCTATCATGCTATGTATTTAAACAGGATTAGATATATCTACTGAGCATAACAAACCCTAAATCCAAAAAGCCCCCGTAATTTGTACAATCACAGTCAACTGCCTAGAATTTTGAAACTCTGTATCATCATAATTTGTACGATCGCTTTAACGATCTTACTCACATTAAGAAAATGAGAGTTTTTCAATTCGAATTTTAAACTCAACAAAACCCACCAAGAAAGCTAAGAAACATTGCTTAATCAGATAAACAAAAGCAACGGAAGTATAAAACATATTTAAAATATACATATATAAAAAAAGCAAAAAATAACTTACGGCAGAGAGTGAAGAAACTATTGATCGGGATTTATGATAAGTCGACGAAGACGGATCAAGAGACTGAAAGAGGCGGCGGGCGAAGAAAGCTCTCGACAAAACGGCAGATACCATTTCTTTTCTGATTACAATTCTTTAAATAAATTTCAAGAAGAATGCTCGGTTTCTCTGTAATTCCAGAATTTAATGGAGGGGTTGACAAGTGCCAGCAGTTAGCTGTAACAAGAGAGAAGCGTCAGCACGAGTGGATTGTCAATCCTAACCTGTTCTCTCTTCTTTCTTCTTCCCTCTCCTAAAATATTGCTAGGAGATAAAAACATTTGCAAATATAATTGTTTAAGACGACATACCTTATCGCGACATGGATCAAGATACATTTGAAAAAAAATATTATTTCCAACTCTCTTACCAATAATTTTGACAGCCATTATAGAACTCCAGAAAAAGCAATGAACTTTTAATTAACTTTTAATATGAGTACCCTCATATTATTTCTCCATTCATACAATTTTCTCATATTATATTCTCCTCGAAAAGGCTTATATATAATTATATGGGTGAAATTCATATATAACCAAATAAAGAAAGAATATAACTTTTATAACCGCAAATTTAAATATCAACTCAATTATTCTCTCTCATGGAGTCAATAATGCTAAAGAAATTATAACTGATCTGAACTCACTGTATGTGTTTTGTGTGTGCTCTTGATGTTTATTAATTAATCTCTAGGTGATCTTTCGAAAATTAAAGAAGTATGCAGAGGGGGTAGAGAGAGGTGAAATCGTGAATGTTGGGTTGAGAGATAAAATCATCTTTTGAAAGTGAGTATGAAAAAAAAAGTCATTAACAACATTATATTTTTAAAGTTGGGGTTATGAAAAATTATATTGTTATTCTTTTTTGTCATATTTGTACATCGCCTCTAATTTCTATATATCACACACACCTCTTAAATACCTATGACACTTATAAAATTATTATAATTATAATATATAAAAAAGTATTCAATCTGTTTCATTATTATTAGTGTTTTGTATTCTCGAAAAGGGTATCATATTGATAGTGTTTTGTTTCAAAAATAGCAAAGAATTTATGGCTAGAAAGTAAACTACCCAAAAGTCAAACGACATACACCACATAATATCATTTTTTTTAATCTCCGTAAAAAAACAAGATACTACCAATAGGACGAATGGAATAAAATATACAATAGTACAAACTATGTAAGATTAAATTTTCCCACACCCTCTTACTTACCACTTTATCATCGAACATATTAATATATCAAACAATTTATAAACCTTACATGCCTTTACGTGTTATATATCACAAACTTTATTAATTCCACCTGTCATTAGTGCTAGAGTGGGACGATATCACCACTACAACTGATCGAATGTATTTTCAACTTGTATACTTTATTAAAGTCCACAGGCAAACCGATTAAAGATATTCGTGATTTCATCAAGATATTACGCGATCGAAGCTGGATCTTAAGTAATGATTTTACGAGTACGTCGTTTGTCGAATAAAGATTAAACTGAAATACTCGAAAATAACTTGATTTTTTTAGAACACAAAATCCTGACATGTATTGGTTTGTCATCAAGGACTAGCAAAACTAAGAATTTATAGACATTTCAATTTATCATCAAAAGAGTAGAAACCATCCAACATTAGGAAACATTAATAAACTGACTAGTGATTTTCCTATTATTATTATTACCACTAGCAGTAGAAAATAAGCAACTTAGTCCAACTGCAGATACTTCAACCCATAGCATACTTGTGTGTCCAAGATCTAGCAGTGGTCTCGTACTTGGCATGATCGTTCTTGTATATTTGAGCAATATCAGGCACAAGAGGATCATCTGGGTTTGGATCAGTCAACAAGGAGCAGATAGAAAGCAGAACCTGCACCATCAATACACAGATAGTTAGTTACAACACCCATCTATTTCTAATAATTTAGGAAGTAGCCTGATTTCAACTGACATTCAATTGGTAAATTGGTGAATAATACCTTTGATATTGTGAGGGCAGGACTCCACTGATCCTTAAGAATGTCCAGGCAAATACTGCCGTTGCTGTTAACATTTGGATGATAAACCTTTGTTTTGAAATATACCTGCACCAGGACCGCAGTGAGAAATCAGAATTGTACAGCAGCAATGTTGCTACAAGTGAAGTTTGCAAGAGTTATTTTGTCAAACATAAAAATGCCAGAATAGTGTCCAAAAAGCAGAGAAAAAGTAGCCACAAAGAGTTGCACAGATACTTGATAGTGATAGAAATCCATTCCTGAACACCACCAACCCTCTTTCACAGTTTATTTGCCTTTGCATATCAAAGAAAAGAGCATGACATGTACTCCTACTGCAACTTCTTTGAGACAAACCCCCACACAAACATTAAGCATAAAAAATGTTCAGCAATTTGGAGCAAAAATCAAGAACCTAAAAGGTCAATGATCAATATTACGACATAATCTTGCAGCATGCTATGTAGTATTAAATAAACATCACTGCACCAAGAATTATGGGAAACTAATTGTATTTCCCATATAGATTGATGCCAAAAGACCCAAATATAGTCAATGGCACGACCTTCGGTGGCTTGAATGGATAATCTGGTGGAAATTGAATAGTCACAACAAAAACTCCTCCTGCAAATGGACTGTCCGGAGGACCCATAATGGTGGCTTGCCAAGTGAACATATCTTCGCCAATAGGCCCTGCACATAAAGTATGACAGCACATAGAGATAAAAGTCATCTTAACGACAGTAAATGTAAGTGTTAATATATGGTCTGGAAGGTAAAAGATAGTCATCATGAGAACGGAAATTTGCATAAGACATGGACTTCCACATGATTAATGGTTGCAAATGGCAGAAAACAATGCAAACTATGAAACTACACATCTTTAGAGCAAAGCACTCGGATGGCTGACATATCTCACCCCACTTCCTAAAATATTTGCAAAAGCAATGCGAAAGAAAAAACAATCACTGGATAACACACACAAGAACCTATGTGAATTGATAAATCAGTAAAACACAAGTACACACC
Source organism: Lavandula angustifolia (assembly GCA_028984105.1). Lineage (NCBI taxonomy): Eukaryota > Viridiplantae > Streptophyta > Magnoliopsida > Lamiales > Lamiaceae > Lavandula > Lavandula angustifolia. The sequence continues at coordinate 27,931,649 of CM054804.1, forward strand.
AGCACTACACGCAGAAGGAGGGTCCTTCTGCAATTCCTTCAGTTCCTTCAGGATTCTCTTGGAAGCCATTAAGTCTTCTACTTCAAATTACTACCACCTGTACCAACAAAAGTTTTCGTGCAGATAAGATCATTACACAAATAATATACACAAGCACAAAGAAAGCCAAATTAGCAGGCGTAACCAATTTCCAAGCCTTCTCCTTTATAACTACTCCTTTAAAAATATAATTTCACATGCTAGTCAAGAAAGTATAAACGAAACAAGAAAATTGAGAGCATGCTATAATATAAGTTAGACTATCCATGTAAAACAAAAAAAAAGTCAATAATCACGGGCAGCTACAAGGTATTCTCTACCGCAGCAAAACCCATCATCCCACAAGCCTGGATGATCTTCTCCTTTCATTACGGCGTAACAAGTATCGAATTCAAGTCTCACTAGGCGCAGAATATTGGCACACCAGGAAAAAATAAATAAATAAGTAGCGTCCGCAGAGAAGACAAATCCGTGAATCAATATACATAATTGAGGTATAGTAACAAAATTGAACAAGCGGAAAAACAAATCTCGGTTCTTTCGATAACTTGAAAGAAAGAAAAAACAGAAAATACCATGGGACGAACACATAATTACACAATATCATAAGAAATTACATGTAAAATCACCCATCTCCAAAAAAGAAGAAATCACAGAGGAAACCCCTCCTTCCAAAAAGTAACGGTAAAATCGAAAAGAGAACTTGCACTACAAAACCTAAATCACGAAAACAAACAGTCAAATCCGGAATCAAATCAACATATAAAGCTATACTAAAACTCGAGAACGAAAAACTCACACGAAATTAAAACAGCACATAATATTTAGAGAGATGAGACAGAGCCTTACGTCTACAAACCTCCGGCCGAAGAGAATAGGTCGTAGGAGTTCGTAGGCCAATATGAGAAGCCTCGGGTTTAAGACTCCGATCACTAAATCTACGATACGTTATATATAGAGGCGCCGCGTGCATGCTCTCTCGTTGGCGGTGGCGTAGGGCACCCGATTTACACGCGCGTGAGGCTTATCATTTTCTTCATTTAACAAAAATATGTATTACCTCGTTATGTATTCATTTTCTCCTTTTGCAAAATTATACTGGATTTAAAAATTCTCTTTAAAAGGTTTGAACTTTCAACATCATTTGTGATTTTCTTCTGCGATATTATGATTTAAATAATTTTTTGTGGCAAATAGTTTTGGCAATTGCTATAAAAATCTGATCTCTATTCCTAATAGTTATTCAAAAGTACTTTTTGTTTGGATACATTGAATAATTCTTGTTGGAAAAGAACTAGTCAAAGTATTTCATTTTTGGCCTTAGTGAAGTATTCCATTTATGAGTTTTAGTATAGCTGTGTATGTTGATTTTTTGGCCTTAGTGAAGTATTTCATTTAGAGATTTATGTTGGTCCAGAAATGAGTCTTCACGTTTTTGGGGTATTTTGGATACATCTGAGTTCAAGTTTTAACTCAAACGCTAAAGTTAGTCTTCGACTGAGTACACTTCTGCAGTAAGCCAATAAAATTTCAGGGCAGAGTGATTTCAAATTTCAGATCGCGTAGTGATTCCAAATACCGAACATTATCTACTGACTTCAATCACTCTACAGTAAACTCAATAGATGAATGAGTGCGGTGTAGGCCTGATTTATATCGTCTCGAGTTGAAAAACGTTATTACTGAAATCGGTTCAGATGAAGCTTGTGCGTAGATTCAGTTTTACTGAAAGTCTGACTTATGAGTTTTAGCAAATTAGTTTTATGTAGCGTGCACAGTAAATCAATGAAACAGTAAGTGCACAAGAAGTTTTTAAAGTAGTTCGGATACTCAAGATCATACGTCCACTGTCCTGAACAAAGTAGGAGTTTTTGAATTTATTCTATTGAGCAAGTCTCAGTCGATCTGTTCGCAGAACATATTCTCTAATTATAGTCTTAGCGACTTTACACAGTTTCAAACACAGGGTTTCAGTTATCTCCAACTAAGAAGGAGCTCTTACAATAAGAACAGTTAAATGAATATGAACTTCTTCAGTTTCTAAGCTTGTGATCTAACAAGGGTGGCTTAGAATAGAGATTGAGAACAGAGTGTCTCTAGAGAGAAGAACTATAACAGATGTTCTATGAAGTGAGTTCTTCGCTGAGTGAGCTTTAAGTTCACTAGAGTTTGTGTTCTTTGAATGCTTGGTGTTCCCGGTCGTGTCTTCATCGTTTGAAGCTCGATCTCTATTTATAGTCTTGACTTGTGAATAGATCTGTTGGAGGGAACCTAGACATGTGTCAAAAGCGATAAGGAAAACAACCATCTTCAATTTTGAACGTTACTGTAGAGATTCTCTCTTTTTCAGTCTTGAGGGCAGCTTTTCTCAGAATAAGGTACAGTGCTGACAACTCCTCATTGGTCGAGGTAGAATGGTTGGTGATGCTTGTTCAAACTCCAAAGCAGATGCTGAGTTGACTTCCTCTGATTCCTAGGAATGAGTTATCTTCTACTGACATTCTTTTGAAAAGTTCAGCTTCACGCCTTTTCCTGTTCGTCCATGAATTCAGTAGGTTCTGACTAACTATACTGAGTTCCAATGGTGAGTCCGTCCGGCTGATGAAGATCTATTCTACTGAGTATATCAGCTACTGAACTCTACCTAGCCTACTGAGTTCCTAACATGCTGAATTCAACTTAGCTATTACAATAAACTGGTTCATCAATCAGCTAGGTTTTTGGGATCTTCAAATCTTATCATACTAAATCTCATCCCAACAATTTCCCCCATATTTGATGATGTCAAAACCATTACAACACAATTTCCCTTAATACTACAGATCATATCGATACAGAGTCTAAGTACCAAGGGAGAAAACACTCAGAATGATAAGCAACAAGTGGGTGTGTGTTTTGATCACTGAGGTGATCAGATGTGTTGGAAAGGTAAATATAACCATGTGACAATGAGTAGTTGTCTCGATCAAAATAGTGAAAGATTTCATAGATGAGTAGTGAGTTACAATTACATAAATCTTCTATCACTGGAAACGAAAGAAACAAGTCAACTTCTCTTCTTGAATTGCTGGAGCTTCGCTTTGAAAGTAGCTGACTTAGCTTCTGGAAATTCAAAGCCACAGGCATGATATGTATTTGTTATGAGGATCTTGATGTGTTCCTGATCTTCAGGATCATTCATAACTAAAGCCTTCCTGCAGATGGCAAATTTAATCTCGTCCTCTATCTCTTTGAAGCATATGTTGCCTTCTTTAGTTTGTGGAGGAGAAAGAGTTCTGAGTGCTTTCAGTGGCATACATTCTTTATCCAAAATAATATGTACTTCAACATACAAATATAGATCACAAGTTATCAGGAATTCTTTCAAGAGGGTATCAAGATTCGTTGTTAATTCAATTGACTGCCATACGTAGGAGCTTTTGATGAAGTCTATCTTTATCTCCTCCCATCGCTGGTTCAGCGTCCACGTTATCTATTTATCAGTGCGAGGATGAAGAATGTGCTTCAGATGATCTTTCGGTCCTCGCCGCTTGTAGAATTTGGATGTTGTAGGAACTTCTCTCGTCCTTAATCGGAATCCTCTCTCTAGCTTCTTTCTCAGTTCTTTCCCTTAATTTGAACTAAATGAATTCTTTCTCTAGCTTCACTGATCCGTCTAGTTCAGCAGTGATATCCAATCCTCGTTCGACTGCATCCCATATTTCCTTTTCTTCAGCAAGTTGTTGTTTCGCGATCGAGTAGAGGTAGGAGCATGTTGTTCGAAGCGGCCTCGGTTTGAATCTTTAGTTTCAGACTTCTGAGTCTGTTTCTGCTGAGTTTCTACTTGTTTTTATTAAGTCTCCTTAGATTTGGCCTGTCTCAGAATAATAGATCTTATCTTTCTAGGGACAGCTGCAGATACCTTGACGGCCTTCTTCTTTCCAATCTTCTTTTGTTAAGCTTTTTCTTCTTCTAGAGCAGTTAGATATTCAACATATTTTCTATCATAAGCATGTTGCTCTTATGAGGTTTGAACTTCTTAGGAGGAGGAGTAGGAGATCGTGGATCTTCCTTCTTGCCTTTAACAACATCCCGAATGAGCTCTTCTTCTATAATCGGCTCATCAGCGAACTGAGCTATTTCATCTATGGCAGCCTGTGCTGAGGATCCTTCTCTTGATCATGCAATATCTCCAACAGTTATCAATTGCTAGTTCTGATTATTGTCTCCTTCCATTCTGTCTTCTACTTCCCCTTTAGACATTTGTTTATCTACCTCATTCTCAATCCTTAATTCTTCAGCTTTGATTTATATACTTATCCTTCCCCCTTTTTGGCCTCATCGAGCCTGGTGATAAGGAGAGGGTAGTAAACTTGTTTTGAAGATTTTCTACTACTAGTTGGACTGTGCTGACTCTGGCATCCACGTTAGAAATTGCATCACTATATCGCTCCCATTCACTATCGTGAGCAATTCTGATAGTCTCCAGAAGATTAGACTTTGGAGCATCGATTTTCTTCAGATTATCTTCCACTAGGCTGACTGACTCTTTCTGAGTTTCTTGGCCGGCAGCAGCTTATTGAGTCAGAGCCTGACGAACGCTGCCAGAAACAAATTTTTTGCGTTCCTCGTTAGCTTGCTTAAGCTCAGTTGCAGTTTAAGTCATCTTCTCAGAGAACGACTTAGCTCGAGCTTCTAGGAGTTGCTGAAACTGCGCGGATAGATCAATTTTTTGCTCCTCAAGTGCCTTGGAGAGGACCAGATCAGTATCTGGTACAATTAGAGTACTGGCCCTCTATACTTTAGTGGTTAAGGCATGCAGCTTCTCCGTCTGAGTCTTAGTATATTGGGACCACTTGATGTGAACATCCTTCACGAGAATTTTGTTCTTATCCCCTTGTCGTTTCGAGCCCTTGTTAATGCTCTTGGCATCTTGATAAGGAGAAGAACCGAGTCTCTCCTTAATAGTAGTGATCTACTACTTAGAAGAAGATGGAGCAGCAGGGATGATACAAGATGAAGGAGGTGGAGGTGGTGCATCATCGTGATCACTGGGAGATTTTCCCTCAGCCGATCCTCTCTAGTCTGCATCCTTGGGTGTGGGTTCATCACCATTAGTATTGTCTTGAGTTTGTGGCTGAGTAGGTTGTTCAGATTCGCCCTTCAGACTTAAGAGCATGAGCATAACGGATCGAAACTCATCCATTGATGCTATGTCAGCTGGCTCTCCATAGCCAATTTCGTCTCTAAGAGTCTGTTCCTCAAACATCACTATAGGGACATTTCTTAGGTCAATGGTCACGTCGAGGACATCCCAATTCAAGAAGCGAAGACGCATTTGAACCCTAGCCCTTGTTGCCACATCAATTAGATCTGAGTGATCCAATATTTCAGGAATGTGTTATGTTATCTCTTCGGTAGCTCTGCATTGCGCGTTTAGTATTGAGTAAGGTAGGCTGACTGAGATTTCAGCTGGAGGGATGTCAACTTGAGGCTCTGTTTGAGTTTCCTCGGAATAAATCCTCTTTACCTAAACTTGCAGAGTGGCATCCTCCTTGCCAGATTCTGAGTCCTAAATGTCAATATGCTGAGTGATGATAGTGGGTGTGTCATCCTTCTTAGTCAATTTTCTCTTCTCAATGGCTTTCTTGGGATGTGTCGACTGAGTGGCTAGTGCTGAACATTATCAGCCACGACACGTCCAATTGACTTCTCAACAACAGTCTTGTTTAGGAATTTGACTGTCTTAGGATAAAAGAATTTGTGATCTGCAAAGGCAGCGTTACCAACGCAAGCATCTTCAATCAGTAACGATACTCTGCTCCTATACATCAACTTCCCAATTGGTGAGAGGATCATGTTCCCTTCATCATCGATAATGAACTTCTTTGACTAAGCATTAAGTTCATGCATGATGTACTGAACCCAATTTACTTTGACCCGGTCAACTATCACCATCATCAGCTGAAGCTTGATCTTGGATAGTTGGTCAAACGAGTCAGTGGAGCTCGTAAGCATGTGAGGTCAACTATCACCATCATCAGCTGAAGCTTGATCTTGGATAGTTAGTCAAACGAGTCAGTGGAGCTCGTAAGCATGTGAGGTATTATGTAAGCGAGCCCCCGACACTCTGGAAGTAATTTGTTATTGGCAAAGGTTGCCTTGAACTCTATGTCTTTCTCCCATATGAAAACTCGGAGATACGAGTTGATCTCAGTCTCCCTGTATCCTATAAGAGATACTCCTTCATTGGGTAGAGTAAGCTTTCGATCAAAAGTTTCTGAATGTCCAAATGAGAGGTAGTCAAAATCCAACTATTCGGCGAAACTTGCTTCTCATAAGTAATACATGAGATATCCTTGTCTTCGTCATCATCATGTCGCAAGTTGTAGTAGAATTCAACTACTTAGCAAGGGAGCCATAAGTGAGGACGTTTGGAGAGAAAGTGTTCAAGTCCTGAGGTAGACAGAGCCTCATAGATCTGCTGCATGTAAGGAATCTCACACTTCTGAAAGGCCATGACTGGTTCGAACCATACTTTGTTGTTGGCCAAGATCTCATCCATATCAGTTGGGATGAGGACAATGTTATTAGGAGAGCTCGTCATTGATGATATTCTACAAAACCGATGTTAGCACTTGAAAATAGAGTAAGCTAGTAAGTACAAAATAATAATTAGAGAATTACTGAATGAATTTAATGGTTATTTGTGGCTCAGGCTGGTTGTATGTATCTTGTAACCATGTCCTAGTAAAATGGGTTGATAATATCCCCTGAGGAACTCGTAAGAATTAGCACACTAAACTCGGCTGGTTGATTAAGTTCAGGTGTGTTAATAAGGTCGAGTGGTACTACTCAGAAATATAATAAGATATTAATTAATTTAAGATGTCGGTGAGCTTAATTAATTAACGAATATTTCTAGCTTAAATACGGGGATTGCTTAAGTCTAAAATACAAGTCCTTGCTCAAGTTGGGATAAAGGGGTAAGTCAACACGGATTCTATAAAGGAATGAATCTGTGTTTATTGACTAATTTTGATTTGGGCTGAGCATAGATAATTAATTAATTTGAGGCCCGACTTTATTTCTTGTATTAGATCCCTGATCAGGCCCAATTAGTTGCCTAGTTATTTATTGTCTCTCAGAAATCATTATTAATGGATTAATGCATTTTGCATTATTTAATAATGTTATTTATTTGGAATTAATTGGCTGGACCAATTAATTGATAAATAAAAGTAGTCCAATAGATTAATTTATTATATTATGGGTTAATTGTGTAGAAGCCCATTAGAAGTATAATTAAATTAATGAGCTACAAATATTAATATAATATTGGTTTTTGAAGCCTATATATATTAGTATTCTGTTCATAAACAGAACACACACATTCATACACTCAAACGCACATGCGAGTTTGAGAGAGAGACAAATATTATTTTCTTCAGTTCTTTGACCACCCGGAGGGAGAAAAAGGCCGGGACACAAATAAGAAGATTTGAAACAGGAGTAACAATCAAAGTGACTACAACATATGTGGAGGAAGGTACAATCTCTTTCCTCTTCTATTTCCATCATCAGGGTCGCAAGAATCGTCTTCTCGCCGAAGACATGAACTCAAAATGGAGCCGATCTACTGAGGCTCAAACTCTGAAGCTAGGTTATCTGACTGTTGAAGTGCAGAGGATTGGACAATCTACTCTAGACACTGAAGAGATCATCAGTCGTGCACTTGAAGCTCAGAGGACTAATCTGAACACTCAGTTTCAAAGACATCCTACGCCTCGGCCGATACATTCTCTAATCAAATGGTCACTGCATTGGATCAGGTCCTCAAGGTCGTCGAAGACCGTAACAAGCTAACCACCAAGAGTGTCTCTAAAGTACTCGTGGAACAGCACAACGTCGGCCTAGCTATTAAGACAGAAGCCACTGAAATGGTTGACTCATACCTGACCCAACTTGAAACTACAAAATTTTAAGTACTCCAACTAGCTCAGTCAGAGCATGATCGCCATTGGAATGAGTACACTGATGTCATTTAGGATGTGGAAGCAAAGATTGAATCGATCAACCTTTCAGTATCCAGGTTTACTGAGAAGGTTACTGCCTTGGCAAGCATGATTGATGATGCCAAAAAGGGGGAAGGAAGTAGGAGGAAACAACTACTGACCCTTATTAAGGCTGAAGAGGCAAGAACCACTAAGACAGAGGAGAAAGGGCAAGGGTCAGGAGAACCAATTGAGGCAGCAATTACTGAGGTAGTTGAGTTCCTAGAGAACCGACAGAAGAGTCAATTCGCTCAGTTGCTAAAGGTAAAGCCTTAGCCCCTCCCAGTCCTCCTAAGGCAAAGAAGCTGAAATTTCGGACGCCTGAAGAACAAATTGAAACACCCTAATTTTAAATAACACTTTATCTTTGATAAAGAAGCACCAATAATCATTTAGAGAAAACTGTGTAAGTGTCACTTCAATATATTGTGCATATGATTATTTAGGGAAAATATTTATTCAAATTCAAGTGTAACTTTAAAATAAGTCCAAAACTTAAGCAGCGAAAATATAAATAAAATGAGGTTTTATCCAAAACTAAACTAAGAAGAAATTTTTAAAAACAAAGTACGAGTGCGTCATTCGATCTTCCACACGCCTCCGTGCTCATTTTCCTGAAATTATTAGTGAGGGATGAGTATACATAGTACACTCAATATGAGACATATGCTATGATTATCCAAACTGATATAACCGCGTGACAAATGTAATAAATCACATTATAAATGACGTTACCACAAAGGCAACCTATGACATCACCACAAAGGCGGAAAATGATAAGTTGTGCACAACCGTGAGGTTAAAATGAAGGATAATTATAAAGTCAATCCAAGAACATATGAAATGTTTAAATGAAGGATGACTAAATAATAAATCCAAGAACACTCATAAGAGGTTAAAATGAAGGATAACTAGATAGCCAATCCAAGAACATATGAAATGTTAAAATGAAGGATGACCACTAGTTAATCCAAGAACCATCTTATAATGAATATGAAATAATACATGTCTATAATCACATCAATATGGATAATCATAAATCAACAAAGATAAGTAAGAGTCCACACACCTTGATTCCATTGTGTAAATGACTTGAACAAAATAAGATAATTTAGTATCTTAATCGCGCCACCCCTCAAATCCCGAAACAATCGAATACTCTACGCTTAAGGAAGAACGGGTTTCTCTCACATGAAAATCTTGAGATACTTTTTCAGAATAATATGTGGTGTGAGAACGAAAAGCGGTGCTACTAGGTTTTTATATGCAAGAACTCATAAATATATTATTAATTTGGGCAATTATAACGGTAGCTAAATCTATTCAAATCTCCATAATTGAATATTATGAAATCATTAACCGTGGAAGAGGAAATGGCATGATTACAATCAAGAGCAAATCACGTATATAGAATAACATTTTATCTTGAAAATGAAGAACCATATCTTGGTTTTTATAAAAGAAATATTTGGCCAAACATTAATTGGATGAAACGTTACACATCTACACTTATGTAGAAATTTAAGGGACTTTAATATAAATCTAAGGAACTTTAATATAAATTTAATGAACTTTAATATAAATGACCATTAATAATATTTTTATTATATACATAGTTATAAATAAGTACATTTAAAAGAATAAATCATGATTCTAACCAAAAACGATGCAACGCACATATGGTTTAGAAACTAAATACTTATATTTCTCTAATTAACAAATAAAACTTTACTTTAAAATTCTAAGGGCGCAACTTCGACTTACTTAAATCTCTATATTAACACATAAGGGGAATAATTTAAATATTTGAGAGACTCTTCAAAAATGATTTGAGAATTGAGATTTGAGATGTGGATGCTAAGTTTTGCTTTTAAATAAAAACTCTCCATTAATCCTCTTAATTTTTCCATACGTTACAAATCAATACATTAAATATAAATCAATCACCTTAATAAATCAATACATAATCAATACGTTACAAATCAATACATTAAAATGAAAAAAATTATTTAATGCAAAATCAATCACCTTAATGAATAGTATTTATGCACAATTTATTTGATGAAAATAAATCAACATAATTTATGCACAATTTATTTAATGTAAAATAAATCAACATAATTTGTGCACAATTTATTTAATTGCAAAATAAATCACCTTAATAAGTATTTATGCACAATATATATTTCAAAAAATAAAAATATGAAATGCATACTCAACATAATACATTTTTTTAAAATAATAATAATAATAGTAAAACCACATAAATTCACTTTATAATATAACCACTTTTGGACGGGTTGTGACACAAATCGCTTACGATGAGAAGATGGCTAAGGAATTACAAGCTTAGGAGGAAGGACAGGCGAAAGCCAAGAAGAAGGGTATACATATCCGATTTCCAGTTCCTAAAAGGACAAGATCTGTAGTGCCTGCGACAATCTCAATCCAAGGCTCAAAGCAAAGAAAAATCCAAATCTACTAAGCCTGAAGCTTCCAAGTCTAAGTCCAAGTAAGCTGAACCGTCTGATGCTGAAGCTGCAACTGAATATGAGCAGACTATCCCCTCTACTGAACTCTCTAAGAAACAAGAAGGTGAAATGAAAGAGATATGAGATGCCTGCGAAAGAGGATTGGACATGACTGCTGAGGCCCGCCAAATTCAAGCAGCAAAAGAGAGGATAAGATTAGCAGATCTTGAGGCCCTCAGGTAGAGGACTGAGAAAGAAGAGAAAGAGAGGATCCCTGAGAAAGATAGGAGCATCCCTACAACTTCTAAGTTTTTCATACACAGGGATCAAGGAAGCAACATAAAAAACATCACTTGTCCAAGGGCTGACAAGTGGGTCCCTTGGAAGATCAATCAGAAGTTGGAGCAGATCAAGGTTGATTTTATCAAGAGCTATTATATCTGGTAGTCAGTAGCTGAGCAAGCTGAGCCAAACAAAATCTTCAAAGAACTCTTGATGATCATAGAACCTAAAGTCTATCCTAAAAGTCAGATCGCTCTCCAACAGTCCGGTAATATTCTCAAGACACCTGAATTCAGGACTCTCCCTCCTACTTGTACTCTAGAAGGGAATATTTGCACCAAGGAGATTGTGGAAGAGATCAGATTGCGAGAAAAGGACTAAGCGTGAAGGATGCTGAAGACCAAGAAAAGATCAGGAAGCTGAGAAGAAGAGTCTACAGAGCTTATGGTCTTGATCTTCCGGAGAAGAAATATGCTGACTTCAAGGCGCGACTACAACAATTCAGGCAGTCCAGCTGATTCTCTTTTGCTCCGGGTGTTTGCTCTAATACCTTCTCTTTAGTCTGATAGTCTTAGTCTTAGATAGAATAGGATTTTTGTACTTGTAATTTCTCTAATCATATATGAAATTCTACTTCTTTTGGCCTTCGACAACTACTCATTGTCATCAGGCTATGTCTTTACATTTCAACATTACTGATCACTTTAATGACCAGAGCACACACATACATGTTACTTTTTCCTGTGTTTGTCCCTCGGTGCTTAGGTGAGTCTAGATCTGATATCTTCTTATAGGGGGAAGGATATTATCTTAGACAAGTGTTGATAGCTCTGACTCTATCTTATGTTATAGGGGGAAGGATACCATCTCAGATAGTCAGTAGCCTTGCATTATAGGGGGAAATCGTATTATCTTAGATAAGGGGAAGAGAAGTCTAGGGGGAAGTAGATAATAGAGTTTTGTTTGATGTATTGTGTTGATAGATAGAATCGATGTGTAGTATCAAGGGAAATTACGTTTAAAGATGTATCGTGCTCTGATACTATTGATGACATTCTGATGTAAAAGGTTTTGACATCATCAATTAGGGGGAAATTGTTGGGATGAGATTAAGTATGATAAGATTTTAAGATCCCAAAACCCCTAGCTGAATGATGAACCTTGTATCAAGTAATAGTTTAGTTGAGTTCAGCACACTAAAGTAAAGTGTCAATCAAAATTAAGGAATTTGTTACTTTAATCCAATAATCACAGATTAAATATGAAGCATAAAAATTAGAAATGTTACCCAAAGTATCAATCGTAATAAACAAAAGTGTCAATTATCTCGAAGGAGAGTGTCAAATTCTCATAATGTGTCAATTGCAACGAACAAAAGTGTCATTTATCTCAAAGTGTTAATCACAGTGAAATAAAGTGTCAATCAAAATTAAAGAACGTGTCACTTTAATCCAATAATCACATAATAAAATATGAAACATAAACACCAGAAATGTTACCCAAAGTGTCAATCGTAATAGACAAAAGTGTCAATTATCTCGAAGGAGAGTATCACATTCTCATAATGTGTCAATTGCAACGAACAAAAGTATCATTCATCTCACAGTGAAGTAACATGCAATTTGTTGGTCCGGAGACGAGAGTCAGGTGTAGAGGGGGGGGGGGGTGAATACACCTGAGTACTGTTTCTTTTTCTCAAACGCGAAGGACAACTGAGCTGTAGGTTGCTAATGATGAACAGTGCCAAATAGTAACCTCCTGATCGTGGATCAGAGTGTGCCAACTACTGAGTCTCTCCTACTGACTTTTGTCAAGCATTTCGATTCTCGCCGAAGACTTAGTGCGGATAAGTGTGTAGGGCCCGTGAGATTTCGTCTCAGTTGAAAACGTGATTTTCACAAGTTAAATTATTTTGGCTAGTGCACTTTTTAAATACGTTTCATGCAAAGTATGGGTTTATAAGAGATTTGTATGCAATGCAATAAAACAGTAAAGAACACAAGCAATTTTTAACGTGGTTCGGATACGCAAGATCCTACGTCCATGGTCCTGCTGAACAGGAGGTCTTGTTGATTAATCTGAGCAAGCCTCAGCAAGGTATCTGTGCACTGGACAGACCCTTCTAAGTTATAGTCCTTAACGACTTTACAATTCAAACCTAAGTTTGAAGGGGAGGAGATTTTCTCTAACTATAAAAGAGTTCTTAAAATAAGAACAGTCACTAAATGTGAACTCCTTAGAGATTATAAGCTATAAATATGAACGATTGAGCTTAGATAGAGAAGAGGGATCTAAAGAAAGAAACTCTAGAGAGAAGAACTAAAAGTATTCTGCTAAGCAAGTTCTTCGCTGGGTCGTCTTTGAAAGCGCTAGAGTGTTTCGAAAGCTTGAGCGTATTATCCCTTTGATATCCCATGCGTGGATCTCAGAGATGCTTCTCTATTTATAGTTGTGACCCTGGCATATATCCGTTGGAGACGAAGATGCCACGTGTCACAAACGTCTAAGGAAAACAGCCATAAGTTCGAATTGTTGCAGCATAGTTGTTGATTACTGTGCATGAGAGGAGTTTTAGTTGGTTAGAGCAGGTAGAGCTTAGACGGCTTCTCATTGGTCGAGGTTTTTGGTAGGTGAGATATGTCAGACATCGGTCTTCATCGGAGTTGACTCTCACTTATCCTCGTATGATCTTCTGCTAACTTTCTAATAATGTTAAAAGCTGGGTCGTTTCCTGTCGGATACAGTAGACCTGATACTGTCTCTGTCTTCTTCGTCTGAGTCGGCTGATGATGAATATTCTACTGAGTGTAGTCAACTGATGACTTTGAAGGTACTGAACTTGGTACAGAGTTCTTCTACTGATGTCGGTCAGCTGATGACTAGAGGACATAAGCTCTTACACTGATGACGTGGGGCTCTGGAAAGTACACTTCCTACTGAAGGTCAGTCCAACATTTACTCCGTACAGGACTTAGACACAAACGATAATGAAAAATAAAATCTGTCTAACCTATTACATCATCTAATCCTATCACAACTACACTAAGGATACAAGCTGGGTTTTGGGATCCTCAATTCCATAGCATGAGACACTATGATTTCCCCCAATACTATTTTCCCAAATATTTCTAAGTATCCTCTACTGACTCATAACCCAACAATTTTCCCCTAATTGATTATGCCAAAACCTCTATAAATTATAAGAACAAAAGTCCCAAACTACTGACATAAAAGAACTTCAGTCAAACTGAGCAAATAACTCAAGGAGTCAGCAACTGAAAGATAGGCACATCAGAGAAACGGTTAAGCGTGTGTGTGTCAGATCACTTTAGTGATCAGTCGTGATAAAAAAATAAATAAAGCCGTAAGACAATGAGTAGTTGTCTGGCCAGAAGAAAGAACTATATATATATATATATATATATATATATATATATATATATATAATGAGAATGAGTTACACAGTCCTATCTTCTATACAAGAGAAAGAAAAGAACTACTGCTGTCGCCTGAACTTCTTGGTCTTGCTTTTGAAATCAGCAGACTTGGCAGCAGGAGGATCCAACCCGTAGGATTTGTAGAATCTGGCGCGGAGGGTCTGGATATCCTCGAGATTGCTGGGCAGCTGAGGACTAAGATTGTGATGTCGTGTAGCCGAATCGATCTCATCTTCAATCTCCTTGGTGCAGAGTACACCACGAGAGGTCATGGGAGGAGACAACTTCCTGTAAGCATGAGCAACGAGTGGCAGCTTCTCCTTTGCTAGGATCAGTTGAATTTGAGCTCTGAGGTTGGCGTTGTATTGATGAAGAAATTCATCGAAGAGTTGATCAGTCGGAATCTCAGTAGGGTAGGATTGCCAAACGTAGTATCCTTTGATGAACTCTAATTTCAGTTCCTCCCATTCTCATTCAGATTCCAAGGTATCCATTTATCTACATGGAGTTTTCTTCGGATAAGTAGCTCTTGGTGCACCTCGCCTGTAGAACTTGGAAGACCTGGGTATCTGTTTCCTCCAGTCGAGAACTGGTTCTTTGGCCATTTTATCAGTCAGCTCTACGATCTTGGCCAAATCTTCCAGCTCTTTTTCTCTCCCGAGGGCCGCAGCTCTAGTGTCTCCTCTCCGGAGATTCAGTCCCCGTCGCGTTGCCTCCCAGGTGGCTCTGTCCTCTGCCTCCTGCTCAGGAGTAAGTTTTGGAAGATCTTTCATCCTCTGAGCAAGTGGTAGGTTATCAGTATCAGAGGGAGCCTTATCATCAGTAGATTGCTGAGCTTTCTTCTTTTTCTGCTCATCAAGGAGCTTTTGGGCTTGGCTCTTGGATATCTTGCCCATAAGCTTCCTTGGCTTCTTGGCCTTCTGAGCCTATTCCTCAAGACGTTGCTCATAGTCGAGCTCGTCCTGAAGCTTTAGAGCGACTCTTTTGTCGAACTCCTCCTGCTCCACTTTTGATTTGAATTTGGGCATCGGGGAAGGCGGCGGAGTAGATTCAGTAACCTTCTCCTTCCCCGG
The DNA here is from genome assembly GCA_028984105.1 of Lavandula angustifolia. Classification (NCBI taxonomy): domain Eukaryota; kingdom Viridiplantae; phylum Streptophyta; class Magnoliopsida; order Lamiales; family Lamiaceae; genus Lavandula; species Lavandula angustifolia. Next base: position 27,946,984 of record CM054804.1, read on the forward strand.
CCTTTGTGGTGGTAGTGGTTCGTCGTCTTGGTCCACATACTGAGCGACCTCCTCAATGTGCTGAGCTGAGGTTACTGAGCGACCTCCTCAATGTGCTGAGCTGAGGATGATCCTCCGGCCTGCTCATGCACCTGAGGCGCTGGTAGGATGGCTAGAATTTGGACTGCGGGAGGGGGTACTGAGCTGGCTTCAGCTTGTGCAGCTGAGCCTTCCCTCTTGGCAATATCTTTTGCCTCTGTCTTCGCCCACCTGGGCCGTCTCCGCCTCACCCTTATCTTCCCCCTTTTTGGCATCATCAACCAGGGTCAGACGGGTGCGGATGGCAACCACTTCCTTTTCTAGATTGAAAAGGATGTTCTTTATGGAAGTGGTGGTGGTGTCAAAATCTCTAACTGCATCACAGTAATGCTCCCAGTTAGTTTCTTGATCAGCGCGAATCTGCTGAATCTAGGCAGTTGTCTCTTGTCTCTGTGTCAGCAATAATGCGTCAAGAGAAGCAGTCATCTCTGTCTGGATGAGCTTGAGTGCCTCCGCTTATTTTTCTAAGGCTTTTTGTAGGCTAGAGGTGGCCACTCTGTTGCGCTCATCCATAGTTTTCTGGACAGTGGCAAGGCTCTGAGTCAGCTGCTCAGAAAACATTTTCTGCTGAGCTTGAAGGAGCTGCTGACTCTGAGCAGCCAAGTCCGCCTTCTGAGCGGCGAGTGCGGTCTGGACGATCTCCTGAATATCAAGAGATGGAGTAGGAGTCTCCGCGACCTTCATCATCTCGCTGGCTAGTCTGTCAACCGTCTCCGTCTAAGACTTTGTATATTGTGCCCACTTCAGGTGGACATCCTTAGCGAGGAGACGATTCTTGTCTCCCTAATTCCTGATAGCTCTGTTGATAGGCTTTGAGGACACGTAATTGATTGACTTGATCTGATAAGAACTAGTTCCGAGTCTCTGCTCAGATGTTGCGAGCTGTTGCTCTCGCTAGGCTTCGAGGCAACGGGGGCTTCACCTGATGTAGAAGGTGGAGGTGGTGATTTGCCCTTCTCGCTGGGAGTTTTACCCTCAGCAGATTCTTCCTGGTCTGCTTCCTTGGGCCGTGTCTGATCCTCATCATCATTATTATCGTCGTCGTCGTGATGGGATGGCTGCGATGGGCTGCTGGTATTTTGTTCAGAGGACCTCAGGCTGAGTCATCATTTTGTTCAGAGCATTCCAGATCTCAGGTCTCAGGTCTCAGGTCCTCGAACGAGGCTGAGTCATCATCATTTTGTTCACAGCATTCCAGATCTCATGTCCTCGAACGAGGCTAAGTCAGCGGGTTTCCCAAACCCGATAGCTGACTGTAAGCTCTGTTCTTCCGCCAGTAGGGACAACACTGACTGCTGCATTATCAGATCTTCGAGGATGTCCCAGCTTAGGAACCTCAGCAGCATTTGCGTCCTTGGCCTTATCGCGATATCGACCAGATCCTGATGTTTACATATTTCAGGGATCTGTGCAGCGACTTCTCCTGTGGCTCGGAGATGAGCCGACTGCAATGTCGTTCATTCAGGAGAGATTTCCTCTACTGGTTTATCATCCTCCTCCGGCTGAGTTTCCTTGGAACTGATACGCTGTACCTTGTCCTTGAGGGTCGCACCCTCTATCCCGGTATCAACGTCCAGTATGCTTTCCTCCTGAGGTGGTGGAGGAGAAGCAGGCTTTGCTGGAACCTCAGACGTTCCAGACTTTGCAAGCCTCTTTTTCTTCAGTGGGTCGGCTCGTGGAGGTAAGTCAGTAGAAGACCTTTTGAGAGCAGCTGGTCCACGGCCGACTGACTTCTCAGCAGCGACTCTGGTTTTGAACTTTATGAGCTTGCTGTCGAAGTATCGAGAGTCAGCAAAGGATGCATGAGTCGATACTGAGTCCTCTATCAGTATGGACATCTTCATCCTATACAATAGTTTGCCCACACTAATTGATCTTCTCTCTCCAGATTGTGCGGCGACAAACTTACGTGCTCGAGCCTTCACCGCCACATAGAACTCCATCCAAGCTTAACCCGGACACCATCAATGATTGCCATCATCAGCTGGAGTTTGGGCTTTGATAGCCGATTGAATGAGCCGGGGGCGCTCGTCGCATATGAGTGACGATGTATGCGAGCTCGCGGTACTCTGGCAAAAGTTGGTTCTTCGACAAAGCGGATTTGAAGGATATGTCGTCTCTTCCGCAGAACCGATGAACGTAGGAGTTGAGCTCCTTCTCCTTATATCCGGCTGGAGAGGCAGGAAGGTCGAAAGAGGCCTTCAGAGATGCCCTGATGTTGATGTCGGAGTGGCCGGATTCCCATTTCTGCGGGGCCACTTCTCTCATGTAAGCGAACAAGGATACCTCTCCCTCTGTACCTTCCAACGTCCGCTAGTTGTAATATACTTCGGCCACTTGGCGGGGGAGATACGACTTCGGCTGTTTTGTCACAAGAAGCTCTAGGCCAGACGCTTCTAGAGCCAAAAATATGGGCTCAAGGTACGGAAGGTCCGCCTTATGGAGAACCATCGTCGGCTCGAACTGAACCTTCAACTTGATGATCTCCTCGATGTTGGGTGGGGTCAATACGATCGCCATGTTACAAGAAAGATATAGCTTTGAGTTAGAGAGTGATCAGTTTGAGAAGAGGGAAAACTGAGTTTTAAAAAAGCTTCAAGGTATGAAAATGGCGTAAAGATAGATTAGAGTAAAAAGACGAGTGATTTTATAAGAAACGAAGATCAACAGGTTTTAATCGAACGGCTGGGATGAAAACTCGCTTTTTAATGACGGCTGTGATCTGATGTTATAAACGGAATGATTACTAAGGCCGCCTCTAACCTAGACCTACGTAAGATATGCGCAGTTAAAGTAAGGTGAGAAGACATGCATTAAATGCGTTGCAGGCAGCATTAAAGTCTAAGCTTTTTAAATGAAAACGGTTTCTACTGACTTAAACCTTAAAAACTTAATGGCAGGAAATAAATGCTCATTAATCTACTGAGTGCAAACGACTGATATCATAAATGCGAGCATACTTCTGATAATGTTAAGTATTTAAACTACGCAAACCTCTTCAGCTGAACTTTTACGATCAACTAGTTACCGTTAAGACTCAGGAGGACATTTGTTGTACTGATAACTTCGTTCCCCCTTACTATGTACTATCTGATTCACCCGACTGAATCAAGGTACTGATTCTTCTGACCTGTCGTACTGTTTCCTTCTACTGACTAGACTCAGTAGGATCCAGTAGACCTAGCTCAACTGATAGTTCTCTGAATCTGTTCTCTGCTAGTGGTTTGGTCAGTATGTCTGCCCTTTGTTTATCAGTATGGATCTTCTCCATTCTGATATCCTTCTTCTCGACATGGTCTCTGATGAAGTGGTGTCGGATATCCACGTGCTTGCATCTTGTATGAAGAACTGGGTTCTGAGTTATAGCAATCGCACTGGTGGAGTCGCAGTAGATGGACACTTCATCCTGAGAAATACCATAATCTCGCAATTGTTGTCGAAGCCAAAGGATCTGGGCACAGCAACTTCCAGTAGCCATATACTTAGCTTCAGTAGTGGACGTCGCCACTGAATGTTGTTTCTTCGAAAACCATGATATCAGCTTGCTGCCTAGGAACTGACATGTTCCAGAAGTTGACTTTCGATCTATCCTGCATCATGCATAATCAACATCAGAATAACCTGTTAGTATAAGATTATCATCAGCAGGATACCATAACCCAACATTAGGTGTTCCCTTTAGATATCGCAGAATCTTCTTGGCTGAGTCTAGATGACTTCGCTTGGGATTCGCCTGAAATCTTGCACATACACCTACAACATAAGTTATGTCAGGTCTGCTAGCTATTAAATATAATAAAGAACCAATAATAGCTCTATAATCAGTAGAGTTAACAGAAGCTCCCTCTTTGTCTAGATCGATTTTAAAATTCGCACTCATGGGGATCTTGACTGGCTTTCTTGAGTCGCAGCCAAATCTTTTCAGGAGGTCTCGAGTGTATTTGGCTTGATTGATGAATATTCCTTCAGGTGATTGCTTTACTTGAAATCCAAGGAAATAGTTCATCTCTCCCATCATAGACATCTCGAACTTCTTCTTCATCATTTTCTCGAATTGTTGACATATAGTCATGTTTCTGCAACCGAAAATGATGTCGTCCACGTAGATTTGCACCAGTAGGATGTCATCTCCTGACTTTATGTTGAATAGGGTGCGATCTACTGTCCCCTTCTGAAAACCTTTCTGAAGCAGAAAGTCTGATAGGGTATCATACCAAGCACTGGGTGCTTGTTTTAACCCATACAAAGCTTTCCGTCTGTACACCTGATGTCCTTGCTGAAAGCCGGGCGATTGTTCCACATAGACTTCTTCCTTCAGTACGCCGTTCAGAAACGCTGACTTTACATCCATTTGGTATACTTTAAACTTTTGATGTGTTGCATAGGCTAGGAACAGACGAATAGCTTCCAATCTGGCGACTGGGGCGAAAGTTTCATCAAAGTCTATTCCTTCTGCTTGACAGTATCCTTTGGCAACAAGTCGTGCTTTGTTTCTAACAATGACGTTGTTTTCATCTCGCTTGTTCTTGAACACCCACTTAGTGCCGATCACGTGCTGATGTCTAGGTCTGTCAACAAGCTCCCAAACTTCGTTTCGAACGAACTAGTTCAGCTCTTCTTGCATGGCAATGATCCAGTCAGCATCGTTAAGAGCATCCTCTATCGTCTGAGGTTCTTCTGTGGACAAGAAACAAGAATAGAGTGAGCTTTCTCCTTGACTTAATATGGATCTCGTCCTAATTGTTGCTGATGGATCTCCTATGATGAGATCAGAAGAGTGAGCGTCAAGCCATGAACGTTTGAGTTTGGCTTCTTCTTCTGAGATTACTTCTGCACAGTAAACAGGGGTGTTAGGCATTTCAGTAGTGTTGTTCTGTGACTGAAGCAGTTCAGTAAGAAGGTTAGGATCTACTGAGTTTCCAGGTTCAGGGGCATTTAGCTCAGGAACATTTGACGTTCCCCTGAGTTTATATTCTCAGTAGAGGTCTCAGTTGCCACTAGGGCTTCCTCATCGACCATTGTTACCTGATGTTGATTCTGTTCAGTAGAATCAACCAGGTCAGCTACAGTGCCAGTGGGATGGGTCTGAATTTCCTCATCGTCTGACTCATCATCCCAAAATGCTGGATCTTTTCTGCTTTATCGTTTAGTGCGAGATCCTGTAGCTTGCTGCTGACATCTTCAGTATTTGTCTTCTTAGATTTCCTGTCCTCAGTAACAAACTCGTCAAAGACAACATGAGGGCTTTCCTCCACGCAAAGGGTCCGATAGTTAAAGACTCTGAAAGCTTTACTGACTCGAGAGTATCCTAAGAATACTCCTTGATCAGATTTGCTATCAAAGACCTTCAACTGATCTTTTCCATTACTGTGAATAAAGCAAGGACAACCAAAAATATGAAAATGAGAAATATAAGGAATTCTCTCTTTCCATAGTTCGTAAGGTGTCTTCATGTGTTGCTGTGTAAGTAGTGAACGATTCTGAGTGTAGCAGGCGGTGTCAATAGCATCAGCCCAGAACTTTGAGGGTAGTCCAGAGTCTGCTAGGAGCGTTCTTGCTGATTCTTTAAGTGTTTTGTTCTTACGTTCAGCAAGTCCGTTCTGCTGAGGGGTGCGAGCTGCTGATGGCTCGTGCTGAATTCCCTCTTTATCTCAATACTCTTTTACTACTGAGTAGAGAAATTATGTTCCTCTGTCTGAGCGTATTCTTTGTATCTTGATGTCCTTTTCCACACTGAGTTTCTTCAGCAGATTGGGTAACTCAGTCTTGACATCAGATTTGTTGGCTATGAAGATGACCCACGTATATCTTGAGTAGTCATCAATAACGACGAGGGCATACTTCTTGCCTCTTATAGTCACTAGAGAAACTGGCCTGAATAAGTCCATGTGTAGCAGTTGAAGGATTCCATTAGTGGAAGGTGATGGAATTGGTGGATTGCTTTTCTTTGTCTGCTTTCCCTTCAAGCACACTTCACAATTTCTGTCTTTGATAAACGCTTCATTGGGCAGTCCCCTGACTTTAGAGTTCTTGGCTAGCTTGTTCATAGTCTTGAAGTTCTGGTGGCTGAGTCTCTTGTGCCACAACCATCCTGTTTTATTACTGGATTTTGTCTGAGCAAGCAAGCAAGCCTCATGTTCTGCGGTTTTCCAGTTTGCAACATAGATATTCTTTCTCCGCGAACCTGATAACACTATTTTCCCTATAGATTTTTCAATAACATCACATAAACCAGTGTCAAAGATAACTCTATTCAGATTATCACAGAATTGACTGACAAAAAGGAGATTACGTTGAAGTCCTTCAACATATGTTACTCTTGAACCGAGCGCTCCAATGTTCAGTGTTCCGTATCCCCTTGTATAACCTTTAGAGTTGTCACCAAACTCAATTATGGGACCATCTTCTTGTACGTAGTTGGTCATGTTGACCTTAGCCTTTTGAACGGCCTTGTTCTTCTTCTTCTGACTCTATGAACCCCTTCTGACTATAGGACATAATAATACGATCCATACTGAGCTGGATGTGTCAGCTGCAGCGGTCCATACTGATCAGCCTATTTGACTCTGTTGGTTCTCCCTTGACTGAACTGGGGTGATTTTGAGCTAATCTTCTTGTCAGATTTCTGATAGTTCGGATGAGGTGCCTTCATCTTCTGTTTGTTCATTGCTAGGGGGTTCAGTGATTCAGCGTTGATCGTCTCCCCATGAACAAACCTATCAGTCAGCTGATTCCCTTAGCGTGTGGGGGCAGATGAAGAGGCTCCATGGCTGAACCCGAGTCCCTCCTTGCAGTTTTTAGGCTTGTTGTTAGCTAGCATCGCCTCAAGCTCTCTCTCAGCTCCCATATATCGCTCTGTCATCAGGTTCCTCTAGACATCGTCACTCTTCTTGAGAGGTTCATGCTCTCTCTGAAGTCCTGAGAACTTCTGCTTCAGTAGACTTAATTCAGTATCCTTCTGAGTCAAGTCCTTGGTCATTACTGAGATCAGACCTTCTTGTTACTGAGACTTAGCCATCAGAGAGTTAAGCTCCACCCTCAGTCTCAAAACATGTCCTTCCGACTTTGTAGTAACCTGACTCTCCTGAGAAAGTCTCTGATTCTCCACTTTCAGGGTATCCAACTCCTGAAGAGACTTACTGAGCTGCAGACTCATCTGAATCTGCTTGTCGAGTAGTTCTTCATAGGCGATCGTGACGTGTAGATTCTCATCTGTACTTGAGATAGTGTCTTGTGTGCAGTGTGAAGAAGATTTAAATGGTTCGTGAGAATTTACCTCATCCTCTTCTCCTGTCATTAGACACTTTTCAGTATCTTCTTCAAGCTCTTGGGCCATAAAGGTAGCTTCATCATCTGATGAATCCATGAAGGAGTCGACTTCATCTGAGTCGTCTGAGATTTCACCAGCGATATAGGGTTGACGCTTCTTGATGAACTTCTCCCTTCGAGCTTTTCGTGCGGCTCTTTCAGCTGTGCTGAGCTAAGGATAGTCATATTGTCCTGGCTTCTTGCAGTTGTAGCAGGAGGTGACTCTGCTTTCTCTGTTCTCACTGTCTTTCGACTGTGAGGAATCCTCCTGTTTCTGCATTCAGAAGTATGTGGTTCAGGAGTGCGCTCAGGTGAGTATTCAGACTTACTTTTTGAGTCTCTGATGACTCTGGACAGTTTTCTACGGCGCTCCTTTTCCATCTGATATTTGATGGCAAGCAGTGCATATCGCTTAGCAAGGCTTCCTTCTTGTGGGTCACTGGTTGAAGGCTCAGCTTTGCTAGATGCTGGAGCTGCTGTGCTGACTGATGGTTTAAAAGTATGGTCAATCTGAGTGTCAGCTTTAGCTCTCTGCTTCTTTTGTGATAGACCGAACTCGAACTCCTGAGCTTTTAATTCTGAAAATATATGATCAGGAGAAATAATATCAAGATCAGAATGTCTGAGCAATGTAGGAAAGGGAGTCCAATATCCGTCTGGCAGTGCTCTCAAGATTTTGAGATTCGTCTCTCGGTTGGAGAACGTCTTTCCTAGCCAGTTGATAGTGTTCATCAGATCCGTAAATGTGATGTTAGGATCTTCAGTAGTGTCGCTGGGCATGAGAGACAGTCTCTCCAGCTTCTGGACTTCCAATGCTGACTTGTTAGCTTTAATCTTCTAAGTCCCCCGACTCCGTAGTGCTAGAGCATCCCAAAGTTCTTTGGCGGACTTGCAGTCTTGAACTCTTATGAGATATGAGTCGCATGAGGTGGTCAGTATGGCATTCCTGGTAACCCGGTCTAGATTGTGAAGCTTCTTCTCATCTGGAGTGAAAAGACTTCTATCTTTTGGAACCTTCTTCCCGGTTACTATTACTCCTCCTTGTGTTGGATCCTGGAGATCAACACTATCGATCATGGGTACGATAGGTCCGTTTTCCAAAACCTCTGTCATGGTGTCGTGGAGGAAAGTCAGATGTGCTTCCATTCTAACTCGCCATACCCCATAATTCTCTACTGAGAACATGGGAACCATCCAAATTCCTGACATATTAGAACATGGGTACTGAGGCCTGCTAGCTAACTGATGTTAGAATTCAGTACCGTTCAGTAAGAGTTCAGTAGCATACGGAATAGTGTAGGCCCGATTCAGTTGAGTTGAAAATGTTTTTATATAAAATTGTTTTAGTAGATTAGTGCACTCAGATTAAGCTTTGGTTAAACTCTGTTGTATGATTTTGGAAAACGGTTTTTAGTATGAACAGTAAATCAATGCAACAATAAATGAACACAGCGATTTTAAAGTGGTTCGGATAGCAAACAATCATACGTCCACTGTCCCGAAATGATCAGGAGGTTATTTTATTATAGTGAGTTAGTCTCAGTTGGTTTGTTCACTGGACAAACACTGGCCTTGAGGATTATACTGAGAAAGTCCCAATTTATAAGGATCAAATTATAAAGTTTGACAAACTCTCCAACGATGAAGTAGTCTTTACAATAAGAACAATTCAAGATATGAACTCCTTCGGGTCTAAGCTATATATATTTCAGTGGAGCTTAGGTTAGAGGGAAGGGAACAAGAAGGTGGCTTCTAGAGTGATGAACAATGAGGAATAATCTTTCCGTGTTCGTGTTTGATCACTTGGATACCAGAGGCTTTGGTTCTATTCAGCTTGGTTCCCTAGAGAAAGGATGTCGCCTTTCGCTTTGAGTGTTTCTCTGAACTTCTTGCGGAAAGCTTTGTAACTTGTTCATTTTATTGCTCGTAATCGCTCGTTCTTGTGTTCTCTGTCTTTGATTTGATTTTCCCTCTATTTATAGAGATGACCATGGATAGATCCGCTGGAGACGAACGATCCACATGTTACTCTCTTTGGGTAGCTAACGACTCTTTTAAGGAATCTCGCAGTCCTTTCCTCCATTTTCGGAAAGTTGTTAACTTGCAGCTTTTACCATAACTTTGACGACTGACTGCTCGTCATTGGTCGAGGCGTAGAAAGTAGTTGAGACACACAGACTTCACGGCATATACTGAAACTGACTTCTCTGATGTGAACAACCTCGAACGACTCTACTGATTTAACATAGAAGATCATCTGACAATCAAGGAGACTGTCAGGCTGTTGCTGAGTCTGACCTATGTTTAGTACTATACTCCTGCTGAGTCCAAGTCTACTGATGTTCGACTTTGAGTACAGTGAACTGCTCCTGCTGAGTCCAATTCTACCGACACCTTTCACTATGCTGCTCCTGCTGAGTTCAACACTACTGAATCTGAACACCTCTCAGTGTGCTGCTCCTGCTAAATCCAGCACTACTGAGTCTTCACTCCATGGTACTGAGGCGGATAGTCTACTGCGGGATCAGTATATAGAACTCTGAGCGTGAACCATATTGAGGAAATTCTACTGAGTCTGAAACTCTCATAGACTAAGACGTTACAATTACAACGAAAAGGCTCATCAATCAAGTTAGGGTTTTGGGATCAGCCAAATCTTCTAAGCAATATACTGTTGAATCATCTCCCAACAAATAACATGCTTAATAAATACTTATAACCTGTCAGCTGAATATAGTACTTAGCTAATACCACTGTGTGGACACCGAGTATGTTAGCACTTCCTTCTACCTTACTCAGTAGTACTGAGAGTAAGTTCTCCCTAACTCAGTACGTCCGGGATCGTCTTACTGAACTGAGTCAGTAGGATCCAGTAGACCTAGTTCTACTAAGAGTTCGTTGAATCTGATCTCAGCTAGAGGTTTGGTCAGTATGTCGGCCCTTTTCTTATCAGTATGGATTTTCTCCATTTTGATATCTTTCTTCTCGAGATGGCCTCGGATGAAGTGATGACGTATGTCCACGTGCTTGCATCTCGTATGAACATGATTCTGAGTGATTTCAACGACACTGGAACTGTCACAATAGATCGACACTCCATCTTGATAGACATCATAATCTCTCAACTATTGTCGCAGCCATAGGATTTGGGCTCAACAGCTTCCGGCAACCATATATTCAGCTTCAGTAGTGGACGTAACTACTGAGTGTTGTTTCTTTGAAAATCACGATATTAGCTAACTGCCTAGGAACTGACATATTCCTAAAGTCAATTTCCTGTCAATTCGACATCCTGCATAATCAGCATAAAAATAACTAGTTAGTTCAAGATTATCATCAGCAGGATACCATAACCAAACATCAGGTGTTCCTTTCAGTTATTGGAGAATCTTCTTTTGTGAGTTGATATGACTTCGCTTGGGATTTGCCTGAAATCTCGCGTATACACCTACAACATAGGTTATATTAGGTCTGGTGGTAGTTAAATATAGCAATGAACTAATAATAACACGATAATCAGTTGAATTAACATGTGGAGCAGCTGAAGGAGAAGGTGACGAAATTGGTGGATTGCTTGATCTGGTTTGCTTTCCCTTCAAGCATGCTTCATATTTCTTGTGTCTCTTGAATACTTCATTGGGTAGTCTTCGGACTTTAGCATCTCTTACTAGCTCGTTCATTAATTTGAAGTTCAGATGACTTAATCTTCTATGCCACTACCATGCCGTTCTATCATCTGACTTTGTATGTGCTAGCAAGCATGCTTCAAGTTCGATAGTTTTCTAATCAGCATAATAGATATTTCTTCTCCGAGAGCCTGATAACACAGTTTTCCTATAGATTATTCAAGAACATCACAAAAACATCCGTCAAAAGTCACTTTATTGGAGTTATCACATAATTAACTAACTGAAAGGAGATTATTTTGCCGTCCTTCAACATATGATACTCTGGGAACTATGGTAGTTCTTATCTTCAGTGTTCTGTATGCCCTTGTATATCCTTTAGAGTTGTCACCAAATTCAATTCCGGCTCCTTCTTTGCTGAACATAGTTGGTCAGCAAATTCTTTTGATGCGTTATGTATCATGAGCATCAGCTGTCCACGATCCATGATTCCTTTAGCTCCTGGAAAATAAAACCAAATTCAGGTACCCTTTGGGTTCAGGTTGGGTCCCTAAAGGTTAGTGGTTTTTGGGACCCAAATCTGTCTGATAACCCTGGCGGCTTCAGATATCTTTTTGCCCTTGTTGTCAGATGATCTTTCTGCTGAACAGGGAGATACTGACTTCTTTGTCTTCTAAGGCTCCGGTTTCTTCTTCTTCTGAACCTTAGGGCTTTTGATGTGGGACTCATAATAGTATGATCCATACGAGCTGGATGTGTTCGTTGTGGGTAGCCATACTGTTCTGCCCATCTGACCTTCTTGGTTCCCCTTGAGTTGGATCTTATTGTTCTGGGGCTTGAACTTCGGGTCATATTCTGGTAGCTGAGCTGAGGTGCTTACATCTTTTGTTTGTTCTTTGTCTGAGGGGTTTGAAGATTCAACATATTTCGTTGCCCCTTGGAAAAATCTGTCAGCCAGCTGATCTGAGCTTTTCTGTCCTGAAGTAGTTGCTTCATATGTATAATCAAGTTCTTCCTTCGTAGAACATGGTTTCTGTGATCTCAGCAACTTCTCAAAATTTTCTTTAGCTCCGAAGTATTGCTTAGTCATTAAGGTTCTCCAAACCTCATCACTTTTCCTTAGAGCTTCGTACTCAGCTCTGGACTGTGGTAGTTTCAGTTTCTTTCTCTGGGTTGTCCTTGGTCATAACTGATATCTGATATTCTTGTTGTTGAGACTTAGCTATCAGAGAATTTATCTCTTCTTTCTGTCTCAAAGCAAGTCATTCAGACTCAGTAGAGTCCTGACTCCTCATCGAAAGTCTTTGATTCTCAGCTCTCATGAGTTCCATCTCCTGAAGTGTTCTAGTTAACTGATTGCTCATCTGAATCTGTTCCTCCAACAGTTCTTCATATGCAAGAACCACATCCAATAGTTCACCTTCAATAGAGCTTGTGTCGTGTGTACATGGTGAAGAGGGGTATATATTAGAATTAGAGTTTACCACAACCTCTTCTCAGCCATAAGACACAGTTCAGTATCTTCTTCAGCTTCGATGCATGAATACTGCTTCATCATTGGGTGATTCCATGAACAACTCTTCATCACTCAAGCAATCGGATAGCTCTCCAGCTATATATGCTTGCCTCTTTCTGATGAGCTTGTCTCTCCTAGCTTTCCTTTCTTCTCTTTCAGATGTCGTGAGCTCTGGACATTTATATTGCTAATGCCAGTCTTTTTAGCAGTTGTAACACGTTGAGCTTCTGCCTTATTTTCTTGGTATCTCATTCTGTCCAATCGAGGCAGTCTCCGTGTTCCTGCATTCAGGTAGAGATTTAGATTCACTTGTTTTCTTGCTTTTTGAAGCTCTCTTCAACTTCATCTTTCTGAACTTCTCCTTCTCATTTTGGTAGTTAACGGCAAGGAGAACGTATTTCTCAGCTAAGTTATCAACGATTGGGATCGTCATTGAACTTCCAGGTGATTGACTTGTTACCGAGGGACTTGCTCCAAGTGTGCTGACTGTTGCCTTATGAGCATGATCCATTAGCATTTCACTCTTAGCACTTGGGTATACAGAAGATTGAACTCAAACTCCTCTGCTTTCAGTTCTAAAAATATATAATCAGGAGTAATAGAGTTTAAGTCAGTTCTTCGCAAACAAGTAGCAAACGAGTACCACTTGGGCCTAGTAAGAGCCCTTAGAAAATTGAGAGTATGAATGAAGAAATGAAGATATCTACTTATAGTCGTAGTGACTTTACAGTTTCAAACACAAGGGTTTGATTTTCTCCAACTATGAAGGAGTTCTTACAATAAGAACAGTTCAGAAAGCTGAACTCCTTCGAGTTTTCTAAGCTAATTGTTGGTCTTGAGATTAAATAAATATGACCCATATGTAGCACGAGTAGTCATCAATGACCACTAAAGCATACTTCTTGCCTCTGATCGTCACCGGAGAGACTGGACCGAATAAATCCATGTGTAGCAGTTGAAGGATTGGATCAGTGGAAGGAGATGGAACAGGAGGATTTTGATTCCTTGTTTGCTTTCCCTTCAGGTATGCTTCACACTGAGTGTCTTTGCTGAATATTTCATTCGGCAGTCCTCTTGCTAGAGTGTTTCTAGCTAGCTTGTTGAGCGTCTTGAAGTTGAGATGACAGAGTCTTCTGTGCCAGAGCCACCCCGTTCTGTTGTCGTTCTTTGCCAACAAACAAGCTTCAGGTTCAGCTGAGTTCCAGTCAGCTACATAGATATTCTTTTTGCGCGAACCTGACAACACTGTTTTTCCTGTAGATTTATCAATGACATCCCAGAAACCAGCGTAAAAAATTACTCTATTCGAGTTATCACAAAATTGACTAACAGAGAGAAGATTATGCTGAAGTCCTTCAACATATGATACTCTTGGAACTGTAGCGGTTCCAATGCTGAGTGTTCCATAGCCTCTGGTATAGCCTTTTGCGTTGTCTCCAAACTCGATTCTGGGTCCTTCTTCAGCAGTATAATTCTTCAGTAGGTCCTTCTTCAGCAGTATAATTCTTCAGTAGGTCCTTCTAGTATGTCATATGTCTTGAGCATCCGCTGTCCACACACCAAAGGTCCTTGTGCACCTGCAAAACAGAATTATATTCAGGTACCCTTTATTTTTGATTTTGGGTCCTTAGATGTTAGCTTTGGAAACCCAAATCTGTCTCACGACCCTGATGGTCTCAAACAGTTTCTTTCTACTCTCATCAAAATACTTGACCACTGGACTGGTCGATGCTGACTTCTGAGGCTTCACAGGTTCAGGAGTCCTGATCTTCTGAATTGGTGGACTACTGACCTTTGCCTTCTGATTGGATTTCTTCTTCCTTTTCTGACTTTTGGGTCCTCTTCTGACTATAGGATCATAGTAATATGACCCATATTGAGCTGGATGTGTCAGCTGTGGAGGTCCTTACTGATCAGCCCATTTAACTCTGCTCGTTCCCCCTTGACTGAACTGGGGTGATTTTTAGCTGATCTTCTTGTCAGAATGTTGATAGCTGGGATGAGGTGCCTTCATCTTCTGTTTGTTCTTTGCTAGGGGGTTCAGGATCTCAACATTGATAGTCTCCCCTTGAATAAATCTATCAGCTAGCTGGTTCTTTGAGTGTACGGGGGCAGATGAGGAGGCTCCATGACTGAATCCAAGTCCTTCAAAATATGATACTCTTGGAACTATAGCGGTTCCAAGGCTGAGTGTTCCATATCCTCTGGTATAGCCTTTTGCGTTGTCTCCAAACTCGATTCGGGGTCCTACTTCAGTAGTATAATTCTTTAGTAGGTCCTTTTGGTATGTCATGTGTCTTGAGCATCCGCTGTCCACATACCAAGGGTCCTTGTGCACCTGCAAAACAAAATTATATTTAGGTACCCTTTGTTTTTGATTTTGGGTCCTTAGATGTCAGTTTTGGAAACCCAGATCTGTCTTACGACCCTGGTGGTCTCAGACAATTTCTTTCCACTTTGATCAACATATTTGACTACTGGACTGGTCGATGCTGACTTCTGAGGCTTTTCAAGTTTAGGAGTCCTGATATTCTGAGTGGGTGGATTGCTGACCTCTGCCTTCTGTACGACTTTCTTCTTTTTCTTCTGACTCTTAGACCCTCTTCTGACTATTGGATCATAGTAATACGACCCATACTGAGCTGGATATGTCAGTTGCGGAGGTCCATACTGATCAGCCACTTATCTTTGCTAGTTCCCCCTTGAGTGAACTGGGGTGATTTGGAACTGATCTTCTTGTCAGAGTGCTGATAATTAGGATGAGTTGCCTTCATCTTTTGTTTGTTCTTGGCTAGGGGGTTCAGTATCTCTGCGTTGATGGTCTCCCCTTGAACAAACCTATCAGCTAACCGGTTTTCTGAGCCTACGGGGGCAGATGAGGAAGCTCCATGGTTGAATCCAAGTCCCTCCTTGCAATCCTTAGGCTTGTTGCTTGCTAGCATCACCTCAAGCTTCTTTTCTGCAACCATGTATCGCTCTGTCATCAGGTTTCTCCAGACATCATCACTTTTCTTTAGCAGTTCATGCTCGGTCTGAAGTCCTGACAGCTCTTGCTTCAGTAGACTCAGTTAAGTATCTTTCTGAGTCAAGTCATTGGTCAGTACTGAGATCTGATCTTCTTGATGTTGAGACTTGGCCATCAGAGAGTTTATCTCCTCCCTGAGTCTCAACACAAGTCCTTCTGATTCAGTAGCAAGCTGACTCTTCTGAGAAAGTCTCTGATTCTCCACTTTCAGGGTATCCAACTTATGAAGAGTTTTACTGAGCTGCATACTCATCTGAATCTGCTCGTCGATAAGTTCTTCATATGCGATTGCGACGTCCAGATTCTCATCTGCACCTGAAATGGTGTCGTGTGTGCAATGTGAAGAGGAATTACATGGAGCGTGAGAGTTTACCTCATTCTCTTCTCCTGCCATAAGACACTTTTCAGCATCTTCTTCAAGCTCTACGGCCATGAATGCCGCTTCATCATCAGATGAATCCATGAAGGAGTCGACTTCATCTGAGTTGTCTGAGAGTTCATCAGCTATGTATGCTTGACGTTTCTTGATGAACTTCTCCCTTCGAGCTTTGCGTGCTGCTCTCTCAGCAGTACTGAGCTCAGGATAGTCATACTGATAGTGTCCTGGCTTCTTGCAGTTGTAGCAGGTAGTGACTCTCTCATCTTTGCTTTCACTGTCTTTCGACTGAGCTGAGTCCTCCTGTTTCCTGCATTCAGAATTATGTGAGTCAGGAGTGCGCTTAGGTGTGTATTCAGACTTACCCTTGGAGTCTCTGACGACTTTTGAGAGCTTTCTGCGCCTCTCCTTCTCTTTCTGATACTTCGCGGCAAGCAGCGCGTACTTCTTAGCTAGGTTTCCTTCTTGTATTTAACTGAGTGAAGGTTCATCCTTACTAGACGCTGGTGTTTATGTGCTGACTGGTGCTTTAAAGGCATGATCGACTTGGATGTCAGCTTCAGCTCGCTGCTTCCTTTGAGGTAAACCAAACTCAAACTCCTCTGCCTTAAGTTCTGAAAAGATATGGTCAGGAGTAACAATATCTAAATCAGAATGACACAATAAAGTAGCAAAGGGAGTTCAGTGACCGTCTGGTTGTGCCCTCAAAATTTTGAAATTCATCTCTCGGTTGGAGAATGTCTTTCCCAGCTCGTTGATAGAGTTCATCAGATCCGTGAATCTGACGTTTAGATCTTAAATAGAGTCATCAGGCATGAGAGACAGTCTCTCCATCTTTTGAAGTTCCAGCGCAAGTTTGTTAGCTTTGATCTTCTGAGTCCCCGACTCAGTAGCGCTAGAGCACCCCAGAGTTCTTTTGCGGACTTGCAGTCCTGAACTCTTCCGAGATAGGAATATCTTAGAGTAGTTAGTATGGCGTTTCTGGCGACACGATCTAGGTTGTTGAGCTTCTTCTCCTCAGGGGTGAAGAGACTTCTGTCTTTAGGTACTTTATCTCCAGTCACCATGCCTCCTCCTTGTGCTGCTGTCTGGGTTACGACACTATCAATCATAGGAATGATAGGTCCGTCTTCCAGAACTTCTGTCATGCTGTCGTGGAGGGAAGTCAGGCGAGCCTCCATTCTGACCCGCCATACCCCGTAGTTCTCTACTGAGAACATGAGTACCATCCTGATTCCTGACATATCAGATATACTGAATAATGATATGAATGAAGAATGATATGCAGTGAAAATGTTTTCCGGATCCGTTCAAGTAGACCAGTTTCAGAACAACAAGAGTCTTATAGAACTCCTACTCTGATACCAATTGTTGGTCCGGAGATTAAATGTTAAGGTGTAGGGGGGGGGGGAGTGAATACACCTGAAAACCGATTTCTCAACTTTAACGCGAACAGTCCTTTTCAGGAGAGTGCCATACTGAATAAGTTCAGCAGACCAAATAAGCTGTTCTGGATCGCGTGGCAGAGTGACTGACTTGGCTGAGCCCTGCTAGCTGACTACAGTCAGAATTCAGTACCATTCAACAGAAGTTCAGTAGTGCGGAAATGTGTAGGTCCAAATTCAGTTGAGTTTTAGAAAACGTTTTTATTAAAACAGTTTTAGTATGTTAGTGCAATCTTTTAAGCTTGCTGAAACTCAGTTGAATGATTTTAGAAAATACTTTCAGTATGAACAGTAATCAATGCAACAATAAATAAAGAACACACAGAACACAACGATTTTAAAGTGGTTCGGATCCAACAATCCTACATCCACTGTCCCGAAAGATCAGGAAGCTATTTATTATACTGAGGTAGTCTCAGTTGGTTTGTACGCTGGACAAACGCTGGCCTTAGTGATTATACTGAGCAAGTCTCAGTTTACAATGTTATCAAACTAAGTGTTTGAAAAACTCTCCAACTATGAAGGAGTACTTTACAATAGGGACCAGTTCAGAATTGAACTCCTTCGTCTAAGCTATAGACATGAACAACTAAGCTTAGGTTAGAGGGATAGAGAACGAGAAAGTGGCTTCTAGAGCGACGAACGGTTAAGTAAAGACTTGGGTTCGTGTTCAGTCGCTTGGATACTAGAGGCTGTATAATTCTGGTTCAGCTTGGTTCCCTATGAGCGGATATGTCGTCTTTCGCCAGAGATTACTCTGTGAACTTCTTGCGAAAGACTTAAGACGTTTTGAATGCTCTGTATTTGTGTTCGCTCGTGTGTAGTTGTTGTTCGGTGGTGTTCGTGAGCTTCAATTTGATTTTATCCCTCTATTTATAGAGCAGAGATAAGGATAGATCCGTTGGAGACGACGATCGTTTGTCTCTCTCTTTTGGGTAGCTAACGGCTCTTTAAAAGTATGGTTGCAGTGTCCTTTCCCTCCATTTCTGGAAAGTTGTTGACTTGTAGCTTTAACAGATATAGGACATGTGGCTGCTTGTCATTGGTCGAGGTTCAGGAAAGTAGGTGAGACATAACAGACTTCAAGGGGATCTGAAGCTGACTTCTCTCTTCCTCATATTGACTCTGCTGATTTGACTTTAGAGAATCTGACAGTCAGAAGACTGTCTAGCCGTTGCTGAGTCTGATCTATATTCAGTAGCATGCTCCTGCTGAGTCGACTCAACTGAAGATCAACTCTGAGTTCAGTGAACTACTCCTGTTGAGTTCAGTTCTATTGACTCCTTTCAGTATACTGCTCCAGCTGAGTCCAATATCACTGAGTCTTCTACTTCTGGTACTGAGGCAGGTAATCTACTGAACGCCTGAACCAGATGCAGAGTGTCTACTGAGTCTGAATCCTCAGCGACAGAACAGAACACATTACAACTGAATGGTTCATCAGCCAAGATAGGGTTTTGGGATTTTCAAATCTTCAGTAAATATTCAGAGCACAGTGCTACTGAGTTATGTCTCAACTGATTGTGAGAAGACTGAATCATCTCCCAACACTAATGATATTACAATAAGCTCGCTTAGAATAGAGAAAGGGAAGTGATGAAACTCTAGAATTAAGAACTAGAAAGGATCTCTCTGCATGCAAGTTCTTCGCTGGGTTCGACTTTGAGTTTTTTAAAGCGTTTGTTCGCTTGAATGCTTGTGTTCCCGTGTCTTCTCTGCATGAAGACTCTTCTCTATTTATAGTTTTGACATATGAATATATTAGTTGGAGCTAGTCTAGATACGTGTCGAAAACGATAAGGAAAATGGCCATCTTCATTTTGAATGATACTGTAGAGATTCCATCTTTTTCAATCTTGGAAGCAGCTTTGTGTCAGAGCAGGTACACGGTCGACGACTTCTCATTGGTCGAGGTTAGCGAGTGGGCGAGGTTTGTTCAAACACCAAGAGCATTCTGAGTTAACTTCCTCTAATTCCTCGGACCTTTTACTAAATTGTCTCCTACTTCCATTCTTCTGAGATTTCAGCTCGTTGCTCGAATTCCTTAGCAGATTCAGTGGGTTATAGTATTCCCAACTGAGTTCCTGGTGCTGAGTTTTTCGGCTGAACGATAGATCCTACCAACTTCTTAACTCTAGCTAGCCTACTAAGCTCCTAACATGCTGAACTCAACTAAGCTATTACACTATACAATGTTCATCATTTCCTTTATTCATTAAGGATAATATAAACCCTTTCTATTTCAATTTCATCTTCTACCACATTTTTACTTTCTCTCTCTTCTCTCACTTCCCCATATTCTCTCTTACCTCTCTCTCCCCCCATCGTTTGACTTCTTTCGAAACAATAAATCAACATAAAATTCATTCTTGGTAACTTAAGTTATGATATTTTTGTAGCCTGTTTTTGTTGTTGTTCGTCATCTTCTCAAACTCGACTGTGTGTTTTTTTCCAGAATATGAATGTATCAATTAACTATTTAAAGTGTATCAAAATAGGCTTATTAAGTGTATCATGAACATAAACCATGTGAGTTTTTTTTTCACAATTTGAGTGTATCAATTAACTGCTTAAAGTGTATCAAAAAAGGCATATTAAGTACTCCCTCCGTCCCATTATTTATGTCCCATTGAGAGTGGATACAGTAATTAAGATAGTAGAGGTAAATGTGTAAAGTTGTGGTGTAAAAGTATAAAGGAGTGAGTCCACTTGCTTAGATTGATCGTGGTCCACTCATTTATTTCCTTATCTGGTATGGGACATAAATAATGGGACAATCAAAAAAGGCAACTGAGACATTAATAATGGAACGGAGGGAGTATATTATGAAACAGAACCATAGTAAGTGTATCACAATACACCTACAAAGTACAACTACAAAGTGTAATACTAATCAACTGCAAAGTGTACTATTAAATAGAATTCTACACTGCTTGCCCAAAAAAATAAAAATTGTACTACAAAAGTTCTACAAAGTGTATTACCAAGCATCTACAGAGTGTATTAGCAAGCAACCAAGAAGTGTATTACCAAAACATAATCAAATACAAATATATTATGCACCAATACCAGATATAACCATGTCTTTTACATGCCGAAGTCAATACATAATCATCAACAAATGGTATTACAAAGTGCAAATACTGTAACAAGAACAAAATTAGAAAGCAACAAAAAAATGACATTCAATTAGGGTTTTGAATTGGGGGAAAATAGAGTAACAAGAACAAAATGCTTTTCAATTAGGGTCTTGAATTGGGGGGAAATAGTGTAACAAGAACAAAATCCACAACAATTAGGGTTTTAAATTTAGGGAACAATTAAAAAGGAACCCGCGCCGCCGTCTCCCCGAGGATGCTTCGCTGCCCCTCCATCGACATGTCCACGGACGGTGCCTCCGTCCGCAAGCACAATCACACCACCAACAACAACCTTCGTCGCTGCATTGCCCGAGGAAGTCGTAGCCATCACGAACCGAAGGAAGATCGAGGAAGAGGGAAGAACTCATCGCCGTTTCTCTACCTATATGGTGAAACTCACCTCGCGTCTGGGAAACTCGTCCGAGAAGGTAGATCAAGGAAGAGGGAAGATTGTTCCACCGTTTCTCTCGCTAGCGTATGGAGGCGAGTGGGTGGCTTTGGTGCGCCGCCTGTGTCGCTCATTGGTGAAGAAGGAATTGAAAAGAGTGGAAAATGAAAAGAAAGACCTCCCCCCCCCCCGCACCCACACACACACACACACATTTGAATTGAATTTGTTGAGAGAGAGATAGCAAAATAGTAAGAGAGAGAAAAGAGAGATAAAGCGAAACAGTATCGCTCATTTGAATTTTAAGTTGACATTAATTTACAATCGTTGGATCGACCTAATTGGATCAATTTAATAACTATTACTTGTTTCTACTTTCTACTATAGTCTATGTTTACACAAGAACCTAACCCCATATATATATATATATATATATATTCCCTACCAATGATGTATGCAACTATTGTAAGTGATACATATATTTAGTAAAAATGATATATTTATTTATACCAATTGATATAGTAGATAAACAGTGATGTATTTTTTGGTAAAAATTGATTGTTTAAGATCAAGTGATACATTTGTTAAAAATAAATTATACTTCTATTAATAGAAAGTGATACATTCAAAATAATAGATACAATAGATAAACAATGATGTATTTTTTTTTTGTAAAAATTGAGTTTGTTTCAGATCAAGTGATACTTTTGTTAAAAATAAATTATACTTTTATTAATAGAAAGTGATACATTCGGAATAATTGATACATTTTCATGTCAAATAATACTTTTATTAAAATCAATGATACTTTATTCCTTTTCAAGTGTTAACTACCCGTGATCGGACTCCTCGTAAACCTATACAAACAGTGCAAGCAAATACCACACATAACAAAGTCAATCAAAGAGTAAGAGTGTATGACGTAACTATACATTATCCATGACTAAAACTAGAGAATATACATGGGCTCTGTAGAAGTCATTAGCAAATTGATAATGTGTGATAACACATGTAAAAAACTTAGAAAACAAGATCAACAATTTCAAGTTATGCCATGTTTGGTCACAACTGATTGGTAAATTGAACTGAGAAATCAATCAGGATTACAAACTGCTATTATCGTCCCCAAATATAAAACGACGACGTCTCGAGGATTGCAGCACCGCAAGATCTTCGAGCTCCGGTCAAATGGACTTTCCGGTGAGGACAGGACTGCTGAAGACTTTGAGCTAAGAATGCAGACTTGAGCTAAAAATGCTTGTTGTGTTGTTGTGTGTTGAAATGCAATGATATCTGGCATATTTATAGGCTGTTCCACCCAGGTGAATTATTGCTGGAGCATTAACTCGTCAGGTAGTGGAGATGGTAAGTGGAGAGGTGGACTCCTGAACAGTCTCATTTTAGAGACTTCCAAAAAGAGATACTCTGGTGCAGCAGGAGCACTGCACCAAGCACTGGAGTAGGCTACCAATGTTGATCTGGGCCAGTCCACACAAGTCCGCACAAGTCCAATGCCAAGTCCAACAACCAATCCTTGGACACGGACGCGGATCGGAATCGGAACCGGGGCCGTGCACGGGCGCAGGTGCGGTGCGGTGCGCCACTCCGCGTGTGAGGCGGTCGGCGAAAAGGCTCGCGCGCATGAGCATGTGTGGCCCAAGCCCACCACATGTCACTTTGTTATCTCCTACTAAATCGTAGAGACTTAAATACCACACAAAACATTACACATTAATCAATGTGGGACATTGATTAATGTAATAACTCTCCAAAACCCGAATTAGGTAAGTTTCTCCACTTTAGATAATATATTAGTTTTGTCCCCCCAAACTTCGAGCCACTATTTGTCACTCACCGAAAATCGGAATCGAGAAATTAAGCACATTATAATTATCTACTCGAAACGTAGATCAACATCATATATCTCAATTCATAAATCGGATAATCGAGGCTCGTAAAGACAATTAAACGAACTGAATTTTGCCCAAGTCAAATTAGAATTTAATGCTAATTAAATTTCCATAATAACAAAAAATATATTTATAAATAATATATATATTACAAACGATTTTCCAACATCTAAATGGGAGTCTCAGTCCTCGAAGTCCTCAACAGATGTCCATCAGTACCTTGTAAACAAATCAAATATAGTATTAAATCATTTCATGTATAAAATCTCGAATCTGAATATAAATCTTAATGCGAATGCTAATGTTTCAGATTAGAAAGATGTTCTTTATTAGGCAACCAAGTATGAATGCAACACATTCAACATTCAACAACTTAATATCATTAATCATTCACAAGAATTTATACCATTTGAATATTCGAACATGAGCTAGTTAAAATACACAACCTCATGACAAGTGCAACACTCGCAAAAGTAAAGAACTACTTCGATTTGGTAAAAAAAAATAAAGATCGCATGAACAATAAGGTCTTATGGTGTTAACTGTTAATACTGATATCCTGCTTACAGTTTGGTAACAATTAACTTAAAACATCAAGAATAGAATCTTTTAATATTAAAGTATCAATTAAAGTAGTTGAAGGTACCGATTTGATTAACTTCCAATACTAACACAACTTACAATGTGATCAATGGGCTAAATTGAGCTCACATGTCGGCAAAAAGTCACTTAAACATGATGACATTACCTTTTGTTATACCCCGACGTAATCAACAGATTTGCACTCTTCGAGAGTCTTTCCTGCTACCGAAAAGCCATCGAAGTTTGGGAGAGTCGACTTCAAAAGGTGGCAATAAAAGATGTTTTATTTGACAACATTGGGGTTCCCTACCGTGCTGAGGGAGAATGTGTCGGCCCCTCCAAGTAAAATTGAAGAGAATGTTGAAGTCCACATAGCCTATGAAGATTGGTTAACATCAGATTACTTATGTAAACATTTTATGCTTAGTAGACTAGATAATAGCTTGTATAGCGTGTATGTGAATGCAAAGACCTCCAATGATATTTGGGAGACACTTGATAAGAAATATTATAGTGATGATACAGGTTCCAAGAAGTTTGTAGTTTCCATGTTTATGGACTACAAAATGGTGGATTCTTGTCCGGTTATGGACCAAGTGCAAGAGTTTCAACTCATCGTGCACGATGCCCTTGTCGAAGGAATGCTTTTGCCGGATGCTTTCACTGTCGCCTGTCGCCACCGTGATAGAAAAGCTTCCCCCAAGATGGAAGGACTTCAAAAACTATTCGAAGCAAAAGCGAAAGGAGATGATGCTTGAAGACCTCGTTGTCAAGCTCCGCATCAAGTCTGATGTGAGAAAGCAAGATGGAATGGACAAAGCACCAATGGATCCAAGAGTCAACCTTCTAGAGAAAGGCGGGAACTCCAATAACTTTAAAAGAGGGTGTCCAAATAGCAACAACAAATGCAAGAGCAAGGTAGAGGCTCACAAGTTTGAAGAAGAGGTCTATAATTTCTTCTATCGTCGTCGTGGTCTGCCTTTTTTGTTTGAATCGGTATTGCAGAGTGCGCAGTTGATTTTTTAGGGTTGTCACTCTGTGTGGATTCTTTTGGATGGGGGAGAGGACATCGAAACTTGGGAAGTTGCTTTCTCGTTAGTGAAAATAGAAATGAACGGTGGATTGAGGATTGAAACAGAGAGCGGACAACATTCAATAGGGGATGATGCCAAAGCCAAGTTAAACGTGGAGTATAAAGCAACAGAATCATGTAAAGATACAGAAATGACGCATTCTGTGGCAATTGAGGCTATAATTTTAGTGAACCACGTCTTTGCATCCCTTCGTCACTCCGGACTGAAGCAGTTCATTTCTGGAACGCGATATGCTCCTTCCTGGCATGTTATCGAGTTTTATTTCTATTTGAAGGAGGAAGATAAGACACTTTCAAAGTTTTATATTTCGTGCGATCAACATCCGGAGGGAACGACTGTTGAATATGATTTTTTTGAAGCACTAACGAAGTATCTCCGTCTACCTCACGAATGTGTTCTTCCGTACGCTTATCAGATCTCTAAAGAGGATACTTACATTCAGAGATTCACCGGGGATAAGAAGGCTCAATTCAAGACACAAGTCAAGAACTTGCTGAAGCCTAGGTACAAGGCCATTCTCTATATTATGACTCATTGCTTGTTCTGCAAGTTTGGGTCTAATGATCAGCTCTCTAAGGCTGGTCTGAGGATAATGATGGTTGTAGATGATGAGGTTAATGTGGGATGAGCCTCTCATTTCCTCCGAGAATTTATGCATGTAGCTTTAGGATGCAAAACTGAGAAGACAGATCGACCCAGCATCTATACTAGCTTGTTGGTTCAGCACAATGCATTTAAGTGGGCCATGGAAATCTCCTATCTACTGATCATAGTCGCTGAAGAGATGGGTTTACCAATATTCAATGGAGACTAGTACAACCGTACGACTCCTCCAAGATGCTGAAATTTACAGATGGTAACAAAATGCTTCAAGCTGTCGGAAGCAAACTTGGCCCAGTAAAGCCTACCGCCTCCCCTGCACCCAAAGCTGATAAACACAAGGCTGATAAGCCTAAAGTGACCAAGTCTTAAATTGAGAAACCCAAGAAGAAATTGAAGCCTGCTGAGAAGGATACTCAGCCTGAGAAGGCCAGTGTCGATTTGAAACGCAAGAGGCCTTAGTCTGAGCCTATAAAGGAGATTAAAACCGATAAGTTTATCACAATCGCTGAGGGCTCTATAGAAGAAGAGGATCCCTCACTCCAATTGGTCAAGAAACCTAGGACTGTCGATCTGACATAGTCTCAACCTATGACTTTTGTAGTCAGAACTGTAGATTTCAGTGAACCACACGGGAAGTCACGGCTCCCCTGAGCCTGAGACTCAAACTGAGGAAATTGCTAAGTAAATAGTTGTCGTTCCAACTGTGGAGGCTTTTGAACGGTCTGGAGGTCCCTCTGGACCTCAGTCCACGGAGTTGGACATATCTCGGGTGGAGATGCTCATTGTTAGCTCAGAATTTTTACAACCCGAAATGATCCTGGCTTCAGCCTCCAATGTTCATGCTCCTTCCTCTCAGCCTGTGGAAGAGGAACCATTTACTGCATCAGCTTCACCCTATCATGATGTTGATATTAAGATAGTGGATGTTCCCTATTCCTCTTAACCCATTATTGAAAAGGCCGGTGTCAAGCAACCTATTGTTGAGGAATTTCCACGCACAACTGCTGGTGGATCTGAGTCCGATGATGGACTTGAAATGGAGAGTGTGGAGACATCTCCCATCCGGACTTTTAAGAACCCTGCTTAGCTCACAGTCTCAGACTTCTACCAGCAGATCTCTGTTCTACCCATGGATCAGATGCTTGAAGAGTCATCCGATGCTGAGGATGTGCCTTCGGATAATGAGCAGGAGGCTCAAAATATAGGTGTTACGTTGCTCAACAAGGTCTAAAATGGAGATTTTAACACGGTTCTCACTCTAATTCCTGAATTGTCAGAGCACAAGGAGATCTTGGAGATCGCTGCTCGCGCCCAGAACCTTTATTATATATATTATATATTATATAAGGTATTTTTGTGTTTATGACAAATATGAAAATTAAAATGAAATGTGTTAGGATCAAGAGGAGGCTTTAGAATCAATGATTTATATTCATGTTTATTGACATTTTATAAAGTTTGATATAAAATTAAAATCAAATGTGTTAGGGTCAAGAGGAGGCTTTAGGTCAAAATTATTTATTATGTATGATTTATATTCATATTTATTGACATTTATATAGTTTAGATATATGTGTACGCCATGTAGTCGTCGTATTAAATCCTATAATTTTAACAATTTTTTTTTTCAGAAAATGATTGATGGTGATAGTCACGAGGAGAAATTGTTGCATTTAAGTTATTGTTTTTAGTTTACTGACTTTATTTGCCTTTTAGAATGTTATACTTAAGACTTTATCTGATTATGAAAGAATTTAAATTACACAATAATTTTTATGCAATAGAAATATTTGAAATATTTTAAAATATGAATGAAATAACGTGTCATCTAGCTTCATTATAAGAATTTAGGCGTTACAAGTTCTATATAATGTCTCTTTCAAATGTTTAGATTTTACCTTCCTAAATTTGCCTCTAAGAGCAGTTAATAAGTGATTTAAATTTATTTACATCCACTGTATTAGTATTTGCAATACTTACCAGCTAAAATGCATGTATTTTACTATGGTGGTTTTTTCACCAAAGTTCATCCATTTAGAAATTTAAGCTTTATTATTATTATTATTATTATTATTTTTTTATTTTTTTTTAATTTTTTTTTGAAGTAACATTAATCTAAAGCGCCTGACATGTAAGCATTTTATCATTTTAAAATGCGCTACTATTAAAAACCAAAATGCGTGAAGAAAAAAGTGTGCAATAGTGTGTCCTGACTTGGCATATTGATTTTATTTTTAACTTTTCCAATTCATTAAATATTTTTATCATTTTCATTTCATTTTATTATTAACTTTCCAAACACTTTTCTCCTAATTGACGAACAATCCCATTGTTTCATTCTGCGCTGTTTTTTTTAGAGCCATCGTGCTTCTTCAAAATGACATCGTAAGGTTAAATTCTTACATTCAGATTTGTAGGAGTTGGTCTTCTTCTAATCTCGGCTTCAGGTCTCCTACAATTGCGCTCTACTTTAACCGTCTGCCACTGCGGAATTCGAAATTTTCTTTGTTCTAGGTGTGTGTCTCCATATTCACTTTCCAGCGTTAAAATAAAATTTCATTATTCGATTAGGCTATGCTCGAGGTGGTTTCCTGGCTTGCCATGTAGGGAGTTTGGAGATAGAGAATATTAAGAGAGGTCACATTAAAGGTTGGTGGAGATGGAATAACTTCCGTTGTCATTAGCGTTGTTCTGGTGAATTGGATAGAATCCTTGATCGGAGTTCGGTACGGATTTCTAGAGTTGCATGTTTCTCATTTTCGTGGGTTGATCTGATTTTGGTGTAACAAAATTGAGATCTTGATCCAATGAATTTGGTGTTGGGATCATCTTTCATTTTTATTCATTTTAGTGTTTAGTTACTTTGGCATCAAAACAAAAATGATACGTGCTGGGAATTGCTGAATTACATGGATCTTGCTTTATGCATTACTAAATAATCAAAAGCATTTTGTAGTAAAATTTTAAGGGACCTATCCATGTAATTATTTGAATGTTACAAAAATTAATTGCAAAAACTAGAAAATTTAATTTCTTTTTAATTTTGACTTCAGATCATTTATGTTGATGTATTTGAAAAGGGAGGCCTTTAAAGTGGGTTCCTACTATTGCGTGTGATTTATCATCGTCTCTTACATTATTTATTCTTATAATATTCTTCTCATGCTGAAACAACTTAATTTTGTCTCATACATCAGAATGTGTTCATTGATTGATATCAGAGTCTTAACCTGTTTTGTTTAACATATTTCTTCAGCTATTGGAATTTAATGGTATCTTAACAACTGTTTTCTTCTTGCAGTATAATAATTTTTACTAGGAGTGGGTTAGTGTATATTTATGAAATTAACACTCACTTCATACCATGTTATCATATTGTGTATATGAGAGTTGAACCTTATATTCCACTGCTCGTCTTATCGCTTTAATTATTAGCCTATATTATTAAAAGACAAATTGTGTGAAAATTTTCATGCGACTTTTGATTTTATCCTTTCCCCGCCTCCTTCAAGACTCTCAACGCACAGTTCCGTTAAATTAACTAGGGGTGTAATGGTTCGGTTCGATTCGATTTTTAGTACAATTTAGGAACCGAACCAAACATATGAAAGTGGTTCGGTTCGGATCGATTTAAATTGTACTTTACTTTTGGAACCGAACCGAACCGCTTAGAAATGTTTCGGTTCGGTTTGGTTCATCGGTTCTACCTTTTTTAAATCCTAAATAGATTTTTTTGAACCATAATATTTCATACATGCTTAACGTGAATGAAATCCAAGCACGACAACTCCAAAATATTAACAGAATATAAATATACTAAACATAACTACAAAAGTTAATCTCCAACTAGGGCTCCAAAATATTAACAAAATATAAATATACTTAACATAACTACAATAGTTAATCTCCAACTAGGGGAAACAAATTCATGACTCACAATCCACATAGGCAGTAGCAAAATGAAACAACTTCATGACTCCACGTAAATGGATGAACTAAGAACTCCCAGAAAAAAATCCTACAGATAGAGGACTTGCTGTTCAACTTTTACTTTTGGTAGAAAAAGTGAAAATAGTATTGAAAATGAATTAAGAAATGAGAAAGAAGATGTAAATAAGAATTGAAAAGACAGAAGAGTGGTGTAGTCATGACTCAGTTGTGCGGCGTGCCCTAGTATAATATTGCCCTAGTGTGCGGCGTGCCCTACTGTCCTAGTGTAATAGTTGTATTAACATCTCTTTTTCAATTTTTTTGATTACATATTTACATATATATCAATTACCTACTATACCTTAGTAATCACATATTAGTATACTAGCTAGTAAGTAAGTAGTAGGTAGTATTAACAAAAATCTTTATATTTCATTCGATTCTATTGATTCGGTTCGGTTTGAGCGGTTTCTAAACCTTTAAAACCGTGAACTGAACCGATTGTAAACGATTTCGAAAAATATAAACCAAACCGAACCACAAAACCAAATCGAACTGCATTTTTTGATTTGGTTCGATTTGGTTCCGTCGGTTTCGCGGTTCGGACCAGACCACTTACACCCCTAAAATTAACACAGTTTATGCTGAATCAGGTCGTCGTACAGATCCCAGGCACATACCGTTTCCTGCTTTCACCATTTATAACTTCCTTTTTTACACGCCATTTCGATCTCCATCCTCCTCTGTCTCATCTCATTCAACATCACTCGAACAAGGGATGGCGTAGGCGACACCAAAGGGCTGCACATGTTTTGTGAAAACTCAAGCCGATGGTTTGCGCGAATTTGTTGGTTCATTTTCGGTGATTGATCGGTGGATTCTGGCATTTTGCGTTTCTTGATTTGCGCTCCAAGAATGATTCAAATTATGGCTTTAATCACTTCAATTCTCTTCGTCGTTTCTTCAGAAATTCCAAGGAAATCCTCGGGTTACTGTGAGTATTATCATCAATTCCAATTTCTTGTTATTGGTCCTTAATTTTCACAGAATTTTGCAGAGCTTGTTGATAGTGCTGCCGATTTTTCTGGCCGTTATGCGTTGTTGATTTTGTTCTTTTTTTAGGGCTAATTGAACATAATTGGGAAGGTTAATTTTATCAAACTAAATACAAATCATCCCAATTCAACCAATAGAGAAATTTTAGTGGCGTTACGTTATAACATGCTTTCATTCTTCTTCCTATACGTTTGAGAATTATTAAGTAGTCACTGGCTAGAAAAATGCATACAAGAATGATGTTACATCTATCTATATGTTAATATCCTAAACTATTGGGAAGCATTCCTATACATTAAAATTTCATATTTTGATTGCGTTAATTTTTTTAAAATTGTTTAATTTCAGTGTCTCTTTTAGTATTTCAGAGATTTATATTACTGAGGTTAAAAAAAAAAAAAAAAAAACTTCTCTCTTCTTTCTTCCTTCTTTTTTGAAAATTAATATCCTAATTTTTGCAGTGATATTTTTATATTTGTCTTCTCATGTCTCATTGAGTACTAATTTCGAGATTATGTGTTGAGATGGAGAAGAATAATTTGTTCTTAGCTTATGCTATCCATTGTGATATTTGTATATTCTCTATTTATGCTTTTTGTGAACCATTCATGAATATTCAGAGTTTTCCATCGATTCACTCTACATATGATATCATCATATTGGGCGGTTTTGTTAAAATGCATATAGCTCAAACCATTTACAGCTCTTGATTGAATATGAGAACATGAGAAAACTTGAGTAAAATGTAAAACAAAGTCCATAAGCTTGCAATTTTTATGCATAAGAAAACATAAATTCTATTCTTCTATGTATATATATTTGTCTATTTTTGGATCTTGACGAAGTGCTTTGTGTTTTGTTGGAGCGAGGGAGAAATTCTGCTACTATATGGAACAAGCTAAGTTTATTGAAGTACTGACTCGTGTTAATGACACACAGTTGATTTCTATATATTCAACTTCCCATATATTTATGAATCTGTTGTCATCGACATCAATCCATCTAATAGGGACATGTCAGATGATTGGGAGAAAGAAATCTCTCAAGTTATGACTGCGTAATGCGCGGCTCAAAGAAGGGTTAACATTCTGCCAAAACTCCCAATAAACATGCTTATTGCATTTCACACACTTTTGTATACAAGCTAATTGTATGTTATTTAGGTTTTTTACTCACTTGTCTGTTCTTGATGGATAATTAGATACATCAGAGAAGGTAGCACCATGTGTAACGGGAGTCATGTAACAGAATGAAAATGCACTAATGATCGATCCCCCACGGGAGCCCTTCTCAATCGAATGCCAGTTGAGCAAATGCATCATTGCGGCGAGTCTTGAAGCCGTTGTTTTGAGATGGGAGGACACTTTGAAAGTTATATCACACCAATTTAGCAGGGGAGATACATATCTGCATTGGTGTTCTTGAGAGAAAGAAACTGAAAATCCTAATCTCACATCAAAGGTGTTGATCAAATGTATGGTTGTTGCGTTTTGAATCTCTTTGGTGTAGAATTGTTATATGACAGAACAGTGGATGGAGATTAACAAGAAGTTAGAATATTCATTTTTGTTTTTTCCCCTTTTTTATCTTATAATTGATTTTGTCAAATGATACCTTATGGCTTGTTGAAGGAGATAGTGTATACGCTTTTTTTAATCATCAGCTCATGCATGTTTATTTGCTTCAGTTCATATTCTTTTTGGCTTTGTAAATGCGTCACTTTTTATTTCCTTCAGATTATACTTCAAACAACTACAAGCAATCAATTCAACATTTATTATGGCGGATCCGAATAAAAAATAATGGGACATGAAATTATTATTTGGAAGAGTAAGGTGAAATTTGGAATTTTAAGAAATAAAATAACAATTCTCTAAGAAAAAATCATATACATGTTATAAATTAAAAGAATACGAGAATAATAGAGAGAGCGGGTATAAGATGTGTATTATTATAAGGGTGAAGATCTCTA
Source organism: Lavandula angustifolia (assembly GCA_028984105.1). Lineage (NCBI taxonomy): Eukaryota > Viridiplantae > Streptophyta > Magnoliopsida > Lamiales > Lamiaceae > Lavandula > Lavandula angustifolia. The sequence goes on from CM054804.1 coordinate 27,979,033, forward strand.
TTTATAGAGTATAAGATGGGCTCATGGACTTTTAGTGTTTACATGGTCATCACAATATATGGTAAATATATATATAATAGTATATTTACAACACTCCCCCCTTGATTGACCACTCCTAAAAGAAACTGCTGCCTCGTTAAAACCTTGCCAGAAAAAAACCATTGAGATAAAAACTAGTCGACGGAAAAAGAGTATAGCTCTTCCACCTCAATATAGTCATTGTTGATCCTTGAGTCGGCGTTGGTAATGCCCATGTAAAGAATGTTGACGTTGGTAATGCCTATGTAAAGAATCCGCTAGATTGTCACTTGAGTGAATTTGCTGGATGTTGATGCCGCCACTCTTTTGGAGATCATGTGTTGTATTGTCTCTTTTATAAATTAATCTCAATGACTCATTTACTCATGTATTGCATCGGATGCCTCGTTAAAAACCTTAACTAAGAAAACCCTTTGAGAAAAAACTCAGAAAGAAAAAAAAGAGTACAACCATTTGACCTTCAGGGTCATTTGACCTTCAGGATTCAGTCTAATCTTTAGAATTATTTACAATTTGTTACTTCCCCTTAAGATAACAATCTTCAAGGTTATCTTTAAGGTCTACACTAATATGTGCAACACAAGTTTAATTATCCTCATAGAGAATATCATGGAATATGTCAATATATCATTACTCTCATAAATAGACCAATATCATATTTGTCTCGAAAATAACAAAGGATGGTCAATACCATTTCAAATTCTCCAATTGCACATAAGCAAGAACTTCTGGTCCTCATCTTTGTTATTTTCTATGGTCTAAATGAGTCTCCATCGACTTCAAGTGATTGAAGCAACCATTAGGTAGCTATGTGGATGAAATACAATAAATCTCTTTAAAGACCTTTCAGGTAGGTCGACTAGCGAAACTCTATCAGGGAGATACTCGATCTACAGGTCGAGACAATTATTAGTTCAACCCAAGTCATTTGATTCTTACTCCTTTATACATGAGTTGATTTCCTCAAGTACTTTTGTACATAATGATTCACATATCATCTTCAGAGGAATTTGGAGTGATGTGTTCTAAATTTCTATTCCGCAGTCTTTTTATCTTTAGCACCAATAAATCTCTCACGCTTCTGGCGCTAATGAGAATCAATTGATTTATATTTTTTCTATGAGGAACTTCAGTTCATTCATGGTGCATAAACAACAGGTATATGAGATTTTATTCACTCCTTTTACACTAAATAACTTTATGAACTTCTGGTTCATAGTGCGTGAATCTAATAATTAATCCAATGAGATATTTACGGCATTCATATTTTAATCTCCCCCTAATGCCAACAATAGTTGAGTTGGATTTTAGAATCATGTGTCAATCGATGAAATAGTCCACAAGTAGTGGCCCTATATATGTCATGTTGACGGAGTATACGCATAATTTTCAAGTATTAAATTCTTCTGGAGTCTTATTCAAATAACAATATAAACTGTTTTACTATCAATTTCTTTCTTGAAAACATATGAAAAAATATCTTCACTTTTGGGATACACATTGTTCTTACAATGTTTTTGCAGTTTACTTAAAAATATTTTTGACTTACGTGATTTAAGCAAGTTAAATCCTCCAGGGATTTTCAAGTATGTATAAATATCAAGTGAATCAAATAAATAGATATTTACTACATCCATAAGACACATATCAAGCCTTTGTGACAAAAATAGATTAATCACACTCTAAAATATAATGACGTCTATTATGAGAGAGTTTTCATAATTGATTCCCAGTCTTTGAGAGTGACTTGTGTTACGAGTATTGCCCTATACCTCGCAATTTTTATTTCTCTTTCTAACAAAGACACATTTATATCCTTCGGGGTTATTTTTTCGGATTAGAACTACAGGTCCAAATGTTTACCGACTTTCTAGGGAATAATAATTCACCTTTTATGACTTCTTTCCTCTTTGGCCAATTATTTCTATCTTGACAATCTCTTATATCGTCGTTGAGAATCTTTTTTTATCATTATAAGAGTCATATTAAAAGGCGAAAATATCGTCATGTGTCCATGACGATTTTTTGATCTCTCCAATATATTGAGGTCTCATGAATTTTAGACGCTGACAGTTCTTTAGGAACTTTCATTTGATTGATAATCATATTCGTCATTGTTTGGTTCATATCGTGTATCCCTTTTTCTTAAGCACAGAATTCTTAGAACCAATTGGTCGACCATATTTTTGACGAATTTTAAATTCATTTGCTACCATTTGTACTTGTTCTTTAGGGACATTTATGTATGCGGTGGTATTGACAACAAATGTTTAACATTTTCACTTCTTTTATATAGAAAAATTAAAAGCATTAAGAAGTTAGTTTGCAATCTTTTGCAAATGAATCTTTCGACTTCTTGTTCAAATTGATTACTTCTGGAATCCAAATGTGACTAGTTTGCTCTTGTGTTTTTTGTAGAATGTAAATTTCACATTCATTACTTCAAGAATCCAAATGTGACATATGTTCCAACTAATGTTGGAAATGTTATTTCATCATAATAACAATCTTAATATGAGATCGTTTTTATACGGACAAATACCATTTTGATTATGGATATGAGCAACTAGGTGTTGAATCTCAATTCTAAAATAATATAATATTAAATCATCTTCAGGAGGAACTTGGAGTTTAATAAACTCACACGCTTTATAAAGGCAAATCTTCTTGATGGAATTGAGCTCTTTATTTTTGAAATTGTAGTTATAATAAGTGCTACATTTCTTCTAGAAATCGAGCATTCATGGAAATTAAGAGATTCTTCAGGATCTCTCTGCAACACCGATATGAATTTTCAATTACGTTGTACATCATAATTGAAGGAAAATAGAGGTAAAGAACGATTACCTTCCTCCTTCGTATGTTGTTGCAGCTCTGATTGTTGCTCGTGTGTCAGATCTTCTGATCTGTGTCCCGACCTTTTTCTCCCTCTGGGTGGTCAAAGAACTGGAGAAAATAAGATTTGTGTCTCTCCCATTCTCACGCACGGCGTGAATATTATGTGTGTCTATATATCTTCTGTTTATGAACAGAATACTAATATATATAGACTTCAAAAGCCAATATAATATTAATATATTTGTAGCCCATTAATTTAATTATATTCCTAATGGGCTTCTACATAATTAGCCCATATTATAATTAATTAATCCATTGGGCTACTAATATTTATCAATTAATTGGCCGAACCAATTAATTCCAAATAAACAACATTATTAAATAATGTAAAAAATACATTAATCTATTAATAATGATTTTTGAGAGACAATAAATAACTAGGCAACTAATTGGGCCAAATCAGGGATCTAATACAAGAAATAAAGCAGGGCCTCAAATTAATTAATTATCTATGCTAAGCCAAGAGCAAAATTAATTAATAAACACAGATTCATCCCACTAGAGAATCCGTGTTGACTTACCCCTTCATCCCAAATTGAGCAAGGGCTTGTATTTTAGACTTAATCGATCTCCGTATTTAAGATAGAAATATCCGTTAATTAATTAAGCTCATTGACAGCTTAAATTAATTTTACATCTTATATTCCTGAGTAGTACCACTCGACCTTATTAACACACCTGAACTTAATCAACTGGTCGGGTTTAGTGTGCTAATCCTTTCGAGTTCCTCATGGGATATTATAAACCTATTTTACTAGGATACGGTTGCAAAATACAAACAACCAGCCTGAGCAACAAATGACTACTAACATCCATGATACGTAGATCCGGTCGCGATGAAGCCAAATGCACTCAGCTGAAGTCTTACCAAGCTTAAGACCAACTAAGTCACTGAGATCTTGGTTCTCCACTAAGGTCAGTTAGGAGAACACATCTCACTATGATCCATCAATACACCACCTTAAGTGTACCAGTAAATACAAGCAGCTAAGACAAGCCACTTCTTATCTAAACTGCAGCTTAAACCGACAACTTATCCTTAAGGTGGTGTATTGATGGATCACAGTGAGATGTGTTCTCCTAACTGACCTTAGTGGAGAACCAAAATCTCGGTGACTTAGCTAGTCTTAAGCTTGATAAGACTTCAGCTGAGTGCATTTGACTATCTATCACTTTGACCTGCTATGGTGAACGTCATCGCGAACGGATCTACGTATCTTGGGTGCTAGTAGTCATTTGTGGCTCAGACTGGTTGTTTGTATCTTACAACCGTATCCTAGTAAAATGGGTTGATAATGTCCCCTGAGGAACTCGAAAGGATTAGCACACTAAACCTGGCCGGTTGATTAAGTCCAGGAGTGTTAATAAGGTCGAGTGGTACTACTCAGGAATATAAGATGTTACTTAATTTATGCTGTCAGTAAGCTTAATTAATTAATGGATATTTCTATCTTAAATACGGAGATCGATTAAGTCTAAAAAACAAGCCCTTGCTCAATTTGGGATAAAGGGGTAAGTCGGCACAAATTCTCTAGTGGAATGAATATGTGTTTATTAATTAATTTTGCTCTGGACTGAGCATAGATAATTAATTAATTTGAAGCCCTTCTTTATTTCTTGTATTAGATCCCTGATTTGGCCCAATTAGTTGCCTAGTTATTTATTGTCTCTCAGAAATCATTATTAATGGATTCATATATTTTTACATTATTTAATAATGTTATTTATCTGGAATTAATTGACTGAGCTAATTAATTGATAAATATTAGTACCCCAATGTATTAATTAATTATATTATGGGGTAATTATGTGGAAACCCATTAGGAATATAATTAAATTAATGTGCTATAAATATATTAATATTATATTTGCTTTTGAAGCCTATATATATTAGTATTCTGTTCATAAACAGAACACACACAAACACATAATCATACACGCACACGCGTGAGAAAAGAGAGACAATATTCTTTATTTTCTTCAGTTCTCTGACCACCCAGAGGAAGAAAAAGACTGGGACACAGATCAGAAGATCTGACACACGAGCAACAATCAGAGCCGCGACAACATACGGAGGAAGGTATCGTTCTTAACCTCCATTTTCCTTCAATTGGTATCAGAGCCCAGTTTAGGCTCTGATTGTTTCTGTTAGGAGCATGATTAGGGTTTATTTCCGTTGTTATCGGGCTAATTTCGTGTTTGGGGCGGCCTTCGAGCCACTCTTTTGACCCCGTTGTAATGTTTTTCTCGTGAGAAAATCCATGAGTAGATGATAGGACCTATTTGTTATGTGATTGTACTTTTTTTGTACTGTAATTGGTCCAGGAGGCACGAAAAACGAGACGAAGAAGAAGCCCGAATTTTTGCAGAAAACCCTAGTTTTCTAGGGTTCCGCCGCATCTTGCGGCAGAGATTCCCGATGCGTTCGGTGTCCGATCGATGATCGACTTGAACCTCTAGAATTCTCGTCTTACGAGCTTCGCATCGATAGGTCGTAAGGGATCATCCGATCCCAGATGCAATCGAAATTAACGTCTGAAGTTGGCTGCTCGTTATGAATTCATTTTGGCGAATTGTTTGAAATTCGTGAAATTGAGGAACTAATCTCGGCCGGAATCCATTACACGGTGGTCGTGAGTGTTCCAATTACATTTTCTCTCTTTCAATTGATCGAATCGCGGCTCAAAAAGGGTGAATTCGGGTGGCGGAAACGGCGGCGGCGCAAGGTGCGTTTTCGCGCATGCACGTCGCGGCGACAGCAATTGTCATCGAAATTAGGCCGCCCAAACGCATGGGTTGTGTTCAGTGGCGGCCAGGGACGACAAGGACAGCGGCGCCGGGCTGGGAAGGTGCAACAGCCGTGCATCTGCTTCCGACAGTCGTGGCTGCACGCGACAACGATTCCTGCTCCTACAGGCGGTGGTGCACGATAAGACTAGGCGGCGCGACCTCGCCACACCACGACGAGGCCAACGATGTGATCGGAGCGGCGTAATTCTGACCCTAGCGGCAGCGGCGGCGACGCTGTTGTGTTGAAGAATATAATGACGTGGCAGCTGACGTGGCACGCCACGTCAGCCCTAGCTGCCACGTGTCTGACACGTGGCAGACGCCCCTGATGATGTGGCGACGATGCAGTTTCCAGATTCAAAGATTTTGAAGATTTCGAAGATCTGTATTTTGATCTGGCTATGTAATAGTTAGGAATTACGTGTTTTAAAGCTTGACAACGACGTTTTAAATTTTCTATTTGCGTATTTATTTATTATTGTGATTTAGAATGTGATTATGTGATTAATTGCGCTTAGAAAAACATGTGAATAGGATTTATGTCGCTATTAAGCATGTTTTAATTTTCGCGAGCATGTTTTATTATGTGCGTTTAGAAATTGCATGCTTTAGGAATTATGTGATGATGCATGATTCATAACAAACCTTTTGAATAAAAAAGACTAAGCAACTTTAAATTAAATGTTTAATTAGATTCCATTAATTTGAAAATTAAACACTTAATTGGATCTCCATTAATTGGACTCTACACAAAAGTAGTAAGATTATGTGAGTAAACGTCCACCTGCGTGGCTTGCTTGCATCTTTGAGCTACAAGTTTTGTGAGATGAGTTTTCCAAAACAATATTTGATTATTATTGAGTAGTGGGAGCGAAGCCGTAAATGTCCACCTGCGTGGCTTGCGTGCCTAGTAAACACGAGTACTCTAGAAGATAATAATTAAATAGGATGACTAATTAGATCAAATTGAATGCGGCATGGTTTGAGTAAGTATGTCACTTTCGAGAATTTGATTCTATTTTGGTTAAATTAATGGTCAATGCTTAGATGTCACCTCAGGTACAATTCACTTCCCTCGAAGTCCCTTCCCGCATTTTTAATAGTGACATGGTCCAGAATATCGAACTATTAATTCCATTCGTCTTAAGAACCTAGGCGTGAATTGGAATTAAAGTGCTAGGTAAATAGTTAGGTTTAGGGTTACATTAGTAAACGTCCACCTGCATGGCTTGCTTGTGGAATTCCTAGAGCTGTTCGAGGTTTTTAACATTATTGTTTTTCAAAAGGTTACAATGATTGTTAATTACGAATTATGTGCAAATTATTTTTTCTTACATGCTTTATTTTTAAATTATTTTTCAGATATGTCTGTTCAAGCTGTTGTTAACGGTCTTTTGAGCCGACCCTTAAAGGGTGTTGACAACTATAAAGAGTGGAGGAGAAACCTTACACTAATGTTCCAAAATGAGAAAATCTTGTATGTTCTCAGTACCCCTGAGCCTGAACTCCCCGAAGAAGGGGCGACTGAGGAGCAGATAAGGGAATCTGAAAAATAGGTAGAGGATAATGACAAGACTTGTTTTGTCATTCTATCCACTATGGTTGATTCTCTTGCTTCACAGTATGAAAACACGCCCCATGCATGAGTGATATGGGATTCCATGACTGAAAAGTTAGGTGAGACCGATAGATCTCAGAGATTTCATCTCATGAGGCAGGTTACTACCTGCAAAATGGCTGAAGGTGCATCCGTGCAGGATCATGTTTTATATATAATCGAGCTGCTAGATCGACTTGCAAATGTTGGTGGGGTCTTGGATCTTGGCATCAAGATATATATCATTCTACATTCACTACCTAAGTCATATGATAATTTCCGCCTAAATGTAGTGATATCAAGGAAAAACTACACTCTGAATAAACTTTCGAGTGAGTTAATTACTGCAGGTAAGGGAACCCAAATCTTGAACACTACTAGCAGCTCAAGGAACCATCCGAAAGGTAAATTCCAGAAAAAGGGCAAGAAGGCTACGAACGTCAAGAAGAAACGTGGGAGCACGAAGTTAGCACCCACCAGAGGGGTTCAAAAACCTAAGGGGAAGTGTTTCAAGTGTGGTAAGGTTGGACATTGGAAGACTGAATGTCCCAACTTCAAGGAAAACAGATAGGTACACACATCGCCTTAGTAACTGAAACTGTGCTTGTTTCCGCATCTACCCATGAATGGGTAGTAGATTCCGGAGCAACTGATCATGTTTGTTACACCTTGCAGGGGTTTCTGCAGAAAAGGGTTCTGGCTGATGGCGAGGTGGTGGTTTCCATGGGCAATGGATCGCGAGTTCAGCTGTTGCCATAGGAGATTTACATTTATCTGTTTTAGACACTAGTTTAGTATTAAGAGATTTTTATTTATGCCTGAGTTTAGGCGAAACATTATTTCCGTTTCAAAAACTTTTTATTGTGGATGGTTATAGATTTGTTTTTTATGATCAAATTTCAATTTCGAAAGGGAAAGATCTTATCTACAATAGGTCTTTAAATGGATCTCTATATACTATTACGTCTAATCCGTGTACATCTGTTAATGTTGCTTCCTCACCATCAAATCCTAAGAAGAGGAAAGAATCTTCTAAGGTAAACCAAACTTATCTATGGCACTTAAGACTAGGTCACATCAATCTAAATAGGATCCAAAGGTTGGTGAAATATGGATCATTGGAGTCTCTCCAAGTTGAACCATTTCCAACTTGCGAATCCTTCTTGGAAGGTAAGATGGCGACTAGGCCTTTTAAGGCAAAGGGTTATAGAGCCACAGAAGCGTTAAGTTTGATACATTCTGACTTGTGTGGGCCTATGTCTACACAAGCTCGTGGAGGGTATGAGTACTTCATCACATTAACTGATGATTACTCGAGGTATGGATAAGTTTACCTTCTTCACCACAAGTCGGATTGCTTTGAAACCTTTAAGGAATTCAAGGCATAAGTGGAGAAGAAGTTAGGTAAAGAAATTAAAACACTGCGATCTGATTGTGGTGGGGAATATCTATCCAATGAGTTCAAGGACTACTTGACAGAATGTGGGATTACATCCCAACTGACAGCACCGGGCACGCCTCAGTAGAACGGTGTGTCAGAGAGAAGGAAATGAACTCTCTTAGAGATGGTTCGGTCCATGATAAGTTATGCAACTTTGCCAGTTTCCTTTTGGGGATATGCTCTAGAGACTGCAGCATACTTGCTGAACCGTGTGCCATCCAAGTCGATTAACACGACTCCAGTCGAGTTGTGGAGCGGGCACAAGCCCAGTATGCACCACATAAATATTTGGGGGTGTCCTGCTTATGTGTTGAATAAACAGGCCAATAAGTTGGATCCACGTTCAGAGGTTATGCTGTTCATAGGATATCCGAAGGAAACGAAGGGTGGTTATTTTTTTTATCCTAAAGAACAGAAGATCGTGGTCAGCACCAACGCACGGTTCTTAGAAGAGGATTATATTAGTAGTCATAAGTCTCGAGTCGAGATCATCCTTGAGGAATTACAAGGTGATCGAGATCCACTCATGTCACTCTTCGACGTAGTGGGAGGGTGATATTTACACCTGATCGGTATATGTTCACTGGGGAGACGTTTGACCATCTCCCGGCAGTAGAACAAGACACCGTGGATCCCTGGACTTACAACGAAGCAGTGGGAGATGTAGATGCATATTCTTGGAGAATCACCATGGACTCAGAATTTAAGTCCATAAATAATATGGATGTATACGAGATCACTGAACTACCTGAGAGCTGCAAGGCCATTGGTAGTAAGTGGGTATACAAGAGAAGAGAGGACCGAATGGAGAGATCATGGCATTTAAGGCCAGGCTAGTGGCGAAGGGTTTTACCGAGAAAGAAGGTATCGATTATGAAGAGACCTTCTCGCCCGTAGCAATAATCAAGTCTTTTAGGATTCTCCTTGCCATAGCAGCTCACATCAACCTAGAGATTTAGCAAATAGATGTCAAGACCGCATTCTTAAATGGTCACCTTGAAAAAGGTAGAGACATCTATATGAAACAACCAGATGGTTACGTGAAGGAGGGCGAAGAACATCTAGTTTGGGAGCTTAAGAAGTTTATTTATGGACTTAAGCAAGCTTCCCGATTATGGCACCAACATTTTGACGAGGTAGTCAAATCATATGGATTTGTATCCTGTCCTAATGAGGTGTGCGTGTACCGTATCTGTGTTAATGGAACAGTGGTGTTTCTTGTACTTTACGTAGATGATATCCTTCTCAGTGGCAACAATGTTGAAGTGTTATTAGATGTAAAGACATGGTTATCCGAGCAGATTCAAATGAAGGACTTAGGTGAAGCTGCTTACATCCTTGGGATCAAGGTTATCCGAGATCGCCAGAAAAGGATGTTAAGCTTGTCACAAGCGTCCTACATTGATACAATTATTGCTCGTTTCAGCATGCAAAATGCCAAGAGAGGTTCGGTACCTTTCAGACATGGCATTTTTCTATCTAAGAATCAGTGCCCTAAAACGCCCGAAAAGATAGAAAGTATGAGGCTAGTACCATATGCTTCCGCTCTCGGTAGTCTCATGTATGCAATGCTTTGTACAAAACCAGACATCTCATATACTGTAGGCATGGTCTCAAGATATCAGTCTAATCCTGGACAAGCGCATTGGACTGCGGTCAAAATGTGTGAGCCTGTAATCAGAATCTAGCTAAGCAAAAAACTGAGAAGAGTGAATGTGTAGGAACAGTGAATGTGTAGGAACATCTTCTAATCTATCAGAATCTAGCTAAGCAAAAACTGACAATATGTAGGAACAGTGAATGTGTGAGCCTGTAATCACTTCAGTAATTTTGAGTGTTAAGCATAAACAAACAAGGCTATTTAGACAATAAGGAATTGTCGAGCCAATAACAGAGATGTTTTTATAGATATTGAAGAGATTCAGTACAGTTACATCATCTGCTACACTAAGAAGAGCAAAAGAAGATACAAAGAAATACAGAAGCAAGATAGCCATTTGAACCGCTTAATCCTGTCTTTGAAGTCCTTTGATTGGGTTTCAGGAAGAGCAGTCCATACATCCGGTAAGTGACCTTCCTCAGCTTCAGTATCTCAGCGAAGTCAGCTGGATCTTCTTCATCTAAGAACTTGGCTTCAGCAGCATCCTTCACTTCTTTCTCAATCACTCCACAATGAACAGAGCCATCTAATCTCAGTGGGGGCGACAAGATTCTGGGGACAGGTACTCTAACGTCTACTTTGTCTTTCACAGCCTTCTGAACTCTGGCGAACATCTCTAAGTCTGCCCTCATGAGCCATTCAGCAAAAGCTACTGATTTGTGCTTCTCAGCCCAGAACCTCCGAAGTAATTCCGCTTGATAAATTCAGCTTTCAGCATCTCCCATATCTGAGTTACTTCCCACGGCATCCACTCGTCTACTCTTGGCCATCTGTGGATCTTGAGATCAGTAGGCTTTCTGAACTTTCTGTATCTGTATGGAATGTCAGCTTTCTCAGGAATCCTATGACTCGCTTCTTGTTCAGCTTTCAGCCTTAGAGCTTCAAGGTCTGCTATCCTTTGCCTTTCTCGAGCTGCTTCAATTTGCCTAGCTTCTTCTCCTCTGTACGAGTACCTCTCCATCTGAGCCCATATTTCTTCCATTTCAAGCTCTTGTTCCTTAGAGGCGACATAGGAGGGCTTGTGAGGCTCTTCTTCTGAATCAGCAGGTGTGGTAGATTTTTTCCTTTGATGTACCCTGCTATCCAGTAGTCTGCTGCTGCTCCTTCTCCTTCTCTTTGTCAACTTCATCGCTGAGTTTCAGCGTTCTTGGAGGCAGCCTGGATCCAGTATTTTTACCTACTGCTGGAGCCTTTGTCTTGCCTTTAGCAGGCTTCTTCTTGGGCTTGTTCGCAGCTTCAGCTTCAGCTATTTCTCTTGCCAACTTTTCATCGGCAGCTATCTAACCTCCTGGGTCCTTTCTTCTTGGAGGGAGGGGTAGGAAGCTTCAGAACCTTCTTGCCTTTCCCGGCAACTGGAGGAGGTAGAGGAGCTTCTTCCTCTTCTGACTCCTTATCAGCGTACTCAGCAAACTCTTTGATAATATCTAAGGGTGTTTGGGTTGCATGAGTCGCGACTTCCTTGGGTCCTGAGCCGCTTGGGCCAGTTTCAGCAGATACTACAGCACCTGCTGCTGAGACACCCTGGGCTCGCCAGTCTGATTGGGTCCAGTGGGGGCAGATGTCTGAGTTTGAGTTGCCCCTGCCACTGACCTTGCTTTCTTCGGTACTTTCAGTACCAGTTCCTTAGCTGATTTTTCTTCTCTTATTCCTTCCCCCTTTTTGGCATCAGCAAATTGGGTAGGGGGTGGAACTGATACCTTGTTGTCCAGACTTTTGCAAGCTTCAGCTAGATCATCTAAGCTTTCGTGTAGCTTAGTCAGCTTCTCATGCAACTCGTTCCTCTCCTCAGTGAGCTGAGCACTGTATTTCTTGTGGGAGGCATCGACTGCTGTCTGGAACTCTTTCAGTTGTTTCTCCACTCTCTCTTTGATTGTCTTCTGAATTGTTTGGAGTCTGAGGTCTGCGGCTTGAGAGATAGAGGTGACAAATTCAGTAGGTGCTGTCTGGGTGGCCTTATAGTCTGCTAGAAGCTGAGCTTGGCCAGCCTGAATCGTCTTCAGCTGTTCCTCAAAGTCAGCCCTCTGGGTGGCTAGCGCTTCAGTAAGAATGGGCCTGGGTGGTCTGCCTCCACGTCTTGTGGACGGTGCGGGCGAGGAGTCGGTTCTGAGTACCTTGACTCCTCAGTGCCCTGGCCACTGACTTTGATCGTCGGCTCTTCAGGCTGGGCGCTACTTCGACAGCAGACTCTAGAAGGAGCTGAGAAGGTTCAGCTGCCTTCGAAGTACGAGCTGCCGACTGCCCTGGACCAAGGATGCTGAGCGGCGGTTCGGCAGTAGATGTTGGAGCATCCTTGTCCAGTTGAGATCCCTCATCAGGCTTCTTAGGGCCTGAATCACGGGGTGGGTCTTGACCATCGGGGTCAGACCCATCTGAGGGTGCAAATGCTGAGACTGGTTGTCTGTCATTCAGCATTGCGATCATTGCAGCCCTCAGGTCTTCTAAATTTTTGAGGTCAGATGGCTCTGAGTAGCCAATCTTCCCCCCTGATTATCAGCTCCTCTTCATGAAGCTGTTCGTAGGAGTGGTGGATGATAAGTCGTTTCAGGTTGTGCCATTCCTAGAACCAGATTAGCACATGGAGCCTAGCCTGCCTTGCAAGTACTACCAGATTGTTGTGGGTGGCTATCACCGAGATCCGCTCAGCAATCTCTCGGGAGGCTCGTGATTTAAGAGTTGAGGCCTCCATCCCGATCGATTCTGATTTTCAGGTTGTCTCCAAGTCTTCTACTTTAATCGGAGATGGTTGTTTGTCAGTAGATGGTATGCTGCTGAGTGGTGGAATGTCCAAGGGGCTTTCCATAGTTTGGACATCTTCAGCCTGGACCCCTTAGTCCACGGTTTCACCCCGCTCAGCGGAGACTGCCTTCTCCACTGATGGTGTTTTCTCTGATGACTCAGGCTCATCCCTCAGCTACAGAGGAGGCTCAGCAACAACTTCCTCAGGCTCTGCCTCTGGCACGACCTCACTGACTTTCTTCAGCTTCTTGGTCGGCGTCTTTGGAGTAGATTTGGGAGGGGACCTTGTTGAGTGATGATTCTATCCTCAGCAATGTTGGAAAATAGTGGGAAATGACTCTGTCTTCTCTATTGACATTTACTCAGTAGCCCTGTGCTCTGAAGGAGTCTGTGAAGATTTGAAGATCCCAAAACCCTATATTGATTGATGAACCATTACGTTGTAATATGTTTTTGTCTCTGAGGTTTCAGATTCAGCAGACATACTGCTCTGGTTCAGCCACTCAGTGGATTATCTGCCTCAGCACCGAGTAGAAGACTCGATATCTTGGACTCGGCGGGAGCAAGATATGCGAAAGGAGTCGGTGGAGCCCGAACTCGGCGAGAGTAGTTCACTAAACTCAGAGCTGATCTTCAGTAGAGCCGACTCAGGAGGAGCATGCTACTGAATCAGAGATCAGACTCAGCAACGGCAAGACAGTCCTCTGACTGTCAGGATCTTTAAAGTCATTTCAGCAGAGTCAATACGAGGAAGAGAGAAGTAAGCTTCAGATCTCCTTGAAGTCTGTTCTGTCTCAACCACTTTCTGAACCTCGACCAATGACAGGCAGCCACATACCCTACACCTACTAAAGCTGCAAGTCAACAACTTTCCAGAAATGGAGGGAAAGGACACTGCCACCATACTTCAAAAGAGCCGTTAGCTACCCAAAAGAGAGAGACAAAGGATCGTCGTCTCCAACGGATCTATCCTAATCTCTTCTCTATAAATAGAGGGATAAATCAAATTTGAAGCTCACGAGCACACAAGAATACAAGAACACATAGAGCATTCAAACGAGCAAATTCGAAAAAGCCTAAGTCTTCTGCAAGAAGTTCGAAGAAGCCACATCCTTGTTCCCTATCCCTCTAACCTAAGCTCAATAAACTTAATCCATAGCTTAGATGAAGGAGTTCACTTCTGAACTGATCCTTATTGTAAAGGACTCCTTCACTATTGGAGAGTTTTTCAAACACTTAGTTTGATAACCTTGTAAACTGAGACTTGCTCAGTATAAATCTCAAGACCAGTGCTTGTCCAACGTACAAACCAACTGAGACTATCTCAGTATAATACATAGCTTCCTGATCTTTCGGGACAGTGGACGTAGGATTTTTGTGTCCGAACAACTTTAAAAATCTCTGTGTCTTGTGTTATGTTTTTACTGTTCCATTGATTTACTAGTTCATACTGAAAATATTCTTTAAATCATTCAACTGAGTTTCAACAAACTTAACAGACTGCACTAATCTACTGAAACTGTTTTGATAAAAACATTTTCCTAACTCAACTGAATTTGGGCCTACACTATTCCGCACTACTGAACTCTATCTGGAAGATCTGAATTCTGACTCTAAGTCAGCTAGCAGGTCTTAGTAGAGTCAGTCACTCTGCCATATGATTCAGAACAACTTATCTGGTCTGCTGAACTTGTTCAGTATGACACTTTCCTGAGAAGGACTGTTCGTGTTTAAGTTGAGAAATCGGTTTTCAGGTGTGTTCACCCCCCCCCAGCTACACCTGAACGTAATCTCGGGACCAACAATAGGTATCAGAGCAGGAGTTCTATAAGACTCTTGTTGTTATGAAACTGGTCTACTTGAACGGATCTGGAAAACGTTTTCACTGCATATCATTCTTCATTCATATCATTATCTATCATGTCTGATATGTCAGGAATCAGGATGGTACCTATGTTCTCAGTAGAGAACTATGGTGTATGGCGGGTCAGAATGGAGGCACATCTGACCTCACTCCACGACAGCATGACAAAGGTTCTGGAAGACGGACCTATCATCCCTATGATCGATAGCGTCGTAGCTCAGGATCTAGCAGATGGAGGAGGAATGGTGACCGGGAAGAAGATCCCCAAGGACAGAAGTCTCTTCATCCCAGAGGAGAAGAAGCTTCACAACTTAGATCGCGTCGCCAGAAACGCCATACTCACCACCCTGAGTGATTCCTATCTCGGAAGAGTTCAGGACTGTAAGTCCGCGAAAGAACTCTGGGATGCTCTAGCGCTACTGAGTCGGGGGACTCAGAAGATTAAAGCGAACAAACTTGCGCTGGAACTCCAGAAACTGGAGAGACTTTCCCTCATGCCTGGTGACACCATTGAAGATCTCAACGTTAGATTTACGAATCTGATGAACTCTATCGACGGGCTGGGAAAGACATTCTCCAACCAAGAGACTGGACCCCCTTTGCTACTTTACTACGTCATTTTGATTTAGATATTATTACTCCTGACCATATCTTTTCAGAACTAAAGCAGAGGAGTTCGAGTTCGTCTTACCTCAAAGGAAGCAGCGAGCTGAAGCTGACACCCAAGTCGACCATGCCTTTAGAGTATCAGTCAGTACAGCAGCTCTAGTGTCTAGCAAGGCTGAACCTTCACTCAATGATATACAAGAAGGAAATCTAGCCAAGAAGTACGCACTGCTTGCCGTGAAGTATCAGAAGGAGAAGGAGAGGCGCAGAAAAGTGACTAAGGCCCTCAGAGAATCCAAGGGTAAGTCTGAATATACGCCTAAGCACACTCCTGATTCACATACTTCTGAATGCAGGAAACAAGAGGACTCAGCTCAGTCGAAAGACAGTGAGAGCAATGAAGAAAGAGTCAGAACCTGCTATAATTGCAAGAAGCCAGGGCATTATCAGTATGACTGTCCTGAGCTCAGCACTGCTGAAAGAGCAGCACGCAAAGCAAGAAGGGAGAAGTTCATCAAGAAGAGACAAGCATACATTGTCTGTGAACTCTCAAATGACTCAGATGAAGTTGATTCCTTCATGGATTCATCTGACGATGAAGCAGCCTTCATGGCCTTAGAGCTTGAAGCTGAAGAAGATGCTGAAAAGTGTCTCATGGCAGGAAAAGAGGATGAGGTAAATTCTCATGAACCACTTAATTCCTCATCACACTGCACACACGACACTCTTTCAGGTGCAGACGAGAATCTGGACGTCGCGATCGCATATGAAGAACTACTCGACGAGCAGATTCAGATGAGTCTGCAGCTCAGTAAGACTCTTCAGGAATTGGATACCCTGAAAATGGAGAATCAGAGACTTTCTTAGGAGAGTCAGGTTGCTACTGAGTCAGAAGGACTTGTGTTGAGACTCAGGGAGGAGATAAACTCTCTGCTGGCCAAGTCTCAGCATCAAGAATCTTAGATCTCAGTCTTGACCAAAGACTTAACTTAGAAAGATACTGAACTGAGTCTACTGAAGCAAGAGTTGTCAGGACATCAGACCGAGCATGAAACGCTGAAGAAGAGTGATGATGTCTGGAGAAACCTGATGACAGAGCGTTACATGGGCACTGAAAAGAAGTTAGAGGCTATGCTAGCAAGAAACAAGCCCAATCATTGCAAGGAGGGACTTGGATTCAACCAGGGAGCCTCCTCATCTGCCCCCGTACGCTCAGAAAACTGGCTTGCTGATAGGTTTGTTCAAGGGGAGACCATCAATGCAGAAATACTGAACCCCGTAGCCAAGAAAAAACAGAAGATGAAGGCACCTCATCCTAGTTATCAGCACTCTGACAAGAAGATCAGCACCGGATCACCCCAGTTCAGTCAAGGGGGAACCAGCAAAGCAAAGTGGGCTGATCAGTATGGACCTCCACAACTGACTCATCCAACTCAGTATGGGTCATATTACTATGATCCTATAGTCAAGAGAGGATCCAAAACTCAGAAGAAGAAAAAGAAAGCCATGCAGAAGGCAAAGGTCAGCAGTCCACCCACTCAGAAGATCAGGACTCCTGAACCTGAAAAGCCTCAGAAGTCAGCAACGACCAGTCCAGTGGTCAAATATGTTGACAAAAGTGGAAAGAAACTGTCTGAGACTACCAGGGTCGTAAGACATATATGGGTTTCCAAAACTAACATCTAAGGACCCAAAATAAAAAATAAAGGGTACCTAAATATAATTCTGTTTTGCAGGTGCACAAGGACCCTTGGTATGTGGACAACGGATGCTCAAGACATATGACGTACCAAAAGGACTTGCTAAAGAATTATACTACTGAAGAAGGACCCCGAATCGAGTTCGGAGACAACGCAAAAGGCTACACCAGAGGCTATGGAACACTTAGCATTGGAACAACAACAGTTCCAACAGTATCATATGTTGAAGGACTTCAGCATAATCTTCTCTCTGTTAGTCAATTTTGTGATAACTCGAATAAAGTGATTTTTGACGCTGGTTTCTGTGATGTTATTGATAAATCTATAGGGAAAACATTGTCATCAAGTTCTGGTGGTCGCTGTTTTCACACCAAATAAAATTCCTGCACACACTTAGAATTTTATAATTAGTATAGAACAGGGTCGAACTCAGGGAACATTGAAAATCAACAATATTTATCCTTTTGATCAGAGTTTTGGTGATGCCACCACGCATAAATTTGGGGTTTACTACCTAGGCAAAGAAAAGTAAATAACAGGAAAATAGATAGAAATAAACAAATAGAGAAAGGCGGACTCGGCTTTGGGTAACTTGTATGAGACAACTACTTCGATCATTGATGCATAGATTTAATGGCTTGTTGATGAGAAAGGCGGACTCGGCTTCGGGTAACCCCAAGTCCTACTTACTTAGTCGGTAATGGCTTATTGAACAAATTTCCACTACTCCCTAACCTAACCACAACCTAGCTTGTTGAACAAACCTAGATTTAATGTTTAGATAACATTACGATGAAGGAACCCAATTTTAATCTCTACCGTTGTTGGACAAGCTGACATAGATGATTAACCTCCTTAATTCGACTACCGTTACGATAGCTTCGCCACCTAAGTTGTTCAACAATCTGGCACTAATCTTCATAACCTAAATTGATCAGGTTTAAGTTAATCCAATTAAATCTTTCTGCCCCGAATTAAGTCGAAACCCTAGTGTGAAGCAAAAAGAATATCTATGTAGCTGACTGGAACTCAGCTGAACCTGAAGCTTGTTTGTTGGCGAAGAATGACAACAGAACGGGATGGCTCTGGCACAGAAGACTCAGTCATCTCAACTTCAAGACGCTCAACAAATTAACTAGAAACACTTTAGCAAGAGGACTGTCGAATGAAGTATTCAGCAAAGACACTCAGTGTGAAGCATGTCTAAAGGGAAAGCAAACAAGGAATCAAAATCCGCTTGTTCCATCTCCATCCACTGATGGAATCCTTCAGCTGCTACATATGGATTTGTTCGGTCCAGTCTCTCCGGTGACGATCAGAGGCAAGAAGTATGCATTAGTGGTCATTGATGACTACTCGCGCTACACATGGGTCATATTTATAGCCAACAAGTCTGACGTTAAAACAGAGTTACCAACGCTTCTGAAAAGGCTCAGTGTCGAGAAGAACACCAAGATCATCAAAATACGTTCAGACAGAGGAACAAAATTCCTGAATTTTATGGTGGAGGAGTTCTGCAAAGCTGAAGGCATAGAGCATGAAACGTCTGCCACGCGCACGCCTCAGCAAAATGGGGTTGCTGAGAGGAAGAATCGCACACTCAAAGAATCAGTAAGAACCCTGCTCGCAGACTTAGGACTCCCAACCAAATTCTAGGCAGAAGCTACTGATACTGCATGTTACACTCAGAACCGATCTCTACTGACAAAGCAGCATAAGAAGACACCATGTGAACTATGGAACAGAGCAGAAACTCTAAACCTGAATCTGAGGACATCAGTAAACAGCTACAGGATTTGAGCTTAAAAGACAAAGTTGAAAAAATCCTGCTATGTTGGGATGATGATTCAGATGAGGAAACTGAAGACAAGTGATGAGTCGATTTCGTACCTAATTATTTCTGTCCGAAAGGGTCTCTTAACTGTGCAGGCGAGACATATTTGTTGGCAGTTATGCAGGAAATGGGCTGATTTGGCGTGACACTTGGAGATGAGGTGGCGATGCGAATTACAGCTGGAATGACGATATTTTGAGCGGTTTTTGGCCGAGAAAGGAAGGAGAAAAGTAGAACGAAAAGAAAAGAAAGAGAGAGGAAGGAAAGAAGAAGGATAAGGAAGGATTAGATTTTTCCATATCTATCAAGATCCTTTCCTTATCCTACAAGAAACCCTAGATATGATCTAGAGGGTTATATAAAGAAGAGGAAGCACGAAATTTAAAGGATTTTGGACAACTCTACACACCGTGCCGACCTTTCCTCAACCTCAAAGACTCATCCTTTTCATTCCGACAAGTTACCGCCACCGCCGAGCCATTGCCGAAGACAAATCACCGCCGCCGAAGCCAAACCACCGCACCATCGACGAGAAGAACTCAACAATCAAACTTACCGATCCACTTCATGCAGCAGTAGTTTAAGATGATGAAACAAACACTTCTATTTCAGTTTTTCTTATGTTCGAACATTAGTTAATTTCGTTTCTTGCTTTTCGTTTGTTTCGAGAGACCGAGGACTATCGGGACTCTTAATCTAGTTTCAAGTTGTGTTTAAATTCAGTTTGTGTTTAGTTTAAAATTGGTTCGTGTTCGTTTTCAGTTTTTAGTTAGTTAAATTTACTTTAATTTAGTTTTCGTGCATGCTAGGGTTAGGGTTACAAATGATGCATGTTCTGCTTTCGCGGGTGTTTTATACGTGCGGCCCGGGACGGCTTCATGAGTAGCTAAACTTTTGGTGGTCCGGCAGAATGTAAAACGCACACGTGAACAGTACATGAGGCTTAGGTGCTGATAATTAATCAAAGGGTTTCGAGTTAATTCTGATTTATTTAATCTGGCTAGTAATTTAGGCTTGATCACCCTAGGTTGCCCAGTCTGTAGCTAACTTAGTACTTCCATCGTTTCTCGTGGAACAAGGCTAGGTAAGTAGCAAAATTATTCGAAAGAGTAGTTGGATTAAACCGGTAGGAGACTATTAGATGTCCAACATACGAATAGGCTCCTATACTAGGCTCCCTTAGTTTGATAAAGCTGTTTAGCTATTAAATCTATTGATTGCCCAACAACGTAGGTTGTAGCTAAATTAGGGAAGTAGCCATTTCTATGCCCAACATGACGGTTACCGACTTAGTAAGTGGAAGTGAGGATTACGCAGTTTAAGTTGCGGTAATCTATAACTAGTTGATCCATGAGATTAATTCATTTTATGTGCCAAGGATTGGAATTACGTGTGTGTGAATATTCTGCTGGACCCATCTCTTATCTGCCTAGTTAAAACAGTTTTATTTCAGTTTCAGTTTTTTTGCAATTTATTTCAGTTTTAATAAGTTCTTAGTTTAGTTAAAAACCCAAAACTTGCGTGGTTGCTAACCAAACCCAATATAAGTAGGAAAATAATATGTCTAGTCCTCCGTTCCCTGTGTTCGATACCCTGTAAACTATACTGATATAATTCTCTATTTTTGCAGGATTATTTGGTGCAATACAACGATCACCAACAAGTCTATCGAATCTCGGCCGTAGCGAGTAGTAGCCGAGCAGTTAACTCTCCCGAACGAGTCAATCCCAAGTAACTCAGGTCGATGTCGAAATCCCAGTTGAGACCTCTACTGAGAATAATAATTCAGGGGGAACTAATGATGTTCCTGAGCTAAATGCCCCCGAACACGGTGACTCGATAGATCACACTCTTGTAACTGAATTGCTTCAATCTCAGAATAGTACAACTGAAATGCCTAACTCACCTACTATCTGTGTTGAACAAATTTCAGATGAAGAGTTGAAACATCGTAGATCGTGGCTGGATGCTCACACTTCTGATTTAATTATTGGAGATCCTTCAGCAAGAGTAAATACAAGATCCAGATTCTGTCAAGGAGAAAGCTCCTTATATTCCTGCTTCTTGTCTACTGAAGAACATCAGTCAGTTGAGGACGCACTGAAAGATGTTGACAGGATCATAGCCATGCAGGAGGAGCTGAATCACTTCACAAGAAATGAAGTTTGGGAGCTTGTTGACAGACCCCGACACCAACATGTAATCGGAACCAAATGGGTCTTCAAGAACAAGCGTGATGAAAACAACGTCACAGTAAGGAATAAAGCAAGACTTGTGACTAAAGGCTACTGTCAAGCTGAAGGGATAGATTTTGATGAAACGTTCCCTCCAGGTGCAAGATTGGAGGCAATCAGACTATTCCTAGCCTATGAAACACATCAAAGATTCAGAGTATATCAGATGGATGTGAAGTCTACTTTCCTGAACGGCGTACTAAAAGAAGAAGTCTATGTGGAACAACATCCCGGCTTTCAGCAAGGACATCAAGTTGATAGACTCAGAAAGGCTCTGTATGGGTTAAAACAAGCACCCAGGGCTTGGTACGATACCCTGTATGAGTTTCTTCTTCCGAAAGGTTTTCAGAAGGGCACAGTAGACCGCACATTATTCAGTATTCAACTGGAAGACGACTTATTACTTGTGCAGATCTATGTAGATGACATTATCTTCGGCTCGAAGAACGTCATCACGTGTCAGCAGTTTGAGAAAATAATGAAGGACAAGTTCGAGATGTCAATGATGGGAGAGATGATCTATTTCCTCGGGTTTCAAGTCAAATAATTTGAATAGGGGACGTTCATCTATCAAGACAAATACACTCGAGACCTCATCAAGAGATTCGGTTGCACATCCGGCAAATCAATCAAGATTCCGATGAACACGAATACGAAAATTGATCTTGATAAAGATGGAGTATCAGTAGACCAAACTGAATTTCGTGCTATAATTGGTTATTTATTATATTTAATAGCTACACGTCCTGACATAACTTATGCTATAGGTGTCTGCGCTCGATTTCAGACAAATCCGAAGCAGAGTCACATGGACTCAGCGAAGAAGATTCTCCGCTATCTAAGAGGAACACCTGAAATTGGTTTATGGTATCCAGCTGATGATAATATTGAACTAACTAGTTATTCTGATACTGACTATGCAGGATGTAGAATTGACTGAAAGTCAACTTCTGGAACGTGTTAGTTCCTTAGCAGTAAGCTAATCTCATGGTTTTCAAAGAAACAGCACTCAGTAGCAACGTCAACTACTGAAGCTGAATACATGGCTACCGGAAGTTGCTGCGCCCAAATCCTTTGGCTGAGACAGCACCTACGCGACTATGAAGTCATTCAGAATGAAGTGCCGATCTTCTGCGACAGTACCAGTGCTATTGTAATCACTCAGAATCCTGTACTTCATACGAGATGCAAGCATGTGGACATCAGATACCACTTCATTCGTGACCATGTCGAAAAGAAGGATATCAGGATGGAAAAGATCCATACTGACCATCAAAGGGCTGATATACTGACCAAGCCTCTAGCTGAAACCAGATTCAGAGAAATTTCAGTAGAGCTAGGTCTGCTGGACCCTACTGACTCCAGTCAGTAAGAGGAATCAGGAGAAGAGCATTCAGTAAGGGGGAATGTTCACTCTCAGTACTGGGTAAAACTGTAAGTAGAGACTCAGCAACCATCTACACGAAGTATCAGCTGACTACAATGTTCAGCTGACAGGTTTGCGTATCTCTACTCAGTAGCCTATAGAACAATTCTGTGCATTTATGAATCAGATTCAGCATCGTATTCAATGCCTTATAAAATGTCATTTAATTTTTAACGGACTTCATTTAATGCATGACATTCTATGTAAAAGCATGTTGAACTCTGTTACGCATTAAATGCATGTCGTATCAAGTTACTACTTAGGCTATATACAACTGGCTTTTGACTTAGGCGGCTAATATGATCATTGCCTATTTTATAACACTTAATCTTAGCTATCCATCTCAAAAAGCGCGTTCAAACTGAACTATTGATCTTTAACTATTTATCTTCTCTATGATATATATATGCATTCAAATGTTTGGAACATTTCATCTCTGCAAATATCTTAAGTACCCTAGATTTTCTGAGACTATCTCGTGTTTCGCTACATGTTTTCTATCCATTAAAACATCTCATAAAATCTTTTGGTAATTTTTCAATGATCTTTTCAGTATCGTATGATCTTTCAATAATTTCTCTTATGTCTTATCGAATACTGACTAGCGTTGTGTTTGTAGATTATTAAAATGACAGGAACACATGCAGTTGCTCCTGTCGATATGCAAGAAATCCTGGAAAAGGATCGTGTCTGGTGCGAGCCAGTCATGGAGTTTGAGGAGTGTGATCTCGACTTTATGGAGGAGATCTTCTACGCTCTCCGTGAGACCGGATTAGAAGGATTCCTGACGAGGAAGCCTACCTTCTTCCTCCCTCGTCAAGTTGTAGAAATCTATCTGAACTCCGACTCAGTAGACGGAGACATCAGAGGCCGATTCATCGTTCACTCAGTAGGCGATCCCTCACGCACAAATATCGAAGTGAAGCAGATGTCAATCCGAGAAGCTCTTCATAAAAGCTTCAACTTGCCAAATACATGACTCACAACCGTCGCATACAAGGATGACCTGATGGATGAGTACCTCACTGAGTTCTGCGGGAAGCCAACAATCTTCAGAGCCGCTTTTCCCAAGAACACAATGCTCCCTCAGTACAGAGCATTGGCGTACATAGTGACTCAGCTACTAACGAGTCAAGCAGGCTCACTCGACCAAGCTATAACTGATGATGGCCATCTATGACCAGGCCAAGATAAACTGGACTGAGTTCTTCCTCAGAGAGTTCATGATGCAATCAGCTAAATTCGATAAAGCATCCAACAGGCTGAGCGTTAAAGGAAAGCTCCTAGCATGATCGAGGACTTCTGCGCATCTGACAGCATCACCTTCGCCGACAAGCAATATTTTAATGTGAAGAAAGTCAGATTCCAGAACAGAGCAGCAGCCCTTCAGCAGAAATTTTAGGGCCCACTGGACAAAAAGCCGGGACTCAGCAGACCGCCACGCCTAAGAAGAAGAGGTCCCCTCCCAAATCAATGCCTAAGGCACCAACCAAAAGGCTGAAGAAGGTCACGAGTTGTGCCCACTGAGACTGAGGTGGAACCAGAGGCCGTAATTACTGAGCCGCCTCTCCAGCTGAGAGACGAGTCAGAGTCATCTGAGAAGATACAATCAGTAGAGAAGGTTGTCTCTACTGAACATGAGAAAATCGTGGACCAAAGGGTCCAAGCTGAAGAAGTCCAGACTGAAGAAATTCAGACTCTCGAAAGCCCCTTGGACGTCCCACCACTCAGCAGCATCCCGTCTGCTGAGAAACAGGCATATCTAATTGAAGTTGAAGATTCGGAGACAACCTCAGAGTCAGAATCTGTTGGGATGGAGGCCAGAGCTCTCAAATCCAGAGCCTCCCGAGAGATTGCTGAATTGATTCCGGAGATCGCCAGCCACAGCGACCTTGTCCTACTTGTAAGGCAGGCGAGGCTTCATATGTTGATAAGGTTCCAGGAGTGGCACAACCTTAAGAGGCTCATTATCCACCACTCATACGAGCAGCTTCACGAGGAAGAGTTGCTGATCAGAGGGAAGATTGGCTACTCTGAGCCATCTGACCTCGGCACGCTCGAAGATCTAAGAGCAGCCATGCTTGCCATGATGAACGATAGACAGCCTGTCTCAGCACCCGTACCTTCAGATGGGTCTGACCCCGATGGTCAGGACCCACCCCGTGATTCAGGCCCTGAGAAGCCTGATGAGGGAACTCAACCGGACAAGGATGCCACTACTTCTACTGCTAAACCTCAACTCAGCATCCTTGGTCCGGGGCAAACGGTGGCAGGTACTTCGAATGCAGCTGATCCTTCTCACCTCCTCGAATCTGCTTTCGAAGTAGCGCCCAGCCCAAAGAGCCGTTGATCGAAATCAACGGCTAGGGCGCTGAGGAACCAAGGCTCTCAGAATCGCCTACTCGCCCGAACCTTCCACAAAATATGGCGGCAAACCACTGAAGCTCAGACTGCAGAGTTGCAGGGACTCAGAACCACTATCTCAACATCTCCCGTCCCTGACTTCTCTAGCATTCTGACGAATGCCCTAGCTGCACAGAGAGCTGACTTTGACGAGCAGCTCAAGACGATTCAGGAAGGCCAGGTTAAACTGCTGAATGATTACAAGGCCGCCCAAACCGCTCACACTGAATCCGTCACAGCCATCTCTCAAGCCACTGACCTCAGATTGGAAAATATTCAGAAGGCTATTGGAGAGAAGGTGGAGAAGCAGCTGAAAGAATTTCAGGCTGCAGCTGATCTCTCACATAAGAAGTACAGTGATCAACTCACTCATGAGAGAAACGAGCTGCATGAGAAGCTGACAAAGATCCACAATATGTTGGATGATCTCTCAGACTCATATAAAAGCCTGAACAGAAAGGTATCTGCTCCGCCCCCTACCTGATTTGCTGATGCCAAGAAGGGGGAAGGATTTACTGAGAAATGATCTAAGGAGCTGATACTGAAAGCTACGAAGAAAGCAAGGACAGTGGCAGGGGCATCACAAACTCAGTCCTCTGCCCTCACTGGACCTTCACTTACTGGCGAGGCCCAGGGTGTCTCAGTAGCAGGAGCTGCAGTATCTGCTGAGACTGGCCCAAGTGGCTCAGAAGCCAAAGAAGTCACAACTCAAGCAACTCAAACTCCTTCAGACATTATAAAAGAAGTTGCTGAGTATGCTGACGAGGATTCAGAAGAGGAAGAAGTTCCTCTCCCTCCTCCAGTTTTCGGTAAAGGCAAAAAGGCACTAAAATTTCCAACCGCTCCCTCCAAGAAGAAAGGACCCAGGAGGTTCATAACTCCGGAGGAGGAGGCTCAGATAGCAGCCGATGAAAAGCTGGCTAAGGAGATAGCCGAAGCTGAAGTTGCGAACAAACCCAAGAAGAAGCATGTTAAAGGCAAAACTAAGGCTCCAGCTGGAAGCAAAAAGACAGGAGCTAGGATGCCTCCTAAAACTCTGAAGCTTAGCGATGAAGCTGACAAAGAAAAAGAAAAGCAGCAGCAGCAGCAACAGTCAACTGGGCAGCAGGGAACATCCAAAGAAAAATCATCTACGTCTGCTGACTCAGAAGAAGAGCCACCTCATAAGCCCGCCTATACTGCCTCGAAGGCACAGGAACAAGAAATGGAAGACATCTGGGCTCAGCTGGATAGATATCTATACAGAGGTGAAGAAGCTTAACAGATAGAAGCGGCCAGAGAGAGGATAAGAATGTCTGATCTTGAAGCTCTTAGGCTGAGACTGAAAAGGAAGCGAGTCAGAGGATTCTTGCAAAGGCTGACATTCCATACAAATACAGAAGTTCAGAAAGCCTACAGATCTGAAGACTCACAGATGGCCTAGAGTGGATGAATGGATTCTGCGGGAAGTTACTCAGAGATGGGAGACACTGAAAGTCGAATTCATCAAGAGGAACTACTTCTGGAGATTCTAGTCTGAGAAACCCAAGACAGTGGCATATACTGAATGGCTAATGAGAGCAGATCTGGAAATGTATGCTAGACTTCAAAAAGCTGTCAAGGAAAATATTGAAGTTAGAGTTCCTGATCCCAGAATTCTGCCACCCCCACAATGACTACACGGATCTATCCACTATGGAGTCATAGAGAAAGAAGTGAAGGACGCTGCTGAAGCCAAATTTCTTGATGAAGAAGACCCAGCGGACTTTGCTGAGATATTGAAGTTGAGAAAGATCACTTACCGCATGTATGGAGTGCCTCTTCCTGAAACTCAATCTCAAGATTTCAAAGACAGGATCAAGCAGTTCAAATGATTCTTACATTTGTATTCTCCTTCTATCTTTCTTTCTTTCTTTCTTTTAGTCTAGCAGAGATGTATCTGTACTGAATTTCTCATATATATTATATCTATGTTTGGCTTTGACAATTCCTTATTGTCTGAATAGCCGTGTTATTTATGCTTAACACTCAGAATCACTGAAGTGATTACTGACTCACACACTCACTGTTGTTATTTAGTATCAGTTGTTGCTTAGCTAGATACTGATAGATTGCACAGTTGGGGGAAAATGATGGTAAGACAGGGGGAAAATGTCGATTAGACTATGTATAGGTTCTGACTTTCTGCCCTGATCCCCTCAGTAGTCTAGGACTTGAAGAACAACTCCACTGATTCTACTTGTAATATTTTGTAAGGACCTCTGTCTTTGATAAGTCATAGTGTTAGGTTGATTAGTTGTTAGGTTATTAGGTTTTAGCATCATCAAATAGGGGGAAAATATTGGGTGATGATTTTATCCTAGCAATGTTGGAAAATAGTGGGAAATGACTCAGTCTTCTCTGTTGACATTTACTCAGTAGCCCTGTGCTCTGAAGGAGTCTGTGAAGATTTGAAAACCCTATATTGATTGATGAACCATTACGTTGTAATCTGTTTTTGTCTCTGAGGTTTCAGACTCAGTAGACACTCTGCTCTGGTTCAGGCACTCCGTGGATTATCTGCCTCAGCACCAGAAGTAGAAGACTCAGTAGTACTGGACTCAGCAGGAGCAGTATACTGAAAGGAGTCAATGGAACTGAACTCATTAGGAGTAGTTCACTGAACTCAGAGTTGATCTTCAGTAGAGCCGACTCAGCAGGAGCATGCTACTGAATCAGAGATCGAGACTTCGGCAACGGCAAAGACGAGTCCTCGGCTGTCAGGATCTTTAAAGTCATTTCAGCAGAGTCAATACGAGGAAGAGAGAAGTCAGCTTCAGATCTCCTTCAAGTTTGTTCAGTCTCAACCACTTTCTGAACCTCAACCAATGACAGGAAGCCACGTCCCCTACACCTACTAAAGCTGCAAGTCAACAACTTTCCAGAAATGGAGGGAAAGGACACTGCTACCATACTTCAAAAGAGCCGTTAGCTACCCAAAAGAGAGAGACAAAGGATCGTCGTCTCCAACGGATCTATCCTAATCTATTCTCTATAAATAGAGGGACAAATCAAATTTGAAGCTCACCAGCACACAAGAATACGAGAACACACAGAGCATTCAAACGAGCAAATTCGAAAAAGCCTAAGTCTTCCACAAGAAGTTTGAAGAATCAATCTCCGGCGAAAGACTACATTTCTGCTCTTAGGGAACCAAGCTGAATTGTTTTATACAGCCTCTAGTATCCAAGCGACGTTACACGAACCCAAAGCTTACACTCAGTTGTTCGTCGTTCTAGAAGTGACATCCTTGTTCCCTATCCCTCTAACCTAAGCTCAATAGACTAAATCCATAGCTTAGACGAAGGAGTTCACTTCTGAACTGATCCTTATTGTAAAGGACTCCTTCACTGTTGGAGAGTTTTTCAAACACTTAGTTTGATAACCCTGTAAACTGAGACTTGCTCAGTATAAATCTCAAGAAGTGTTTGTCCAGCATACAAACCAACTGAGACTATCTCAGTATAATACATAGCTTCCTAATCTTTCGAGACAGTAGACGTGGGATTTTTGTGTCCGAACCACTTTAAAAATCTCTATGTCTTGTGTTCTGTTTTTACTGTTGCATTGATTTACTGTTCATACTGAAAATATTCTTTAAATCATTCAACTGAGTTTCAGCAAACTTAACAGACTGCACTAATCTACTGAAATTGTTTTGATAAAAACATTTTCCTAACTCAACTGAATTTGGGCCTACACTATTCCGCACTACTGAACTCTATCTGGAAGATACTGAATTCTGACTCTAAGTCAGCTAGCAGGTCTCAGTAGAGTCAGTCACTCTGCCACACGATTCAGAATAACTTATCTGGTCTGCTGAACTTGTTCAGTATGACACTTTCCTGAGAAGGACTATTCGTGTTTAAGTTGAGAAATCGGTTTTTAGGTGTATTGAAACCCCCCCTACACCTAAACTTAATCTCAGGACCAACAGACCTCTTCTTAGTTGGAGTGGAGGTCTTCTGAGTCCCGGTCTTGGGATCAGCGGGCCCTGAGCCGATCTGCTGAAGGGCCGCTGCCCTGTTCTGGAATCGGACCTTCTTCACGTTGAAATACTGCTTGTCAGCAAAAGTGATGATGTCCAATCTGCAGAAGTATTCGATCATTATGGAAGCTTCAGACCATACAGAAGCTTCCCTTTGAAGCTCAGCCGTCTGGTTGTCTTGTCGAACTTGGCTGACTGCGTCATGAATTCTTTAAGGAAGAATTCCGTCCAATTGATCTTCGCTCTGTCATGTATGGCCATCATCAGCTGGATTTTGGGCCTTGATACTTGATCGAAGGAGCCGGCCTGACTCGTCAGAAGCTGAGTTACTTCATAGGCCAAGGATCTGTATTGTGGGAGCATGGCTTTCTTAGGAAATGCGGCTCTGAAGGTCGTCGGCTTCCCACAAAATTCTGTAAGGTATTCATCCATAAGGTCGTCCTTGTATGCAACAGTGGCGAATCCTTCATTGGGTAGATTGAAGCTTCTCTGGAGAGCTTCGCGGATGGACATCTGCTTGACCTCAACAGCAGTACGCGAGGGGTCGCCTACTGAATGAACAACGAAGCAGCCTCAGATGTCTTCGTCTGAGTTCAAGTAGACCTCAGCTACTTGGCGCGGGATGAAGAACGTCGGCTTTCTCGTGAGGAAACCTTCAAGCCCTTTCTCCCGAAGGGCGAAGAAAATCTCCTCCATGTAATCCAAGTCGCACGCGTCGAACGCCATAACTGGTTCACACCAGACCCGATCCTTCTCAAGGATCTCTTGCATATCAGCCGGAGTATACACAATGTTTCCTGTCATTTTTGTAATCTGCAAACACAGTATATATCAGTATCCAATAAAATACAAGAAAAAAAATAAACGCATACGATACTGAATGATAATTGAAAGTTACCAAAGAATTTTTTTGAGCAGTTTTAAAGGATAGATTTTGAAACGGAGTAGGAGATATTCTCAGAAAATCTAGGGTTCGTAGGATATTTGCAGAGTAGAAATGGCGGTTCCAAACATTTAAACGTGTATATATATCTTAAGGAAGATAAATAGTTAAATATCAATGGTTCTGTTTGAATGCGCTTTTTGAGATAGACGGCTAGGATTAAGTTTTATAAAATAGGCAATGATCATATTAGCCGCCTAAGTCAAAATACAGTTGTATATAGCCAAAGAAGTAACTTGATACGACATGCATTTAATGGGTTGCAGAATTCAACATGCTTTTACATAGAATGTCGTGTATTTGATGTAAACCGTTAATATTAAATGACATTTTCTAAGGCATTGAATACGATGTTGAATCTGATTCATAAATGCACAGACCTGTTCTATTGGCTACTGAGTAGAGATACACAAACTTGTCAGCTGAACATCGTAGTCAGCTGATACCTCGTGTAGATGTTTGCTGAGTCTCTACGTACTGATTTTACTCGGTACTCGAGTGAACATTCCCCCCTGCTTGAATGATCCTCTCCACGAATCCACTTCTTGGCCCGGGTCGGTAGGGTCCAACAGACCTAGCTCTACTGATAGTTCTATGAATCTGGCTTCAGCTAGAGGCTTGGTCAGTATATCAGCCCTTTGACGGTCAGTATGGATCTTTTCCATCCTGATATCCTTCTTTTCGACATGGTCACGAATGAAGTGGTGTCTGATGTCCACGTGCTTGCATCTCGTATGAAGTTCAAGATTTTGAGTGATTGCAATGCACTGGTACTATCGCAGAAGATCGGCACTTCACTCTGAATGACGTCATAGTCGCGTAGCTACTGTCTCAGCCAAAGGATTTGGGCGCAGCAACTTCCGACAGCTATGTATTCAGCTTCAGTAGTTGACCTAGCTACTTAGTGATATTTCTTTGAAAACCATGAGATCTGCTTACTGCCAAGGAACTGACACGTTCCAGAAGTTGACTTTCGGTCAATTCTACATCCTGCATAGTCAGCATCAGAATAACCAGTTAGTTCAATATTATCATCAGTTGGATACCATAAACCCATGTCGGGTGTTCCTGCGAGATAGCGGAGAATCTTCTTTCTTTGAGTCCATGTGACTACGCCGGATTCGCTCCGAAATCGAGCATAGACACGTACAACATAAGTTATGTCAAGACGAGTAGCTGTTAAGTATAATAAAGAACCAATTATAGCACGAAATTCAGTTTGGTCTACTGATACTCCCTCTTTATCAAGATAAATTTTCATGTTCGTGTTAATCGGGATCTTGATTGGTTTGCCGGATGTGCAACCAAATTTCTTGATGAGGTCTCGAGTGTATTTGTCTTGATTGATGAACGTTCCCTTCTCAGATTGTTTGACTTAAAAGCCAAGGAAATAGTTCATCTCTCCCATCATTGACATCTCAAACTTGTCCTTCATCTTTTTCTCAAACTGCTGACATATGATGACGTTCTTTGAACCGAAGATGATGTCATATACGTAGATCTGCACAAGTAAAATGTCGTCTTCCAGTCGTATGCTGAATGATGTGCGATCTACTTTGCCCTTTTGAGTCTATAAACCTGATGTCCCTACTGAAAGCCGGGAGGCTATTCTACATAGACTTCTTCTTTCAGTACGCCGTTCAGGAAAGCAGACTTCACATCCATTTGATAGACTCTGAATCTCTGAAGTGTTGCGTAGGCTAGGAATAGTCTGATTGCCTCCAATCTTGCAACTGGAGCGAACGTTTCGTTGAAATCTATCCCTTCAGCTTGACAGTAGCCTTTTGCCACGAGCCTTGCTTTGTTCCTTATTATGACGTTGTTTTCATCTCGCTTGTTCTTGAAGACCCATTTTGTTCCGATCACATGTTGATGTCGGGGTCTGTCAACAAGCTCCCAAACTTCATTTCTCGTGAACTAATTCAGCTCCTCCTGCATAGCTATGATCCAGTCAGCGTCCTTAAGTGCATCCTCAATTGACTGAGGTTCTTCAGTAGACAAGAAGCAGGAATATAAGGCGCTTTCTCCCTGACAGAATATGGATCTTGTCTTTACGTTTGCTGAAGGATCTCCAATAATCAAATCAGAAGTGTGAGCGTCCAGCCACTATCTACGATGTTTCAAATCTTCATCTGAAATTTGTTCAACACAGAGAGTAGGTGAGTTTGGCATTTCAGTTGTACTATTCTGGGATTGAAGCAATTCAGTTACAAGAGTGTGATCTACTGAGTCACCAGGTTCAGGGGCATTTAGCTCAGGAACATCATTAGTTCCCCCTGAATTATATTCTCAGTAGAGGTCTCAGTTACCACTTGGGTTTCTTCATCGACATGAGTTACCTGGGATTGACTATGTTCAGTAGAGTCAATCTGTTCAGCTACTTTTGCTGCTGGCTGAGATTCAGTAGACTTGTCTTCAGTTTCTTCATCTGAATCATCATCCCAACATAGCTGGATCTTTTCAACTTTATCTTTTAAGCTCAGATCCTGTAGCTGCTTACTGATGTCCTCAGATTCAGGTTTAGAGTTTCTGCTCCTGTCTTTAGTAGCAAACTCATTAAAAACAACATGAGGGATTTCCTCCATGCAAAGGGTCCGATAGTTAAAGACTCTGAAGGCTTTGCTGACCCGGGAGTATCCTAAGAACACTCCCTGATCTGACTTGCTATCAAAGTCTTTAGCTGATCTTTTCCATTATTGTGGATAAAGCACGGACACCCAAAAATATGGAAATAAGATAAAGAAGGCTTCCTGCCGTTCCATAATTCATATGGTGTCTTCTTATGCTGCTTTGTCAGTAAGGATCTGTTCTGAGTATAACATGCAGTATCAGTAGCTTCTGCCCAGAATTAGGTTGGGAGTCCTGAGTCTGCGAGCAGGGTTCTTAATGCTTCTTTCAGTGTTTGATTCTTCCTCTCAGCAACCCCATTTTTTAAGGCGTGCGTGCGGCAAACGTCTCATGCTCTATGCCTTCTGCTTTGCAGTACTCCTCCACCATAAAATTCAGGAACTCAGTTCCTCTATCTGAACGTATCTTGATGATCTTGGTGTTCTTCTCGACACTAAGCCTTTTCAGAAGCCTTTGTAACTTTGTTTTGACGTCAGACTTGTTGGCAATAAATATGACCCATGTGCAGCGTAAGTAGTCATCAATGACCACCAATGCATACTTCTTGCCTCTGATCGTCACTGGAGAGACTGGACCGAACAAATCCATATGTAGCAGCTGAAGGATTCCATCAGCGGAAGGAGATGGAACAGGTGAATTTTGATTCCTTGTTTGCTTTCCCTTCAGACATGCTTCACACTGAGTGTCTTTGCTGAATACTTCATTCGGCAATCCTCTTGCTAGAGTGTTTCTAGCTAATTTGCTAAGCGTCTTGAAGTTGAGATGGCTGAGTATGTTGTCATTCTTTGCCAACAAACAAGCTTCAGGTTCAGCTGAGTTCCAGTCAACTACATAGATATCCTTTTTGCGCGAACCTGACAACACTGTTTTCCCTGTAGATTTATCAATGATATCATAGAAACCAGCGTAAAAAATCACTCTATTCGAGTTATCACAAAATTGACTAACAGAGAGAAGATTATGCTGAAGTCCTTCAACATATGATACTCTTGGAACTATTGCATAGCCTCTGGTATCATAGCCTCTGGTATCACAAAAATTGACTAACAGAGAGAAGATTTCCCTCTGGTATCATAGCCTCTGATACTCTTATCACATATGATACTCTATGTCGAGTGTTCCATAGCCTCTGGTATAGCCTTTTGCGTTCTCTCCAAACTCGAATCGGGGTCCTTCTTCAGTAGTATATTTCTTCAGTATGTCCTTTTGGTACGTCATGTCTCTTGAGCATCCGCTGTCCACATACCAAGGATCCTTGTGCACCTGCAAAATAGAATTATATTTAGGTAACCTTTATTTTTTATTTTGGGTCCTTAGATGTTAGTTTTGGTAACTCAAATCTGTCTTACGACCCTGGTGGTCTCAGAAAGTTTCTTTCCACTTTTGTCAACATATTTCACCACTGGACTGGTCGATGCTGACTTCTGAGGCTTTTCAGGTTCAGGAGTCCTGATCTTCTGAGTAGGTGGACTGCTGACCTTTGCCTTCGGTACGACTTTCTTCTTCTTCTTCTGACTTTTGGATCCTCTCCTGACTATAGGATCATAATAATATGACCCATACTGAGCTGGATGCGTCAGCTGCGGAGGTCCATACTGATCAGCCCATTTTGCTTTGCTGGTTCCCCCTTGACTGAACTAGAGTGATCTGGTGCTGATCTTCTTGTCAGAGTGTTGATTACTAGGATGAGGTGCCTTCATCTTCTGTTTGTTCTTGGCTAGGGGGTTTAGTATTTCTACATTAATGGTCTCCCCTTGAACAAACCTATCAGCTAGCCGGTTTTCTGAGCGTACGGGGGCAGATGAGGAGGCTACATGGCTGAATCCAAGTCCCTCCTTATAATGCTTGGGCTTGTTGCTTGCGAGCATAGCCTCAAGCTTCTTTTCGGCGCCCATGTATCGCTCCGTTATCGGGTTCCTCCGGGACATCATCACTTTTCTTCGACAATTCATGCTCGGTGCAAGTCCTGACAACTCTTGCTTCAGTAGACTCAGTTCAGTATCTTTCTGAGTCAAGTCTTCGGTAAGTACTGAGATCTGATCTTCTTGATGCTGAGACTTGGCCATCAGAGAGTTTATCTCCTCCCTGAGTCTCAACACAAGTCCTTCTGACTCAGTAGCAACCCGACTCTCCTGAGAAAGTCTCTGATTCTCCACTTTCAGGGTATCCAACTCCTGAAGAGTCTTACTGAGCTGTAGACTCATCTGAATCTGCTCGTCGAGTAGTTCTTCATATGCAATCGTGATGTCCAGATTCTCATCTGCACCTGAAATCGTGTCGTGTGTGCAGTGTGAAGAGGAATTAAATGGTGTGTGAGAGTTTACCTCATCCTCCTTTCCTGTCATGAGACACTTTTCAGCGTCTTCTTCAGCTTCAAGCTCTATGGCCATGAAAGCTGCTTCATCGACTAATGAATCCATGAAGGAATCGATTTCATCTGAGTCGTCTGAGAGTTCACTGACAATGTATACTTGTCGCTTCTTGATGAACTTCTACCTTCTTGCTTTGCGTGCTACTCTTTCGGCGATCTTGAGCTTAGGACAGATCATGCGATAGTGTCCTGGCTTCTTGCAGTTATAGCAGGTTGTGACTCTTTCTTCTTTGCTTTCACTGTTTTTCGACTGAGGTGAGTCATCCTGTTTCCTGCATACAGAAGTATGCGAGTCAGGAGTGCGCTTGGGTGTATATACAGTCTTACCCTTAGAGTCTCTAACGACTCTTGAGAGCTTTATGCACCTCTCATTTTCCTTCTGATACTTCACGGCAAGCAACGCGTACTTCTTGGCTAGATTTCCTTCTTGTACGTCACTGAATGAAGGTTCAGCCTTGCTAGACATCGGAGCTATTGTGCTGACTGATGCTTTAAAGGCATGGTCGACTTGGGTGTCAGCTTCAACTCGCTGGTTCCTTTGAGGTAAGCCAAACTCGAACTCCTCCGCTTTAAGTTCTGAAAAGATATGGTCAGGAGTAATAATATCTAAATCAAAATGACGCAATAAAGTAGCAAAGGGATTCCAATGACCGTCTGTGTGTGTGCCCTCAAAATCTTGAGATTCATCTCTCGATTGGAGAATGTCTTTCCCGGCCCGTTGATAGAGTTCATCAGATCCGTGAATCTGAGGTTGAGATCTTCAATGGTGTCACCAGGCATGAGAGACAGTCTCTCAGCTTCTGAAGTTCCAGCGCGAGTTTGTTCGCTTTGATCTTCTGAGTCCTCCGACTCAGTAGCGCTAGAGCATCCCAGAGTTCTTTCGCGGACTTGCAGTCCTGAACTCTTCCGAGATAAGAATCGCTCAGGGTGTTCAGTATGGCGTTTATGGCGACGCGGTCTAAGTTGTGAAGCTTCTTCTCCTCAGGGGTGAAGAGACTTCTGTCTTTGGGGATCTTCTTCCCGATCACCATACCTCCTCCTTGTGCTGGATCCTGAGCTACGACGCTATCGACCATAGGAATGATAGGTCCGTCCTCCAGAACCTCTATCATACTATCATGGAGAGAGGTCAGATGTGCCTCCATTCTGACCCGCCATACACCATAGTTCTCTACTGAGAACATGGGTACCATCCCGATTCCTGACAATCAGACATGATAAATAATGATATAAATGAAGAATGATATGCAGTGAAAATGTTTTTCGGATCCGTTCAAGTAGACCAGTTTCAGAATAACATGCGTCTTAAAGAACTCCTGCTCTGATACCAATTGTTGGTCCCGATAGCACGTTCATGTGTAGGGGGGGTGAATACACCTGAAAACCGATTTCCCAACTTAAAACGCGAACAGTCCTTTTCAGGAGAGTGTCGTACTGAATGAATTCGAGCGGACCGAGATAAGGCATTACGAATCGCGTGGCGAGTGGCCGACTCTGCGAGGCCCTGCTAGGCGACTAAAGTCGAGATTCGATGCCGTTCAGATTAGAGTTCAGTATTGCGGAAATGTGTAGGCCCAAATTCAGTTGAGTTAGAAAAACGTTTTTATCAAAATAGTTTCAGTAGATTAGTGCAGTCGATTAAGCTTTCTGAAACTCAGTTGAATGACTTAAAAGATATTTGCGGGATGCCGGTAAATCAATGCAACGAGTAAAATAAAGAACACATAACACTTGCGTTTTTAAAGTGGTTTGGATCCA
Source organism: Lavandula angustifolia (assembly GCA_028984105.1). NCBI lineage: Eukaryota > Viridiplantae > Streptophyta > Magnoliopsida > Lamiales > Lamiaceae > Lavandula > Lavandula angustifolia. The sequence goes on from CM054804.1 coordinate 28,015,967, forward strand.
ACAATCTTACGTCCCTTTGTCCCGAAAGATCATAAGGCTATGTATTATCTTGAGTTAGTCTCGGTCGGTTTGTACTGTTGGACAAACACCGGTCTTGAGATTTATACTGAGCAAGTCTCAGTTTACAAGGTATCAAACTAAGTGTTTGAAAAACTCTCCAACAACGAAGGAGTCCTTTACAATAAGGATTAGTTCAGAAGTGAACTCCTTCGTCTAAGCTATAAATTTAAACGGTTGAGCTTAGGTTGGAGGGATAGGGAACAAGAAGGTGGCTTCTAGAGTGACGAACGACTAAGTATAAGCTTTGGGTTCGTGTACCGTCGCTTGGATACTAGAGGCTGTATAATCCTAATTCAACTTGGTTCCCTATGAGCAGAAATGTAGTCTTTAACCGGAGATTGTTTCTTCGAATTACTTGCGGAAGATTTAAGCTTTTTCGAGTTGCTCACTGAATGCTCTGTATGTTCTTGGTTTCTAGGTGAGCTTCAATTTGATTTTATCCCTCTATTTATAAAGCAGAGATTAGGATAGATCCGTTGCAGACGACGATCCTTTGTCTCTCTCTTTTGGGTAGCTAACGGCTCTTTCGAAGTATGGTAGCAGTGTTCTTTCCCTCCATTTATGGAAAGTTGTTGAGTTGCAGCTTTAACAGATATAGGACAGGTGACTGCTTGTCATTGGTCGAGGTTCAGGAAAGTGGTTGAGACAGAACAAACTTCAAGGAGATCTGAAGTAGACTTTTCTCTTCCTCGTATTGACTCTATTGATTTGACTTTTAGAGAATCTAATGCTCAGAAGACTGTCTGGCCGTTGCTGAGTCTGATCTCTGATTTAAAAGCATGCTCTGTTTGAGTCGGTTCTGCGAAGATCAGCTACGAGTTCGATGAACTACTCCTGCCGGAGTTCGGTTCCACTAACTCCTTTCGGTATCTTTGCTCTGCTTGAGTCCGATACTATTGAGTCTTCTACTTCTGGTGCTGAGGCAGGTAATCAACTGAGAGCCTGAACTAGATGCAGAGTGTCTACTGAGTCTGAAACCTCAGAGACATAACAGAACAAGTTACAACTGAATAGTTCATCAATCAAGATAGGGTTTTGGGATCTTCAAATCTTCAGTAAATTTTCAGAGCATAGGGCTACTGAGTTAATTCTCAACTGAGAAGACTGAATCATCTCCCAATACTTTGCGCTTTTGCCGGGGACTGAATCATCACCCATCAGAAGAAAATATTAGGTTAGGAATTATATCTTCCTCCTTCGTATGTTGTCGCAGCTTTTATTGTTGCTCGTGTGTCAGATATTCTGATCTGTGTCCTGACCCTTTTCTTCATCTGGGTGGTCAGAGAACTGAAGAAAATTAAGATTATTGTCTCCCCTTCACTCACGCACGGCGTGATTTATTTTGTGTATGTGTGTATGTGTGTGTTCTGTTTCTAAAACCAATACAGATATATATAGGCTTCAAAAACTAATATAATATTAATATATTTGTAGCCCATTAATTTAATTATATTTCTAATGGGCTTCCACATAATTAGCTCATAATATAATTAATTAATCCACTGGGCTACTAATATTTATTAATTAATTGGCCCAGCCAATTAATTTCAGATAAATAACATTATTAAATAATGTAAGAAATATATTAATCCATTAATAATGATTTCTGAGAGACAATAAATAACTAGGCAACTAATTGAGCCAGATCAGGGATCTAATACAAGAAATAAAGCTGGGCCTCAAATTAATTAATTATCTATGCTCAGCCCAGAGCAAAATTAATTAATAAACATAGATTCATTCCACTAGAGAATCCGTGATGACTTACCCCTTTATCCCAAATTGAGCAAGGGCTTGTATTTTAGACTTAATTGATCTCCGTATTTAAGATAGAAATATCCGTTAATTAATTAATCACACTGACAACTTAAATTAATTAACATCTTATTACTCGACCTTATTAACACATCTGAACTTAATCAATCGGCCGGGTTTAGTATGCTAATCCTTTCGAGTCCTTTAGGAGATATTATCAACCCATTTTACTAGATACGGTTGCAAGATAAAGACAACCAACCTGAGCCACAAATAACTACTAACACCCAAGATACGTAGATCCGATCGCGATGACGTTCACCATAGTAGGTCTAAGTGATAGATAGCCAAATGCGCTCAGCTGAAGTCTTACCAAGCTTAAGACCAGCTACGTCACCGAGATCTTGGTTCTCTACTAAGGTCAGTTAGGAGAACACATCTCACTGTGATCCATCAATACACCACCTTAAGTGTACGAGTAAAGACAAGCAGCTAAGACAAGCCACTTCTTATCTAAACTATAGCTTAAACCAACAACTTATCCTTAAGTTGTCTCAGCTGTGATAATTGTTTATATCTTGTCAGTTCAACCAATTTGTGTTGTCTTCTGTGATACCCGACACACCACATAAATCTAACTTTTATACAAGATAAAGGATAACATCTGCAAATATATATATTTATCAGATAGGAGAATAAAATAGTAGTAGGGACAAAACACATTGTATACAAGCATAAAATTTGCTTCCAGTATACAAAACCCCAACACGTTCATCATCATCATCCTTTGTCGAAGCCAAGGAGACTCCAGCACCACCGTCATCGCCGCCATCCGTCGAGAGAAACCGTTGCCAGCCACCGCCCGCCGTGAGTTCCACCAGCCACCGTCCGCCGTTTTCGAGTTGCGCCACCGTTACCGAAGCCGACAGCCGATTAAGTTCATTCCTACCGTTGATTTTAATCAATTTATCCTTAGGTAAAATTATAGAAAAACAAACTAATGTTATTTAATTTTCGATGCTTGATTTCGATTATGTTACTTTGGATTGATTCAGATATTTAGGGTTTATGGATTTGTGTTTTTCAAAATTAATTAGGGTTCAATTTCGTGCTTCTTAGTGTTCAATTCGTTAGGTTTAATTGTTTTAATTTTTCGTGTAAGTTGATTTCAATTTTTCAGCATGTTTCTTGTTCTGCCCAGTTTTACGGTCTGCCTGCCCAATTGGACCGTAATGCGTAGCTAATCTATTTTCAGGGTTCGGTAAGATGTGAAATGCTCACAACTAAATTCGTGAGACTTAGGCTTAATAATTAATCACTTAGGTTCCAGATTAATCTAGGTTAATTAATATTGGATTAATTAATTTAGGATTGATCATCCTAGGTTAGTTTAATTCATAGCTAATTTAGTACTTCCATCGTTTCTCGTGGGATTAGGCTAAATAAGTAGCATAATTCTTCTAAGAAAAATAGGATTAATTTGGTAGGAGACTATTGGATTCCCACCATACGAGTAGGCTCCTAAATTGGGTTCCCTTAGTATTTAATGTTGATTAGGTGTTAAATCTATTAGTTGCCCACCAACGTAGGTTGCATCTAATTTAGGGTAGTAGTCGTTTCAATGCTCACCATGGCGATTATCGAATAATTAAAGGGGAATAGGGGATGTGTCAGTTTAATTACGGTGTCCTACAACTTATTGATTTAAGGGGATTAATTTATCTTTAGTGTCAAGGATCGATTGTTCGTGTGTGTGGAACATCTTGCTCGACCCGTTTTCTTGCTTGATTAATTTGATTATTTAATTTTCGCTATTTATTTTCGTGCTTAGTTTAGTGAGTCCAAAAATTGCGTGGTCGCTAACCAAAATCTTGATTAATAGGAATTTTTAGGTCTAAAATTCTCCGTTTCCTGTGTTCGATACTTGTTGCTATACTAATTTGAGTTTTAGCAATTCTTGCAGGATTTATTTGGTGAAAACAACGATCACAACTAGTCACGTTATACATTTGGTATTCTAGTATATAGTAGTCACATACATATTCTTATGTAATTTTGGAAATAACATAGTTCATAAATTATGTGTAAGACGCAAACTTCATTAAATAATACTAACATAAAATGTTTCTTGGAATCTTATTTAATTGGCTTTGTATTAGAGATTTAGAGTCACTGATAAGTATGTTGTTACTTGTATTTTCACCGGGTTCTGTGCAGTGAAATGGCTGGATTTGTGCGTCTATTGTGCCGTCTCATAGACGAATGGAGGTAATATTAAAGCAATGCAAGTCGAGAAGGAAGGTTGCGGATGTAGAAGCGAAATGATGAAGTATGGAGAGTTGGACTACATTTGAAGATCAAATTAATTGGGCTCAAGATTGAAGTTGTTTTTTAGAATATTATTCTATGCCCAATTGTTTTTATTATGGCCCAACTTGTAACTCTCTCTACACACTTTTTTTTTTACTCTAGGTATAAATAAATTAGTGTGGAGAGAGGTGGGCAACAACTTGGACACAACAACTTTTACTACAAAAACTTTACTCCCTTTTTTTCTTGGATGCTCTCGGTTGCTACTATCATGGAAGAAGATTAATGTTTCGTATTTTCATGAAGCTACTACATTAGTGAACCGTGACTTTGGTTTGAAATTTATGGTGGTAAATGCTTTTATCTTTTAATGTTTTTCCTTGCTTGCATGTTCTTAATTTGAATATTAATGGTAGTTGTTAAGAGTTCATTTATGACTTCTTTACTAAGCACTCTTGTCTCTTGTGATTTAAGTATGCGTAGCTAATTTTCCCGATTCGACAAGGCAACATTGCACTAATCTAATTTCCCCTTGAAACCTAATTATGCTTGAATTTGATTCCTTAAGTTTCGATTTATTCCGGGTTAAGTAGATTTATCAATTAACTAGGATTGATCACCCTAGGCTTATTTGGTAGTTATATGGAATGGAAATGAATCGATAACTAAGTTACTTTGTATGCCCAACATCGATAATTTGCTAAATCGGGTCCTATGATCTTAATGCTTCGTAGCACTTAATCTAGAAATTGCTCAACATGCTAGATTGTGTTAGGAAAATGAAATGGGTTCTATGCTTAACATGCTTGTTTCTACGTAATTGGATTAGGATAGGGATATGTTCGTGCTCAACACAACATTCCGACCGATTAACTTAAGGTGTTAAATAAATATTTGAGTCAAGGATTGGGGATAGTGATTAGTGGGGGTTTCCGAGTCGAGTCTTCTCTCTTATCACATTTCTTCGTATTTAATTCGTATTTATTTCTTGCCTAGTTATAATCAAACTAAAACTTGAAGCGTGGTGGCTACACCAAAACCGGATTACTAGGAGATCTACGATAATTCTCCCGTTCCCTGTGGATTCGACCACCTTATCATTGTGTTAATCCCTATTTTTAGCTGGTGTTATAGGACTAATCATTTGGTGAGAGTACGAAACGACGCTCACCAGACACATTTGTATATATTTATTATGCTTAAATAAGTGAGTTTTGTTTTCGCCTGACATTCTGGAAAGTGTTCATATTTAGCCAAAACTAAAACTTCCGAGATGGATTTATTCTTCACGTACACACCAGCATTCATGCTATTTATGAAGCACAGTAAATACAAGAATCTAATTCATTTAATGAAGTGATGTAACAAGTCTAATCTGCAACCACTGCTTAGACTTTGCTAATGTATGTAAAATAGTAATTAACTACATATAAGAAGCCAAAAAAACTAATTAAATTATTTTATGTAGTACCTAATAAAGTATTTTTCATTTTTATCTGAAACTTCCAACTTTGTATATTTAAATTTCACACATGTCCCATTAACTAATTATCATTGGCAATCGATTTTTTATTGACTAAATAGTTCATCAAATAACCTACGTGCGTATTTAATTATCGTGTTTATAGTATAATGGCTTCTTTGGAAAAAAAATTGTTAATCCTAATTTGTCTGATAACTGTTCCTCCCACTTGCTTCTGTTGTATCTTTTATTGGAGTGACGAAATGCGATTACAATGTTAGCCGAGGTAAAAGTTGGTATCTTTCTTCACAAGACGATAATGCTTCGCTACATGGTGCAAGTGGTCAATAGCACTCGTCTCAAGATATAACGACTTCTTAATTACGAATAGTTGCACTACTTCTCGTAATTTCTCGCGAACTACTTGATATTTTGGGACTAAAGAGATATTAATGAATCTATATGAATGTAGTGAAATAAGAGGATAAATAAGAGATGGAAGAAGAATGTATTTGAATGGTTATCTTTTTTTTTTGGCACAAAGATGTCTAATTTATAAACTACCACACAACTATTCGTAATGGACACAACTCTTTAGAATTAGATGAATTATGAATGGTTGCATTTGTTCAACTTCCAAGTGAGTACCTCTTGGCATGAACTAACACATCCCTTCATTAATAAATTTATGAATCAACATATTCGTTCATCATTTAATTTATGAACCAATCGTGTCCAATCCATGTTTGATTGGAGTCTAGACAATGTGTTGCACCAAGATACAAAGAGTGGCTTTGACCTAAAATGGTCATATAGGTGAAACATTGTTGTGGGCATGGGCGGATCCAAGGGGGGGGTGCGACCGCCCCCCGAATTTTTGTGCAATACTACGAGTTATCTCGAATTCGCCCCCGAAATTTTTAAATTTGTTATCCTAACTTTGAAATTTTTTTAAAAACGTACATTAAGTGTTACATATTTTAGTGGAGGTGTAGATTTTGAGTTTTGGATACCTAGTTTGGTAGAGTCAACTTATATAACTTGATGTAATTAATATACTATGCTTTTTGTTTGATGCAATTAATATACTATGTTTGTGTTTTCTTTTTTCATGTACTTATTGATATAAAATTAAGAACATTTGAAGTATAAATAAACTATCATTTAAATACTTATTAATTCCTCAGTTAGATATTGTTATTCTTCATAATTTCCTCTAACTAAATTTAGAGTGATGTCAAAATAGGATTATGTACTATATTTTTCGAATAAATATAAAAAATATATGAGTTATTCATGAAAGAAGAATTTAATCCTTAAATAAGCCATAAAACATAAGTATAATTAGATTTAAGTAGAAAAATGTGCTAAATTTTTTTTTCCGGGAGCTCCGCCCCCGAACCCCCATACAAAAAAAACTCAATCCCCGATAAATTTCGCCCCCCCTAACCAAAAATCATGGATCCGCCCCTGGTTGTGGGGCTGGCTTCTATGTTCTAACGTATCTGCATCAAGAATGTGAGCTGTAAGTGATCCACAGAGACATCAAGTCGAGTAACATAATGCTTGATATAAGATACAATGCATGTTTAGGGGATTTCGGACTAGCTAGGCTTGTGGATCATGACAAAGCCCAATCTCAACTCTCACAGCTGGAACAATGTGGTGTCTAGCCCCAGTGCATCTTCAATATGGGAAAGCAACTGAGAAAAAGGATGTCTATAGCTAGGGTGCGGTTGATTTGGAGAAGAATACTGAAAGTCTTAAAGCGCAAGTCGAACTCGAGACATTTGGAGGAAAATCCATGCGAGAATTGCAATTGAATAGGAAAAGCGAACTGAGCCTTTGGCCTTGATAGACCTTTTCTATTGTTTCACTCTCAGCACTAGCTTTGAGAATAGCATCACTTGATAGACTAGATTCAACATCAAAGCCTGAAGCACGCTACCTTGCAAGCACTCCATCCAAAAACCAAATCATGCCATGTCCTATTGGTCCTAAAGATGGGGTTCAGGTGTATGTGTGTGTGTGTGGGGGGGGGGGGGGGGGTGGTAAATACATCTGAATGCAAATTCAAACTCTGAACGTGAAAGTCAGCTTTAGCTAAAGCTTGCTACTGAATTTCTCAGATAGCCATATATACTTTCTAAATCACATGGGCTGAATATTCTCCGACTGAGTACGGTCCCACTGACTTATGTCAGTGAGCAGTAGTTCTGTACAAGAGTTGTGTGCGGAATTATAGGCCCTTTTAAAATATACATCTTATATGAAAACCCGTTTAGTGCAAGTTTGATTAAAACTCAGTTAGATGCTGAATGAACAGTTATAGCAATGCAACAGTAATAACATAAAACAACACAACGATTTTTTAAGTGGTTCGAACACACCGGATCCTACGTCCACTGTCCTGACACAAGCATGAAAACTGTATTATTTATACTGAACAAGTCTCAGTTATATGTTCACAGGACAGATTCAAACTTTTTTGCTTATAATGAGCAAGTCTCAGTTATCTGTGCACATGACAGATTCTACTTCTATTCGTAGTAACTTTACACTTCTTAACCGTTAAGGATAGAGATTCTCTAACTATGAAGGAGTTCTTACATGAAAGAACAATTCAAAAGATATAAACTTCTTCGAGGTTCTAAGCTATTGATTTTACAATACGCACGCTTAGATAGAGAAAGGGAACAATAATTTTCTAGAAAGAAGAACTAAAAGATGTCTAATCTAAGAGCAAGTTCTTCGTTTGTATGTTGCTTGTAAGTTCGCTAGAGTTCTTGAGCTTTGTTAGCTTGGGTTCCCAATACTTCTTCTACATGAAGACCTTTTCTATTTATAGTCTTCGATTTGTTAATGGATCCATTGGAGAGGGTCTAGCCACGTGTTGAATAAGACAAGAAAAACGGTCATATGAAATTTGAACGTTGAATAGAGGCACTGTTGAGATTTCCTCTTTTCTGGCTAGGAGCAGCTTTATGGAAGAGCAGGCAAGGTGTTGTCGGCTCCTTATTGGTCGAGGTACATGAGAGTTGTTGATGCTTGTTCAAACTCAAAGTACACTGAGTTGACTTCCTCTGAATCCTCGGACCGTCGCCTGATTGTCCTCTATCGACATTCGTCTGAACACTTCAGTCGTTGGCACGAATTCCTTTGCAGATTCACTAACTGATAGACAGATCAACTGACTTCTTCGATACTGAGTCCTTCAGCTGAGTGCGAGATCTTCTGCCGACTTCACGGCCTACCGAACTCTAGCCTACTGAGTTCTAACAGCTGAACTCAAACTAAGCTATAACAATATTGAAGGTTTATCATTCAGCTAGGGATTTTGGGATCTTCAAGTCTTATCATATTAATATATCCCAACATTTTATGTTCATCCCAACAATTTTCCCCTATTTGATGTTGTCAAAACATTTTACAACAACTACTGCTACTAACTATGGTAAAGAAATATTACAAGAATAAACAAGGCATAGAATCAGAGCAATAATGTCAATATGACAGATAATTGTTAGGTATGCTGAGTTTGTCATAAGAGAAGTATCAGACCATTAGCACAATTATGTAGCAATGTCATGTATAGATTGAATTATCAGAGCTATAACATGACTTATAGTGCAATGTCACATACTGATTTATTAGAGCATTACTGAGTTAACAGTATTATCAGGCTGATTATCTAATCAACACATAGGAAACAATTTGCCTCAAACAAACATTTTCCCACTCTCTTACTTAAACTACTTTCCCTTAATAATTAATTTCACTTATAACATGGAAAAGTCAGTTTCTCTTCAGAAGTTCTGTTGGGTGATGATTCAATCCTCAGCATGATCATACTTGTGGGAAATGATTCTATCTTCTATACTGAATCACGCTCAGTAGCCTCGTGCTCTGACTGTTGAGAAGATTTGAAGATCCCAAAACCCTATCTGATTGGTGAACCATTCCTTTGTATTCGTATTTGTCTCTGAGGTTTCAGACTTAGTAGACACTCTGCTCTGGTCAAGGCGCTCAGTAGCTCATCAGCCTCAGCACCAGTGTAGAAGACTCAGTGAATCTTGGACTCGGCGGGAGCGATATATCGAGAGAGTCGGTTGAGCCGAACTCCGGCGGGGTAGTTCACTTTGGACTCGGAGCTGATTTTCGATAGACCGCTTCTCGGTTGTCTATCTCTTGAATACAAAAATCGGACTCGGCATCGGTGACGGTCTTACGAAGCTGTGCGAATCTTTTGATAAGCTATCAGTGTTGTCAAGTACGAGGAAGAGAGAAGTCAACTTCAGTTGCCTCGAAGTTTGTTCTGTCTCAACCACCACATCCACCTCGACAAATGACAAGCAAACACGTGTCGTCTCACCTACTAAAGCTACAGTCAACATATTTTCGTAAAAGGAGGAAAAGGCACTGTTACCTACGTCAAAAAGAGCCATTTGCTACCAAAAAGAGAGAGAGAGAAGAAGATCGTCTCCAACGGATCTATTTCAATCTCTGCTCTATAAATAGAGGGATCATTCAAGATTTGAAGCACACAAGCACTAGCACACTAACACGAAGCAAAAAACGCACAGAGCATTCAAACGAGCGAAATTAACGACTAAGTCTTCCGCAAGAATCAACCGAGTTATCTCCGGCGAAAGATTACATCCAGCTCAAAAGGAACCAAGCTGAACCGACATAAGCTTCTAGTATCCAAGCGACTGACACGAACCTATAGCTAAACCCTCAGCTGTTCGTCGCTCTAGATAGCTACATTCTCGTTCCTTATCCCTCTAACCCTAAGCTCACTTGTTATATCCATAGCTTAAACGAAGGAGTTCACATTTGAACCCGAATCCTTATTGTATAAGGACTCCTTCATTGTTGGAGAAGTTTGTCGAAACACTTAAAGTTTGATAGAATTGTAAGCGGGACTTGCTCGAGTATAATCCCCAAGCCACGGCTTTGTCCGGTGTACAAGGCGGCCGAGACTAACTCGGTATAATAAATAGCCTCTCGATCTATCGGGACGGTGGACGTAGGATTGTTGATATCCGAACCACTTTAAAAATATACGTGTCGTTTACTTCTTGTTTCATTGGTTTTACTTGTGCATCCTGAACATCATATTTAAAATCGATTTAAGCGTCTCGATATTCGAACCTCTTATCTCTTGGCCGAGACTTGCATAAAACGTTTTCCTCATTAAAACTGATTTGGGCCTACACAATTCCGCACACCCGAACTCTCAGCGATCGATGCGAATTCGACCTAGTCGGTTAGCGAGATCTCGGTCGAGTCGGTACTCTTTTAGCCTTTAACACGATTCGAAACGGTTATGCAGTCTGCCTGAACTATTTCGATGCGGCACCTTCTCGAATAGGGTATTCGTGTTCGAAAGTTGAGAAATTTGGATTCGGGTGTATTCACCCCCCTCTACACTCGAACTCACTCACGGGGCCAACAATTGGTATCGGAGCGGGAGTTCTTTGACTCTTGTTATCTTTGAGACTGGTCTATTCGAACGGATCCGAGGGAAAGCGTTTTTCACTTTGCATATCACTCTACATTCATATCATTATTCTTCATGGCTGATATGTCGGGTATAAGGATGGTACCTATGTTCTCGGTGGAGAACTACGGAGTATGGCGAGTCGGGATGGAAGCTCATCGACATCCCTCCATGACATATGGCGAAGTGCTTGAAGATGGACCTATCGTTCCTATGATTGATAGTGTCGTGACTCGGGACCAAGCTCAAGGAGGAGGAATGGTGGCTGGGAAGAAGATCCCCAAAGACGAAGTCTCTTCACTCCTCGAAGAGAAGAAGCTTCACAATCTAGACCGAGTCGCCGGGGAATGCTATACTAACCACCCTTAGTGATTCTTATCTTGGCGGGGTTCGGGAATGCAAGGCTGCTAAAGAACTACGGGATGCTCTTGCGCTGCCGAGTCGAGGGACTCGAGAAGATTAAAGCCAACAAATTAGCGGCTTTGGAACTCCAAAAGCCGGAAAGCTTGTCTCTCATGCCCAGGGGACAAAATCGAAGATCTAAACGTCAGTTACCAATCGATGAATTCTATCAATGGGTGGGAAAGACATTCGAAGCCGAGAGATGAATCGAAGATTCTAAGGGCACTACTGGACGGACACCTTGGACACCTTTTGCCACTTTATTGCGACATTCGATTTAGATCTTTGTGTCTCCCGACCATATCTTTTCGAATTACGGGCGAGAGGAGTATGAGTTCGATAGACCTCAAAGAAAGGCGAGAGGCGAAGGCGATACGAAGATTGACCATGCTTTCAAAGCTACGGTCGGCCACGGCATCTCCCGCTACGAGCAAGACGACGAGTAAGGCCGAGGCCTTCACTCAGCGACCTACAAGAAGGAAGTCTAGCTCGGAAGTACGCGGCTGCTTCGCGATGAAGTATCGAGAAGGAGAAAGAAAGGCGTAGAAAACGACCAAAGCATACCGAGATACAAAAGGTAAGTCGGAATATACACCTAAACGCGCTCCCGATACTCAATCTTCGAATGCGAAAGAAAGATGACTCGGCACCCTCAAGGGATAGTGCGAACCAAAGAAGAAAAAGTCATCACTTGCTACAAGCGCAAGAAGCCGGGGCATTATCGGTATGATTGTCCCGAGCTCGGTAGTGCTTTGAACGCGCAAAGCACGCAAGGCAAGGAGAGAGAAATTCGCCCGAAAAAGACAATCCTACATAGGCGGCGAAATCTCGGGACGACTCGAAGAGATCGACTCCTTTATGGATTCATCGACGATGAAGCGGCTTTCATGGCCTTAGAGCATGAAGCGGATGAATCAAGCCCGAAATGTGCATGATGGCGGGCGAAGAGGATGAGGTAAATTCTCATGAACCGAGTTAACTCCTCTTCACACCTTTGCACACACGACACTATTTCGGGTGCGAGATGAGAATTTGGACATCTCGACCGCATATGAAGATCTACTAGATGAACAAATTCAAATGAGTGCCGGCTCGGTAAGACTCTTCGGGGAGTTGGATACCACGAAAGTGGAGAATCGAGAGACTTTCTCAAGAGAGTCGGGTTGTTGCCGAGGCCGAAGGACTTGTGTTGAGACTCGGGGGAGGGAGATAAACTCTCGATGGCCAAGTCTCGGCATCAAGAAGATCGGATTTCGAGTCTTGACCAATGACTTGACTCGAAAGATCTTGGCCGGAGTCTGCTGAAGCAAGAAGCGTCGGGACTTCGGGCCGAGCACGGCCTTGGCGAAGAAAAGTGATGATGTGCGGAGGAACACGATGGCCGAGAGGTATATGGGCGCGAGAGAAGAAATTGGAGGCTATGCTAGCAAGCAATAAGCCAAAGCACTGCAAGGAAGGACTTGGATTCGATCCCAGGAGCTTCCTCATACGCCCCCAAGACACTCGGAAGTACGGCTGGCGATAGATTTGTTCGAGGGAGACTATCAACGCAGATATACGAACCCCCTAGCAAAGAACAAACGAGAAGATGAAAGCACCTCATCCCACACATCGGCATTCGACAAGAAGATCAATGCCAAGAAACCCCGGTTCGGTCGAGGGGGAACGAGCCAAATCAAACTTGGCGGATCGGTATGGACCTCCGAGGCCGACTCATCACCTTCGGTATGGATCATATTATTATGAACCTATAGTCGGAAAGAGGCTCCAAAGGTCGAGAAGAAAAAGAAAGCCACACGAAGGCAAAGGTCGGCGGTCCCACCAACTCGGAAGATCGGGACTCCCGAACCTCGGAAGCCTCGAGAAGTCGGCTATGACCGAGTCCGGTGGTCGAGATATGTTGACTCCGGTGGAAAGAAAATGTGCGAAACCACCGGGGTTGTTAGACAGATTTGGGTTACTAAAACTAACATCTAAGGACCCAAAATCAAAAATAAAGGGTACTGAATATAATTACGTTTTTGCGAGTGCGTAAAGACCCGTGGTATGTGGACGGCGGATGCTCAAGACACATGACATACCAAATGAGTCTGCGAAGAATTATATCAGCGAAGAAGGACCCGAGGTGAGTTCGGAGACAATGCAAAGGCTATACCGGAGGATATGGAACAATCGGCATTGGAGCGCCAGCGTTCCAAGAGTATCATATGTTGAAGGACTTCGGCATAATCTTCTCTCTGTTAGTCAATTTTGTGATAACTCAAATAGAGTGATATTTGGCGCTGGTTTTACGTGATGTTATTGATAAATCCACGGGGAAAACGGTGTTATCGGGTTCGCGCGAAAGAACATATATGTAGCTTCTTGGAACTCGGTGAACACGAAGCTTGCTTATTGGCGAAGAATGACAACCGCACGGGGTGGCTATGGCACGAGAAGACTCGGCCATCTCAACTTTAAGACGCTCAACAAGCTAGCAAGAAACACTCTAGCAAGGGGGCGCCGAATGAAGTATTCAACAAAGACACTCGGTGTGAAGCATGTATCGAAGGGAAAGCAAACAAGGAATCAAAATCCTCCGGTTCCATCGCCTTCCACGAGATGGAATCCTTCGGGTACTACATATGGATTTGTTCGGTCCGGTCTCCCCGGTGACGATCGAGAGCGAGAAAATATGCATTAGTGGTCATAGATGACTACTCGCTACACATGGGTCATATTCATTGCCAACAAGTCGACGTCAAAACGAGTTACCAACGCTTCGAAAAGCTCGGTGTCGAGAAGAACACCAAGATCGAGAAAAATACGTTCGGACGGAGGACCGAGTTCCTTAATTCCATGGTAAAGGAGTTACGCAAGCGAAGGAATAGAGCATGAGACTTCCGGTTGCACGCACACCTCGGCGAGAATGGAGTTCTTTGAACGAAAGAAACGAGAACTTTAAAAGAGGCGGCTAGGACTCTACTCGCAGGACTCGGGACTCCCGACCAAATTGCAGGGCGAAGCACGCGGATGCGCATGTTATACTCGAGAATAGATCTCTACTTGACAAAGCGGCATAAGCGGACACCATATGAACTATGGAACGGCGGGAAGCCTTCTCTATCTTATTTCCATATTTTTGGTTGTTCATGCTTTATTCACAATAATGGGAAAGATCAGTCGAAGACTTTTGATAGCAAGTCGGATCGGGGAGTATTCTTAGGATACTCTCGGGTCGGCAAAGCTTTCGAGTATTCAACTATCGGACTCTTTGCGTGGAGGAAAGCCCTCATGTTGTTTTTAACGAGTTTGCTGCGAAGACGGGAGCAATAACTCAAATTTTGAATACGAGGACATCCGTAGCGGCTACGGGATCTAAGCTTAAAAGACAAATGCGAAAAGATCCGGCTATGTTGGGATGATGATTCGACGAAGAAAGCGAAGACAAATCTACGAATTTCAACCCGCGAGCAAGTAGGCTGAGCAGTTGATTCTCCCGAGCAGAATCAATCCCCGGGTAACTTCGGGTCGATGAAGAAACCGTTGAGGTAATCGAGACCAACACTGCGAGAGCAACACCTCGGGGGGAACGTCTAGTAATGTTCTCGGTGAATGCCCCCGAACCCGGTGACTCGATAGAGCCATACTCTTATTCTTGAATTACTTCAATCTCGAGAATAGTACAAGCTGAAATGCCTAACTCACCTACTATACGTGTTGAACAAATTTCGGATGAAGAGTTGAAACATCGTAGATCATGGCTCGATGCTCACATTGCTTGATTTAATCATTGGAGATCCTTCGGCAAATGTCAAGACAAGATCCGGATTACGTCCAAGGAGAAAGCGCATTATTTTCCCGCTTCTTGTCTGCTTGAAGAACCTCGAGACCATTGAGGATGCATCTGAAAGATCTTGGCCCGGATCATTGCTATGCGGGGAGGAGGCTGAATCGGTTCACGAGAAATGAAGTATGGGAGCTTGTAGACGAGACCCGTCATCAACATGTTATTGGAACTAAATGGGTCTTCAAAAACAAGCGAGATGAAAACAACGTTATAGTAAGGAACAAAGCAAGACTCGTGGCTAAAGGCTACTTGTCAAGCGAAGGGATAGATTTCGATGAGACGTTCGCTTCGGTTGCAAGATTGGAGGCAATCGGACTATTCTCGGCCTACGCAACACATCAAAGATTCGAGTTTATCAAATGGATGTGAAGTCTGCGTTCTCGAATGGCGTCTTTGAAAGAAGAAGTCTATGTGGAACAACCGTCCGGCTTTCGGCGGGGACATCAAGTATATAGACTCGAAGAAAGGCTCTATACGGGTTAAAACAAGCACCCGGGGGCTTGGTACGATACCACTGTCCGAGTTTCTTCTTCGAAAGGTTTTCGAGAAAGCCACGATGAGCCGCACTCTATTCGGCATTCGGCTGGAAGAAGACTTATTACTTGTGCGGATCTACGTGGATGACATTATATTCGGATCAAAGAATGTCATCATGTGTCGGCAATTTGAAAAGATGATGAAGGATAAGTTCGAGATGTCGATGATGGGTGAAATGAACTACTTCCTTGGTTTTCAAGTCAAGCAATCACGAAAGGGAACGTTCATCAACCAAGGCAAATACACTCGAGACCTCATCAAAAGATTCGGTGCACATCCGGCAAATCAATCAAGATCCCGATGAACACGAATATGAAGATAGATCTTGATAAAGAGGGAGTATCGGTAGACCAAACTGAATACCGTGCTATAATTGGTTCTTTATTATATCTAACGGCTACTCGTCCCGACATAACTTATGCTTTGTAGGTGTACGTGCTCGATTTCGGGGCGAATCCCAAGCGAGTCATATGGACTCGGCAAAGAAGATTCTCCGCTATCTACGAGGAACACCGACATGGGTTTGTGGTATCCGGTGATGATAATATTGAACTAACTGGTTATTCCGATGCTGACTATGCGGGATGTAGAATAGACCAAAAATCAACTTCGGGAACATGTCGGTTCCTTGGCGGCAAAGCGATCTCATGGTTTTCAAAGAAACGGCACTCGGTGACCACGTCGACTGCGAGCTGAATACATGGCTGCTTTGGAAGTTGTTGCGCCCGAGATCCTTTGGCTAAGAGGCGGTGAGAGACTATGACGTCATTCGGAATGAAGTGCCGATTTTCTACGGCGGTACCATTGCTATTGCAATCACTCGGGAACCACTGTACTTCACACGAGATGCAAGCACGTGGACATCGAGACATCACTTCATTCGTGACCATGTCGAGAAAAAGGATATCGGGATGGAAAAGATCCATCCCGACAAGCAACGGGGCGATATGCTTGACCAAGCCTCTAGGCGAATCCGGATTCGAGAGAACTTTCGGTAGAGCTAGGTCTGTTGGACCCTCTTGACCCGGTCGGTAAGAGGTTTCGGGGAGAGAGACATTTCGGTAAGGGGTAATGTTCACTCTCGATGCGATACATTCGGTACGTAGAGACGAAACCATCTACACGAGGTATCGGTGACTACTATGTTCGGTGACGGGTTTGCGTATCTCTACTCGGTAGTAATTTAATACAACGATACTTTGCATTTATGACAAAGATTCAGCATGACATTAATATCTTTTGGTTTGTCTTTATTATTAACGGCTCACATTTAATGCACGACATTCCATACATAAGCTTGCTTTGAACTACGCACGCATTTAATGCATGTCTTTTCCACGATTACTACTTAGGCTATTTTACAGCGGCTTTGACTTAGGCGACTTGTGTGATCATTGCCTATTTTATAACTTCTAATCTTAACCGTCCATATCATAAAGCAAGTTTAAATTCAGCCTTCGATCGAAAACCGTTCATCTTCACATTTGATATATATATTCGATCATATCTTTGAAACCGCCATTAGCATACTTCATAACTTTCAAATTCTGAAAAATCCGAGATCTGCATACGCAATCCTTACTTGCAACTTCATTCTCAATCTTATCTCGAATTTTATCTATTGGTATGCTTATATCTGTTAATGTATTTATTATATTTTTTTAGTATCGCATTGTAAAGCATTTGCTCTATCCAAGAAACGTGCGATTCATTTCTTGTAACGGTACTATGGATGGTCTATCACGTCGGTTCTCCCGACAAGATAGAGGAAATCCTCAGCAAGGGCCGTATCTGGTGCGAACCAGTCATGGAGTTCGACGCGTGCGAGCTCGAGTACATGGACGATATCTTCACATAGCTGAGGAAATTCGAACTTGAGGAGTTTCTATCGAGGAAGCCGACCTTCTTCCTTCCTCGACAAGTGGTGGAACTATATCTGAACTCCGACTCAGTTGGAGGAGACATTCTGGCGAGGTTCGCTGTTAACACCATTGATGACGCATCGAAGATACTGAAGCAGATGTCTATTAAACAAGCGCTGAAGAAGAGCTTCAATCTCCCGTCTGAAGGTGTCAGTACCTTGGGGTACAATGACGACGCTGTCGACACATACCTCTCCGTTTTCTGTGGCAAGCCCACAACCTTAAGAGCGGCATTTCCGAAGAATGCCATGCTACCGCGGATTCGAGCAACTTGGCGTACATCGTCACTCAGTTGTTGACGAGCCGGTGACTCTTTCGATCGGGTCTCCCGACCCAAGATCCATATGATGATGGCGATTTATGGCTTGCGTGAAAGTCGATTGGACCGACTTCTTTGTTCGCGAATTTATGGCTCAGGCGGCCAAGTTCAACAAAGCTACGCGAACACTAACCGCAAAAGGAAAGCTTCTCTACGGACTTAAATTGTCGGTCATGATCGAGGATTTACTGCGGTGAGCGGATCACATATGCCGACAACGAATATTTTAATGTGAAGAAAATCCGCTTTCACAACAAGTCCGCGGCCTACCAACAAATTGGTTTAGGGCCGGCCGGGAAGCTTCGGCCATCTAAGCCTCGGCGGGCGACTCCTAAGAAAAGGACACCTCCGGCAAAATCACCTAAGGCACCGGCCAAGAGGCTGAGGAAGGCCATACCGGGATACACTGCTTGAACCGGGAGACTACTGCGAAGTGGCTCTTGAACCAACTCCTATTCGGCCACTACGGTTGGTAGATGAGTCTTCCTCATGCGAGAAGACCAAGTCGGTGGAGAAAGCCGTCTCCAGCGAGGAACAAGTTCAAGAGGAACGAGGGAGAGGCTACGAAGCCCCAGCGAAGAAGTCCAACGTGCGGATAGCCCTCTCTCTGTGCCTCCGCTCGGCGATCTACCACCTGCGACCACGAGGCTGACTTCGTTGATATCGAGTCGGATTCTGCGTCTGCGAAGAGACTCTCGGGATGGAAGCAACGATCATTGTCTCTAGAGCTTCCCGAGAGATCATCCGGTTCATTTCGAGCTTGCTGACCATTCGAGATTTGCTCATCCTAGCCAAGTCGGGAAGGCTCCATATGATCCTATGCTTTCGGGGAGTGGCCTCGGCTTCAACGCCTTGTTCTACACTACTCATCGGCGGCTACACTTGGAAGAAGCGAGATTGCGTGAGGAGATAGGCTATTCGAGCACGAGAACCTCAATACGATGGAGAATCTAAGGGCGGCCATGCTTGCAATCATTGCGATCGATGCCAAACAGTGGCTCGCCGCCCTCGGATGGGTCGACCACGACGGTCGAGACCCGCCCTGATTCGAGCCACGGAAAGCTCGATGAGGGACATCCACGGGACAAGGATACCCATGCTTGAAGAAGCGGCACCACTCGGTATCCTTGGGCACGAGAAGCCTTCGGGCGGTGTCTCGTCCTCGGCGAGCTGCTCGGCTCTGTTCAAGTCGACATACGAGGCGGCGCCCGGCCCGTCTGCCAAGAAATCCCGTTCG
Organism: Lavandula angustifolia; assembly: GCA_028984105.1. Taxonomy (NCBI): domain Eukaryota; kingdom Viridiplantae; phylum Streptophyta; class Magnoliopsida; order Lamiales; family Lamiaceae; genus Lavandula; species Lavandula angustifolia. Next base: position 28,035,303 of record CM054804.1, read on the forward strand.
GTTGCCAAAGCTCTAACTGCACAAGGAGTTAAAAATCGGGGAATTGGCGAAGGCGATCCACAAGGTGTGGAAGAAGTACGCATTGGCCACCAACTACGAGCTTCGGGGCTGAAATCCGGCATCTCTACATCAGTTGCCCCCCGATGTCTCCGCTCTCATATCCGAAGCATTGGCCCGGCGACGGCGCGGTTTCGAGACTCGGCTAAGGACAATTCGGGAGGGGACGAGGCCAAGCTCCTTGAACAATTTCGAACGCCATGTCCGCTCATGCTGAGTCATTCACCGAGCAAGCCCGGGCCACGGAGAACGCAGACTAGACCTCATTCAGCGGTCGTGGAGGACAAGATCGGTGAGAAACTAGCTGAACTAAAGTCAGAAGCCGTTCTCTCTCATACGGCATACAAGGACGCACTCATATACCGAGAGGAGCGAGCTGCATCTAGCATTGGAGAAAGTGCATAACGGTCCGGACGACTTGTCCACTTTGTTTATCGAAGCTAGAGAAAAAGGTACTCATCCCAACCCATTTGTACTTGATGATGCCAAAAAGGGGGAAGGAAAGAAGAAGGGTGCCGAGAAAGAAAGTGAAGGAAGTGAAGGAAAGAAAAAGAGTACTAAGAAGCTGCTAGACTGCCTCTGAGAAAGAGAAGGAAAGAGAACTGCTAGACTGCCTCCGAGAAAGCTCATCATAACAGATGAAGAGGACAGAGAAAAGGAAAAGGAGCGAGCGAGCGAAGAGATGCGAAAGGCGGGGGTACGTCCAAATCTAGATCTAGTACCCTGCTGAATCGAGAAGAAGCCCCTCGGCAAGCCATCGATACACAAGGAGATGAAAACGAAGCCATATTTGATCGATGAATAGATATATATACGAGGCGAGGAGGCAAGGCGGATTCAGTGCCGAGGACGAATTTGGAAGGCGGACCTTGAAGCTCGATAAAAAGGCGAAGAGGAGGCCGGTGAGAGTGCCTTCTAAAGGCGATATTCCATACGGATACGAGGAAATTCGGGAAGCCGGTGACCTCGAAATTTCAAAGATGGCCAAGAACGAGATGAATGGATACCGGCTCGGCTCAATCAAAGATGGGAAAATGCGAAAATTGAGTTCATCAAGAGGAACTATTTCTAGAGGTTACGGTCAGCAGGGACAAGGATTGAAGCTTACATGGAATGGATGTTCGCTGCGAACACGAACTCTACCCATTACCTCGACAAAGCCATATGCGAAGGTATAGAAGTCAATGTTCGGGACCCGAGAATCATACCTCCACCGAGAAGACAGGATGACTCGGTACACTTTGGTACGATTGAAGGCTGAAGTGAAGCATGCGGCGGCGAAGAAAGAACTTGCTTGAAGATGAGCACTGCGATTTTGCGGGAATTTACGAAGCTAAGGAAGATCACATATAGAATGTATGGAGTGCCGCTCCCTGAAGATCAGACTCAAGAGTTCATGGACAGAATCAAGAAGTTCAGTGGCCCTCCTCCTTAGATCTTTAGCTCATTCTCTTAGCATAGCAAGATTGTATCTGTACTGAATTTCTCTTATATTTATACAATCTGCTTTTGGCTCTGACAACTACTTGTTGTCTAAATAGCCGTGTTTGCTTTATGCTTTAACACTCAGAATCACTGAAGTGATTACTGACACACACACACACACTTTGTTTATTTACTTGTCAGTTTTTGCTCGGTTAGATCTCTGATAGACTAGACTTTCAGTTACTATTTCTCTTTGGGGAAATTGTTGCATGGGGGAAATTATTGTAAAGGGGAAATTGTTACTGCTCTGTCTCCCTCGGTAGTCTAGCACTTACCAGACAACTCCACTGATCCTACTTGTAATATTTGTAAGGAGCTCTGTTTCTGAGTAAGTTAGTGTTTAGCATAGTTGATAGGACATAGATGATAGGTTTTGGCATCATCAAATAGGGGTAAATTGTTGGGTGATGATTCGATCCTCGGCATGATCATACTTGTGGGAAATGATTCTATCTTCTATCTTGAATCACGCTCGGTAGCCTCGTGCTCGGCTGTTGAGAAGATTTGAAGATCCCAAAACCCTATTTGATTGGTGAACCATTCCTTTGTATTCGTATTTGTCTCGAGGTTTCGGACTCGGTAGACACTCTGCTTCTGGTCAAGGCGCTCGGTAGCTCATCGGCCTCGGCACCGGTGTAGAAGACTCGGTGAATCTTTGGACTCGGCGGGAAGCGATATATTGAGAGAGTCGGTTGAGCCGAACTCGGCGGGAGTAGTTCACTTTGGACTCGGAGGCTGATTTTCGATAGACCCTTCTCGGTGTCTATCTACGAATACAAAATCGGACTTCGGCATCGGGCGACGGTCTTACGAGCTATGCGAATCTTTTGATAAGCTATCGGTGTTGTCAGAAGTACGAGGAAGAGAGAAGTTAACTTCGGTTGCCTCGAAGTTTGTTCTATCTCAACCACCACATCCACCTCGACAAATGACAAGCATACACGTGTCGTCTCACCTACTAAAGCTACGGTCAACATATTTCCGTAAAAGGAGGAAAAGCGACTTACCTACGTCAAAAATAGCCATTTGCTACCAAAAGAGAGAGAGAGAAGAAGATTGTCTCCAACGGATCTATTTCAATCTACTGCTCTATAAATAGAGGGATCATTCAAGATTTGAAGCACACAAGCACTAGCACACTAACACGAAGTAAAAAATGCACGGGAGCATTCAAACGAGCGAAATTAGCGATTAAGTCTTCCGCAAGAATCAACCGAGTTATCTCCGTGGAAAGACTACATCCAGCTCAAAAGGAACCAAGGCTGAACCGACATAAGCTTCTAGTATCCAAGCGGCCGACACGAACCTATAGCTAAACCCTCAAGCTGTTCGTCGCTCTAGATAGCTACATTCTCGTTCCTTATCCCTCTAACCACTAAGCTCACTTGTTATATCCATAGCTTAGACGAAGGAGTTCACATTTGAACCCAATCCTTATTGTATAAGGACTCCTTCATTGTTGGAGAAGTTTGTCGAAACACTTAAAGTTTGATAGAATTGTAAGCCCGGGACTTGCTCGAGTATAATCCCCAAGCCACGGCTTTGTCCGGTGTACAAGGCGGCCGAGACTAACTCGGTATAATAAATAGCCTCTGATCTATCGGGGCCGGTGGACGTAGGATTGTTGATATCCGAACCACTTTAAAAATATACGTGTCGTTTACTTCTTTGTTTCATTGGTTTTATTGTGCATGCTTGAACATCATATTTAAAATCGATTTAAGCGTCTCGGTATTCCGAACCTCTTATCTCTTGAGCCGAGACTTGCATAAAACGTTTTCCTCATTAAAGCGATTTGGGCCTACACAATTCCGCTGCCCGAACTCTCGGCGATCGATGCGGATTCGACCTAGTCGGTTAGCGAGATCTCGGTGAGTCGGTACTCTTTTAGCCTTTAACACGATTCGAAACGGTTATGCAGTACTGCTTTGAACTATTCGATGCGGCACCTTCTCGAATAGGGTTTGTTTGTGTTCGAAAGTTGAGAAATTTGGATTCAGGTGTATTCACCCCCCCCCCTCTACACCTGAACTCACTCACGGGACCAACAAGTTCTAAGCAATTAAACACAGAAAAACATATAAGTAGATATGCGAGTGTGTGAGCTAATTACTTCAGTAATCAGTAGTTCTAAAAGAAAATACACAGCCAAATGACAATGAGTAGTTGTCGAAGGCCAATAGAAAATATTTCGTAAATGGATAAGGAATTACAGTTACATGACATTCTATTCTAGAGCCTAGAAGACTAAGGAGATAGTCAGTTGGACTTCTTGAAGAGTTGCATCCGAGCTTTGAAGTCAGCAAACTTCTTCTCCAGAAGATCAAGGTCGTATGTTGAATAAATACGTTCCCTCAGGGCCTTAATTTCTTCCTTGTCTTCTTCATTGTGTTTGTTTAGACCTTTCTTGTTAATTACATAAAAGATCTCTCCCTCAATCTCCATTTTGCATAAATTGTCTTGGTGAGTCATAGGAGGAGGTAGTAGTACGGGCCGAGGGTGCTTTCAAGGTCGGCCCGGGACTACTCCGGAAGGGGTTAGAATCTCGGCATAGAGAGGAGCATCCATGCGTTTAAAAAAAATCTCACGAAGGCTTCTTCGGGGGTCGGCATCTTCATTCGAGAATCTCCCCGGACATAGAATCTCTTAATGAAATCCACTTTAATCTGCTCCCATCTCACGGTTGATTTTGTATGGTACCCATCGTCGTCGGTCCTCTTGAAGATAGTCATTTTCACCTCATTGACAGGCTCCTTTCTTCTGAAATACTTAGAAGAGGTAGGGACGCTTCTGTCCATCTCAGGAACTCTCTCAGGAGCTTCCTTCTCAGTTCTCAGCCTGAGCACCTTCAGATCAGCAAGATGGATATGCTTTCTAACTTCCACGATGCATGCGGCCTCGAATGTGTGATCCGATCCTCGTTCACGTTGTCCCACAACTCTTTCATTTCAGCTTCTTGTCTCTTCGACAGTTCAGTGGTGGTGACAAACTGGACGTCTGAGTCGCTGGGCTTTGCTGATTTAGACTTGGGAGATGTAGGCTTTGGCTTCTTAGCTTATTTGGACTTTGTGGGAATCTTTGCCGCTGAAGACCTTGATTTTCTGGGTTGTACTGATCTAGTTCGAGTAGGAACTGGAGTACGGATTAGTACGCCTTTCTTCTTTGTCCTTCTAGACATCTTCCTTCTCAAGCTCACGCGCGAGCTGTTCATCATATGATATCAGCTCTTCATGCGTTTTGAATTTGAGCTTTTTCGGAGGAGAGGGAGAAGGAGAGGCTGGGGCTTTGCCTTTGCCTTTAGCTTTGGCTGACCTTCCTGCTGACTCTGGTCGTGGCTCTTCTTGTTCTTCTGTAGGTAGAGCTTCCAGAAACTGAGTTACATTAGCAACTGCTTCTTCAGTAGGCTCACCTGAGCCTTCAACTTCCTTCTCTTTCCCTTTAGCAGCAGCTGCGCTGGAACATGCCTCTTTGGCTTTCAAGAGGGTCACTAGTTGAGAAGACCTACTACTTTCCCCCCTTTTGGCATCATCTATCAATGTTGCCAAGGAGATCACTTTGTTGGTTAACCCCTCGATGGATGTTCTGATCGAGTCTAGAGAGGCTGCAACATCTCCAGCTGCATCGGTGTACGAAGTCCATCGCTTGTCATGCTCAAGCTTTATAGCCTTCAGTAGAACTGGCTTGGATGAATCTATCCTTTTTAGATAGGCTTCCACAGATTCCACAACTTCTTTGCGGATCTCTGTGTTAGCTGCATGATGCTCTATGAGTGCCTTTGATACACTCTCAATAGCGAGCTTATGGCGCTCTTCTACTTTCTTCAGGACCCGATTTGATGCATTGGCCACTTCCCCGAAGAAGGACTTCGCCTGATTCTGCAACATGGTTTGGAACTGAGCTTCTAGATCGGTCCGTTGAGCTTCAAGTGCCTGTTTGACGATCGCTTCAGTATTAACTTCAGTAGGAGTGTGGAACCTCTACACTTCAGCAGATAAGGTACCTAACGCCTTGAGTGCGAGCCTCGTGGATTGGCTCCATTTCGTGTTCACGTCGCCACAAGGGAGGCGGTTCTTGTGAGCTTGACGTTTGATAACCTTATTGATGGACGCCATTTTGATATCCTTGATCTCGGCGGCCTAGTATGCGGATTTTTTCTTCGGCGAGTCTCGGATGGCGTAGGGATGGCTGCGCCCGGATTCGGGGAGGTGGTGGCGGCGAGTCATCCACAGGGAGATTGTCCCTCAGCAAATCCTCGCTGGTTTGCATCCTTTTGTGAGTGTCGCGGTGAGAGTCAGACTAAGTTAGGGGCTGAGCAGGCTGATCAGATTGCCCCTTCTGACTTATGAGAATTAGCATGGCGGCCCTAAGATCTTCCATGCAGGCTATGTCAGCCGGCTCGCCATAGCCAATCGCCTCACGAAGAGTCTGCTCTTCTCTGGCCAGTTCGGAAGCAGTCCTTAGGTGGAGCGTCTCTTCCAGCAGATCGTAATCTAGAAATCACAGACGTATCTGCACCCTAGCTCGAATGGCTATATCTAATAGATGTGAATGGTCCGGAATCTCGGGAATCTCATCCGCGATTTCCGCAGTCGCTCTGCTCTGGGCCAGCAAAACTGAGGTGGGGAGAGAAGGTAAGGAGTCAGTCTGTGGAACTTTAGCTTTAGTAGAAGGTTCCGTTTGAATCTCCTCGTCGAGAATTCTCTTGAATTTCTCCCTCAGGGTCACATCCTCTTTCCCGGACCCTAAATCCTCCACAGAGATAGTCTCTGGAGGTACTACAGCAACTTCAGGCTTTTTCAGCGTCTTTCTCCTCTTTTCTTGAGGTTGCTTTGAGGAGCACGAGAGATTGCCAGGGGACGTTTGTCATGAAGTCCCTGGCCGATTGATTTCTCTATTGCTGCTGCACTGAGGAATTTCACGTTCTTAGGATTGAACGAGAATGCGTCAGCAAATATCACTCTTCCTTGGCACAAATCATATATGATGATGGAGATCTTCATGCCGTAGAGGAGCTTTCCCTTAGGAATGAGTTGAAGACCTGAGTTGTCTTCATTAGTGGTGAACTTCTGGACTTGCGCTTTGAATTCGGATTTGAAGAACGCATTCAAGTTGATATGAGCTCTATCCCTATGGTCATCATTAGCTGAACTCTGACTCTGGAGAGCTGATCATATGATCCTGCTGAGTTGGTAAGCACATGTTCCCGATGTAGGCCAGGTCCCTGTATTCAGGGAGGAGCTGATTTTTTGGGAATGCTGCTTTGAATATGTTCTCCTTTCCACTGAATTTGGAGAGCTATTAGTTGATAAAAGACTCCGTGTATCTAAAAGGAGAAATCCCTTCATCGGAGAGGTGGAAGCTGCGGAGAAGGCAGTTGGCAATATCATCATCTGTAATCTTCCCCATCCAGACGTTGGGGGCCGTCTCTCTCATATAGGTGATGCAGGTGATGTTCGTCACCACATCATCTTGCCTAATGTTCATGATGAACTCGGCAACCTGCCTAGGGTGACAATAGGAAGGAAACCTTATGAGGATGGTCATCAGACCACTGGCCTCCAAGGCGTCAAAGACGCTATCCATGCAGGCTATATTGTACGACTAAAATGAAATAATGGGCTCAAACCAGACGCGCTTGGAATCGATGATCTCTTGTATGTCGGTCGGAATGAGCACCGTGTTGTTGGGGGATGTTGTCATTGTAATGAGTAAAACAGAATCTGCAAAACAATGGTTAGCACTTGAAAATAGAGTAAGTTAGATTCATACACAGTTTAGAGAAATAATTACTGAAGGGAATGTTCTTGATTGTGGTAGATTTCATAGCAAATAAGTATGCAGAACACAATTTAATCATCAATGGCGTAAAGTGATTTAAGTGAAGATATACACAAAGATATATATGATCTGAATATGAACGATTTTTCTTTGTGAGATTAATCAATTTTAATTGGTTGGACGGCTCAGATTTAATGTTATAATAGGTTATCATTTCTGTGCCGCCTATAATCTCGCCTACTTATCTCAATCACCAAATGAGTAAGGTGAAATGACATGCGTTTAAAGCGCCGCAGTCAGCATATAGAATGTCGTGCTTTAAATGAAAATGACATGCTTAATGATGTACGATGAATATTAATGGCGGGAATAAATGTTATATCATGGTGATCACCACTATCTTTGAATAAATACTCATTACACATCGGTGAACATAGCGATCAGGCGAGTCCACGTTGATGAGGCCGAGTATTTCATCGATGCGAGAGTGTTCCCCCTCACTCAGTACCCTCTGGATTACCTTACTGAATTGAATCAGTAGGATCCAGTAGAACTAGTTCTACTGAGAGATCGTTGAATCTGGTCTCAGCTAGAGGTTTGGTCAGGATATCAGCTCGTTGCTTATCAGTGCGGATCTCTTCTATTCTGATATCCTTCTTCTCAACATGATCTCGATGAAGTGATTCCTCATATCCACGTGCTTGCATCGAGTATGTAGAAACGAGGATTACTGCGTGATTGCAATTGCCTTTGAGTCTTGCCTGCGATAGATAGCCACTTCATATTGATGAATGTCGTAGTCTCTCAAGCGTTGTGCGAGCCACAATATTAGGGGCGCAACAATTTCCGGCGACCATCTATTCGGCTTGGTAGTGGAAGTAGCTATTGAATGTTGTTTCTTGGAGAACCAAGATATCAGCTTACTGAATGTTGTTTCCGGCAGCCATCTATTCAGCTTCATCGTCTGAATCATCACCCAACAATGCTGGATCTTTTCGATTTTATCGTTTATGCTTAGATCTTGTAGCTTGCTCTCGACCTCTTCGACTTCTTGCTAAGATTTTGACTTCCTATCCTCGAAATAAATTCGGTCAAATACAACAAGAGGGCTTTCTTCCATGCAAATGGTGCGGTAGTTAAAGACCACGAAAGTTTTTTTTGACCTTGAGTATCCTAAGAAAATTCCCTAGTCTGACTTGCTATCAATGATTTTTAACTGGTCCTTTCCATTATTGTAGATGAAGCATGCACAACCAAAAATATGAAAATGAGAGATAGAAGAAATTCTCGCTATCCACAATTTGTATGGTGTCTTCATGTGCATCTGAGTTAGTAGAGCCTTTTCTGAGTGTAACCGGTAGTGTCAGTAGCTTCTGCCTAGAACTTCAATGGTAGACCTGAGCCTGCGAGTAATGTCGTTGCTGCTTCTTTGAGTGTTCTGTTTTTCCTCTCAAGAAGGCCATTCTGATGAGGCGTATATGCCGCTGAGGTCTCGTGTTGAATACCTTCAACTTCGCACTAATCCTTCCTCATTGAGTTCAGAAACTCTGTTCCACGGTCTGAGCGTATTTTTTGAATCATGATATCTTTCTCGATGCTTAGCCGTTTCGGCAGTTCAGATTTGACGTCAGATTTATTGGCGATGAAAATCACCCATGTATATCTTAAATAGTCATCAATGACTACAAGAACATATTTTTTTCCTCTGATCATCAGTGGCTTGATTGGCCCAAAGAGATCCATGTGAAGCAGCTGAAGTATCACATCCATGGAAGGTGATGGTATAGGTGGATTGCTTGACTTTGTTTGCTTCCCCTACAAGCATGCCTCACAATTCTTTTGTCTTTTAAAAACTTCGTTGGGCAGTCCTCTGACTTTAGCATCCCGTGCTAGCTTGTTCATCGTATTGAAGTTCAGATGGCTCAGTCGTCTGTGCCACAACATGCAGTTTTGTCATCTGACTTCGCGTGTGCTAGCAGACAGGCTTCAGGTACGACAGTATTCCATTCAGCATAATATATCTTTATTTGTCGTGACCCTGATAACATAGTTTTTCCTGTAGATGTATCAAGAACATCAAAAAAACCTGCGTCAAAAGTCACTTTGGAGTTATCACAGAATTGACTGACAGAAAGGAGATTATGTTGAAGTCCTTCAACATATGATACTCTAGAAACTGTTGCAGTCCTTATTTTTAGCGTTCTGTATCCCCTTGTGCAGCATTTGGAGTTGTCACCAAGCTCAATTCTGGCTCCATCTTGCTGAACATAGTTGGTCAGCAGATTCCTCTGATGCGTCATGTGTCTTGAGCATCCACTGTCCACAATCAAAAGGTCCTTTAGCACCTGCAAAACAGAAAAAGATTCAGATACCCTTTAGGTTCAGCTTTGGCTCCTTAGACGTTAGTGATCTTTTGGATCCAAACTTGTCTGACGACCCTGATGGTTTCAGACTTCTTGCTCTGGTTGTTGTCGGGATTTTATATACTGGAAGTAGTTTCTTATGCTTGTATTACAATGTGTTTTTGTCCTTACCACTATTTTATTCTCCTATCTGATAAATATATATATTTGCACATGTAATCATTTATCTTGCATAAAAGTTAGATTTGTGTAGTGTGTCAGGTATCACAGAAGACTACACAAATTGGTTGAACTGACAAGATATAAACAGTTATCACAGCCGAGACAACTTAAGGATAAGTTGTCGGTTTAAGCTGCAGTTTAGATATGAAGTGGCTTGTCTTGGCTGCTTGTCTTTACTGGTACACTTAAGGTGGTGTATTGATGGATCACAGTGAGATGTGTTCTCCTAACTGACCTTAGTGGAGAACCAAGATCTCAGTGACTTAGCTGGTCTTAAGCTTGGTAAGACTTCAGCTGAGTGCATTTGACTATCTATCACTTTGACCTACTATGTAAAGGAAATATGAGGGGAAGAATCGATTACCTTCCTCCTTCGTATGTTGTTGCCGCTCTAATTGTTGCTCGTGTGTTAAATCTTCAAATATGTGTCCCGGCCTTTTGCTCCCTCTAGGTGGTCAGAGAACTGGAGAAAATCAAGATTATCGTCTTTCTTCTCAAACGGTGTGTGTGTGAGTTTTGTAATTGTGTGTGTTCTATTTATGAAATGAATACTAATATATGTAGGCTTTAAAAACCAATATAATATTAATATTTGTAGCTCATTAATTTAATTATATCCATAATGGGCTTCTACGTAATTAGCCCATAATATAATTAATTAATCTATTGGGCTACTAATATTTATCAATTAATTGACCCAATTAATTCCAATTAATTGGGCCAATTAATTCCAGATAAATAATATTATTAAATAATACAAAATGTATTAATCTATTAATAATATTTTTTTAGAGACAATAAATAACTAGGAAACTAACTGGCCAGATCAGGGATCTAATACAAGAAATAAAGCAGGGCCTCAAATTAATTAATTATCTATGCTCAGTACAGAGCAAAATTAATTAATAAACACAGATTCATTCCACTAGAGAATCAGTACTGACTTACCTCTTTATCCCAAATTGAGCAAGGTCTTGTATTTTAGACTTAATTGATCCACTTATTTAAGATAGAAATATCTATTAATTAATTAAGCTCACTTAAAGCTTAAATTAATTAACATCTTATTATATTCCTGAGCAGTACTACTCGACCTCATTAACACACCTGGACTTAATCAACCTGTCGGGTTTCGTGTTCTAATCCTTACGAGTTCCTCAGGGATATTATCAACCTATTTTACTAGGATACGGTTGCAAGATACAAACAACCAGCCTGAGCTACAAATAACTACTAGCACCCAAGATACGTAGATCCGGTCACGATGACCACCGACAACGGAAGCATATAGTACTAGCCTCATACTTTCTATCTCTTCATGTGTTTTTTAGGGAACTGATTCTTGGATAGAAAAATGACATGTCTGAAAGGTACTGAACCTCTCTTGGCATTTTACATGCTAAAATGAGCAATAACAGTGTCAATGTAGGACGCTTGTGACAAGCTTTACATCTTTTTCTCGATCTTGGATAACTTTGATCTCAAGGATGTAAGAAGCTTCACCTAAGTCCTTCATTTGAAACTGCTCGGATAACCACGTCTTTACGTCTGATAACACTTCAACATTGTTTCCAATGAGAAGGATGTCATCTACGTAAAATGCAAGAAACACCACTGATCCGTTAATACAAATACGGTACACACACCTCGTTAGGACAGGATACAAATTCATAGGATTTGACTACCTCATCGAAACGCTGGTGCCATAATCGGGAAGTTTGCATAAGTCCATAAATAGACTTCTTAAGCTTCCAAACTAGATTCTCTTCACCTTCCATCATATAACCAACTGGTTGTTTCATGTATATGTCTCTACCTTTTTCAAGGTGACCGTTTAGGAATACGTTTTTGACATCCATTTGTCAGATCTCTAGGTTCAAGTGAACTGCTATGGCAAGGAGAATCCGAATGGACTTGATCATTGCTACAGGCGAGAAGGTCTCTTTGTAATCGATACTTTCTTTACGGGTAAAACCCTTCGCCACTAGCTTTGGCCTTAAACGCCATGATCTCTCCATTCGGTCATCTTTTTCTCTTGTATACCCACTTACTACCAATAGCCTTGCAGCCCTCCAACAATTCAATGTTCTTGTATACATCCATATCATTTATGCACTTAAATTATGAGCCGTTGGCGATTCGCCGAGAATACTGCATTTATATCTCCCATTTGCTTCGTTGTAGGTCCGGGGATCAACGGTATCCTTGTTCATCTGCCGGGAGATGATCAGACGTCTCCCGAGTGAACATATACCGATCAGGTGTAAATATCACCCTCCCACTACGTCAAACAGTATCAGACACTATTTTAATTGATTGTGCAGTTACTCGTGGAGTACTATCTTGCACAACTGGTTGTTCAAGTGGAACTCGACCACCTCGTAATTCCTCAAGGATGATGTCGACTCGAGATTTATGGTTACTATTGTAATCCTCTTCTAAAAACCAAGCGTTAGTGCTAACAACGATCTTCTATTCTTTGGGATCATAAAAGTATCCACCCTTCATTTCCTTCGAATACCCTATGAACAGTATCACTTCTGAACATGATTCCAATTTGTCGGCTTGCCTATTTAGCACATAAGCAGGACAACCTAAAATCCTTAAGTGGTGCAATCTAGGCTTATGCCCATTCCGCAACTTCGAAAGGGGTCTTTTGTCTTGACTTGGAAGGCACATAGTTCAATAAGTATGCTTTGCAATCTCTAGGACATATCCCCAAAGAAAACTATCAAAGTTGCATAACTCATCATTGGCCGAACCATCTCTAAGAGAGTTCGGTTCCTTCTCTCGACACACCATTACTGGCTGAGGCATGCTCGGTCTTTGTCGGTGGGATGTAATCCCACATGCGTCAAGTAATCCTTGAACTCATTGTATAGGTATTCCCCACCACGATCAGATCGTAGTGTTTTGATTTCTTTACCTAGCTTCTTCTCCACTTCTGCCTTGAATTCCTTAAAGGTTTCAAAGCAATCCAACTTGTTGCGATGAAGGCCTCAAGTAATCGTCAGTAAATGTGACGAAGTACTCATACCCTCCACAAGCTTGTGTAGACATAGGCCCACACAAGTCAGAATGTATCAAACTTAATACTTCTGTGGCTGTATAACCCGTTACCTTGAAAGACCTAGTCGTCATCTTTCCTTCCAAATAGGTTTCAGAAGTTGGAAATGGTTCAACTTGGAGAGACTCCAATGATTCATATTCCACCAACCTTTGAGTCCTGTTAAGATTGATGTGACCTAGTCTTAAGTGCCACAGATAAGTTTGGTTTACCTTAGAAGATTCTTTCCTCTTCTTAGGATTTGATGAAGAGGAAGCAATATTAACAGAACTACGCGATTTACAAGTAATAGTATATAAAGATCCGTTTAATGATCCACCACAGATAAAATCATCGTCTTTAATGATAGAAACTTATGTTGGTCCCGAGAGCACGTTCAGGTGTAGAGGGGGGGGTGAATACACCTGAAACCGATTTTCTCAACTTAAACACGAACAGTCTTTTTTCAGGATGATGGTCAAACGTCTCCCTAGTGACCATATACCGATCAGGTGTAAATATCACCCTCCCACTACGTCGAACACTGTCAGGCGCTATGTTAACAGATTGTGCAGTTACTCGTGGAGTAATCATGAACAATTGGTTGTTCAAGTGGAACTTGACCAACTCGTAATTCCTCAAGGATGATGTCGACTCTAGATTTATGGTTACTAATGTAATCCTCTTCTAAGAACCTAGCGTTAGTGCTAACAATGATCTTCTGTTCTTTAGGATCATAAGAGTATCCACCCTTTGTTTCCTTCGAATACCCTATGAACAACATCACTTCTGAACATGTCGGCCTGTCTATTTAGCACATAAGCAGGATAACCACAAATTCTTAAGTGGTGCATACTAGGTTTGTGCTCGCTCCACAACTCGAAAGGGATCTTTTGTACCCACTTGGAAGACACACGGTTCAGCAAGTATGCTGCAGGGCATATCCCCAAAAGGAAACTGGCAAAGTTGCATAACTCATCATTAAACTTAATGCTTCTTTGGCTCTATAACCCTTTGCCTTCACCATCTTACCTTCCAATCACAATTCACAAGTTGGAAATGGTTCGACTTGGAGAGGCTCCAATGATCCATATTTTCACCAACCTTTGAGTCCTGTTAAGATTGATGTGACCTAGTCTTAAGTGCCACAGATAAGTTTGGTTTACCTTAGAAGACTCTTTCTTCTTCTTAAGATTTGATGATGAGGAAGCAATATTAACAGAACTACGTAGTTTACAAGTAATAGTATATAAATATGCGTTTAATGGTCCACCACAGATAAAATCATCGTCTTTCATGATAGAAACTTCACTATTAAAACATGATTTATAACCATCCATGGTGTAGAGTTTTGAAACAAAAATAATGTTTCGCCTAAACTCAGGCACATATTAAACTTCTTTAAATACTAAAACAGAACTATCAAAAGATAGATGTAAATCTCCAATGGCAATTGCAGAAACTTTCAATCCATTGCCCATTGAGACTACCACCTCACCATTGCTCAATTGCCTTTTCTGTAAGAAACCTTGCAAGGTGTGACAAACATGATCAGTCGCCCCCGAATCCACTACCCATTCGTGGGTAGAAGAGGAAACCAGAACAATTTCAGTTACAAGAGCGACTCGTGTCTCTTTCTGTTTTGCCTTGACAACATGATTATAATTCTTCCATTGTCATTTCTTACCACTCTTGAAGAACCTTCCTTTCTCTTTTGACATTCGCATGTCACCGGTAAGGACCGTCTTCTTACTCTCATTGCTCTTCTTGAATTGACAACCCTTTCTGCTCTTTTTCTGGTTTCCGCCTTTCAGAGGATTCCTTGAGCTAGTAGGGATATTCAAGACTTGGGCACTCTTGCCCTTTCCTATAACCTCTTTGACCGCTACCAATGATTTGAGTAACTTACTCATAGTAAACTCGTTCTTAGACATAGCGGTCCTAAAACAGAAATTCTTATAAGACCTTTGCAGAGCCTTTATTGGAGATGTAAGATATATCTTCACTCTATGAAATTATTTAAAATTGTTAAACCCGTTAGGGTTTGGTTGGTGAGACTATTTAGGAACTCGAAAAAATATTCGAACAGACATATCTGAAAAATATAATTTAAAAGCATGTATGAAATTAATATTTGCACATAATTCGTAAGTAATAATCATTGTAACCTTTTGTAAAAATAATGATATAAAAAACCTAGAACAACTCTACGGAATTCAACTCGTAAGCCACGCGGTGGGCGTTTATTAGCGTAACCACTAAACCAAGCTATTTAGCTAGCTCTTTAATTCGATCCACGCATAGGTTCTTAAGACGAATGGACTTAATAGTTCGATATTTTGGACCATGTCACTATTAAAACGCAGGAAGGGACTTCGAGGGAAGTGAATTGTACATGCGGTGACATCTAAGCATTGACAATTAATTTGACCAAAATAGAATCAAATTCTCAAAATTAACATACTTACTCGAACCATGCCGCATTCAGTTTGATCTAATTAGCCATCCTATTTAATTATTATATTCTAGAGTACTCGTGTTTACTAGGCACGCAAGCCCACGCAAGTGGGCGTTTACTGGCTTTGCTCCCACTACTCGAATAATAATTAAATATTATTTTTGGAAAACTTATCTTGTATGTCAAAGATGCGAAGCAAGCCCACGCGGTGGGCGTTTACTCACATAATCTTGCTACTTCTATGTAGAGTCCAATTAATGGAGGTACGATTAAGTGTTTAATATCCAAATTAATGGAATCTAATTAAACATTTAATTTAAAGTTGCTTAGTCTTTTATTCAAAAGGTTTGTTACGAATCATGCATCATCACATAATCCTAAAGCATGTAATTTCTAAGCGCACATAATAAAACGTGCTCGCAAAAAATAAACATACTTTAAAATGAATTAAATCCTATTTACAATCTCTAAGCAATTAATCACATAATCGCATGCTAAAGCATATAAAATAAATGCACAAATAGGAAATAAAACGTCGCTATCGGGCTTAAAAACACAGATAAAAATTAAATCTATCTATTACATATCCCAAAAAAAATATAGATCTTCGAAATCTTCAAAATCTGAAAACCGCATCGAAAACTGCATCATCGTCACGTCATCAGGTTGTTTGCCACGTGCCAGACACATGTACAGCCTGGTCAACAAGGCTGACGTGGCGCGCCACATCAACCGCCACGTTATCATCTTCTTCCTCCAGCAGACCACCGCCGTCGCTCTAGGCCGGTTCCCAACCGGCCGCCTGCACCCAGGGGAGTGTCGGACGATGGCCAACCAGAAGCTACCGTCCCCGCTCGGTGCCGCTGTCTGCAGCGGCGCAAATCTGCGCCTGCGCACGATGGGCTGTCGCAGTCGCGCCACCCGCAGCTCCTGCCTATTGCCGCCACCTCCTCTACCTCTCCACACCCATCTCGTTGTGTCCTCGACGTTTGGGCGTCCTAAATCTGGCCTCAATCGCCGCTGCAACGACATAGCGTTGCGTAAATACGCAGCATGTCGCCAGCGAGCTTCACCGTAGAAATTAACCTCTTTCCGAGCCACTATTCGACCAATTGAAAGAGGGGAAACATAATTGGAATACTCACGACCACCGTATAATGGATTCCGGCCGAGATTAGTTCCTCAATTTCCTGAATTTCAAACGACTCGCCGGAAAGAATTTATGGTGGGCATCAAACTTCAGACGTCAATTTCGGTTGCATTTGGGATCGGATGACCTCATACGACATATCTACATGAAGCTCATGAGATGAGGAATCCAACGGTTCAAGCCGATCGTCAATCGGACACCTGATGCATCGGGAATCGCCACCGCAGGCGGAACCCTAGCTAAATTAGGGTTTTCGGCCAGATTCAGGATTTCTGGACAGCACGACCACTTTTCCTCTCCGAAGCTATTCCAGAAAAACCAGAAATTGGAATGGGTCGTGCGAAAAAACGTCCCCATGCGCTTCCTAAGGCGGCAGTCGTGATCTGCCAGAAACTAAGTTTTGCCTTTTCCGTCTTTTCGCACCGTCATGCCTCGATTTTTATACATTCCGAACTTAAATTCAGTATAAAACAGCAAATACAACAATGCACATTGGTCCTATCAACTACTCGTGGATTTTCTCAAGAGAAAAACGTTACAACGGGGTCAAAATAGTGGCTCGCAGGCCGCCCCAAACACAAAATTTGGCCGATAATGATGGAATTAAACCCTAATCATGCTCCTAACAGCAACAATCAGAGCCTAAACCAGACTCTGATACCAATTGAAGGAAATATGAGGGGAAAATCGATTACCTTCCTCCTTCGTATGTTGTTGCAGCTCTGATTGTTGCTCGTGTGTCAGATCTTCTTATCTGTGTCCCGGCCTTTTTCTCCCTCTGGGTGGTCAGAGAAATGGAGAAAATCAAGGTTATCGTCTCTCTTCTCAAACGGCGTGCGTGTGAGTTTTTATAATTGTATGTGTTCTGACTATGAACATAATACTAATATATATATATATATATATATATATATATATATATATATATATATGCTTTAAGAGATAATATAATATTAATATTTGTAGCTCATTAATTTAATTATATCCCTAATGGGCTTCTACACTATTAGTCCATAATATAATTAATTAATCTATTGGGCTACTAACATTTATCAATTAATTAGCCCAGCCAATTAATTTTAGATAAATAAAATTATTAAATAATATAAAAATACACTAATCTAGTAATAATGATTTCTGAGAGACAATAAATAACTAGGCAACTAATTGGGCCAGATCAGGGATCTAATACAAGAAATAAAGCAGAGCCTCAAATTAAATAATTATCTATGCTTAGCCCAGAGCAAAATTAATTAATAAACATAGATTTATTCCACTAGAGAATCTTTGTTGACTTACCCCTTTATCCCAAATTGAGCAAGGGCTTGTATTTTAGACTTAATCGATCTCAGTATTTAAGATAAAAACATCCGTTAATTAATTAAGCTCACTGACGACTTAAATAAATTAACATCTTATTATATTCTTGAGTAGTACCACTCGACCTTATTAACACAACTGAACTTAATTATTCGGCCGGGTTTAGTGTGCTAATCCTTTCAAGTTCCTCATGGGATATTATCAACCCATTTTACTAGGATACGGTTGCAAGATACAGACAACCAACCTGAGCCACAAATGACTACTAGCACCCAAGATACGTAGATCCGGTTGCGATGACGTTCACCATCGTAGGTTAAAGTGATAGATAGCTAAATGCACTCAGCTGAAGTCTTACCAAGCTTAAGATCAGCTAAGTCAGCGAGATCTTGGTTCTCCACTAAGGTCAGTTAGGAGAACACATCTCACTGTAATCCATCAATACACCACCTTAAGTGTACCAGTAAAGACTAGCAGCCAATACAAGCCACTTCTTATCTAAACTGCAGCTTAAACCGACAACTTATCATTAAGTTGTCTTAGCTGTGATAATTGTTTATATCTTGTCAGTTCAACCAATTTGTGTAGTCTTTTGTGATACCCGACACACTACACAAATCTAACTTTTATACAAGATAAAGGATGACATGTGCAAATATATATATTTATCAGACAGTAGAATAAAATAGTAGTAGGGATAAAACACATTTTATACAAGCATAAAATTTGCTTCCAGTATACAAAATCCCAACATTAACGTCCACCTGCGTGGCTTACGAGTGGAATTCCTAGAGCTGTTCGAGTATTTAACATCATTATTTTTTCAAAAGGTTACAATGATCGTTAATTATGAATTATGTGCGAATTTAAATTTCTTACATGCTTTAATTTTTAAATATTTTTCAGATATGTCTATTCAAGCTATCATTAACGGTCTTATGAGCCGACCCTTAAAGGGTCTAAACAACTATAAAGAGTGGAGGAGAAACCTTACACTAATGTTCCAAAATGAGAAAATCTTGTATATTCTCAGTACCCCTGAGCCTGAACTCCCCGAAGACGGGGCGACTGAGGAGCAGACAAGGGAATCTGAGAAGTGGGTAGAGGATAATGACAAGACTCGTTTTGTCATTCTATCCACTATGGTTGATTCTCTTACTTCACAGTATGAAAATACGTCCCATGCGAGGGTAATATGGGATTCCATGGCTGAAAAGTTCGGTGAGACCGATAGATCTCAGAGATTTCATCTCTTAAGGCAGGTTACTACCTGTAAAATGGCTGAAGGTGCATCCGTGCAGGATCATATTTTATGTAGGTGGTATCTTGAAACTTGACATCAAGATAGATATCATTCTGCATTCACTACCTAAGTCATATGAGAATTTCCGCCTAAATGTAGTGACGTCGAAAGAAGAACTACACTACGGAATGAACTTTCGAGTGAGTTAATTCTTGCGAAGGAATCATGGGTCGGGCGAAGGTAAGGGAACTCAAATCTTGAACACTACTAGCAGCTCAGGAACCCTTCGAAAGGTGGATTCCAGAAAAAGGGCAAGAAGGCTACGAACGTCAAGAAGACTAGTGGGAGCACGAAGTTAGCACCTACCTGAGGGGTTTAAAAACCTAAGGGGAAGTGTTTCAAGTGTGGTAAGGTTGGACATTGGAAAACTGAATGTCTCGAATTCAAGGCAAAGAAAAAAGGTACATGCATCGCCTTAGTAATGCTTGAGCCATTCTTGTTTACGCATCTACCCACGAATGGATAGTAGATTCCGGAGCAACCGACCATGTTTGTTACACCTGGCAGGGGTTTCTGTTGGATATGAGTCAGTAGATTGATACTCAGTTGTTCTAGGGTTAAAAGAAATTGGGGGAAATCATAGTAGTACTATGGAATTGAAGATCCCAAAATCGGGCGATATCGGTAGATTAGTGTGTCGATAGGATTAGGCGATGTATAGGTTAGACTTGATGTTATGTTTATTGTTTTTTTCTAAGTCCTGTACGGGGTAGTTGTTGAGCCGATCTTCTGCGAAGATACTTTTCGAGAACCCCATGTCATCGGTGTAATCGCTTGCGTTCTTCATCGGAAGGTTGAATGCTAAACTTCGGTGGAGACGGCGCATCGGCTTACCCGATCTCGGTAGAAGACATTATCGGTGATGGTCATCGGCGGAAGAACCTATGCAAGCACAATACCTTCGCGATCGACCAGCCCGACTATCGAAGCTCACTTCATCGGTCGGACGACTCGGCCGAAGAAGACGGACGTATTCGATCTCGTGCCCGACGAAAGCGACCACACTTTGAAGTCTTTTCGAATAGTTCGGCGAGAAGACATACGAGGTTGTTTGAACGGTCGACTCGACACTCTCACTAACTACAAACCTCGACCAATGAGAAGCCGACAACGCTTACCTACTCTACGGTAAAAGCTGCTCTCATGAACGGTGCATTAAGCGCCCTACTTGCAACTAGCTCGAATTTATGGCCGTTTTCTTTGGAGGCTTGTGACACGTGGCATCGTCGTCTCCAACGGACATATGCCACAACTCACGGCTATAAATAGAGAAGGATTTGAAGATTTCACACGAGAGGAATATCACGAAATCAAGGGAAAGCATTCAAGCTCACAACGCTCTCAGAACCTTCAAGCTTATCCCGAGACGAACTAGTTTTCATAGAACACTTCTTGTAGTTCATCTCTCTAGAGCTCTTTGATCCCTTTCTTCTCTAAACTAAGCTCATTGCTAGATTCATAGCTTAGATTCGAAGGAGTTCACATTTAGTGAATCGTTCTTGTTGTAAGAACTCCTTCTCGGTTGGAGAATATTCCCTCCCTTCTAAACTTAGGTTTGGATTGTAAAAGTCGCTAAGGACTATAACTTAGAAGGATGCGTCTGCGTACGGTTTCCTTCTTTGAGACTTGCTCGAGATTAATCAACAAGTTTCTCTGTTTGAGTTCGGGACCGTGGACGTAGGATCTATTATCCGAACCACGTTAAAAATCGCTTGTGTTATTTACTATTTTATCGCATTGCATTTAACTTGATTTTAAATCATCGGCTTGCATAAAACGTATCTTAAAAGCGCCTGGCCAAAAGACTTTACATTGCGAAAATACGTTTTCAAAAGAGATGACTCCGGGCCTAACACTTATCCGCACTACGGTCTCCGGGGGTTTCGTATGCTGACATCGGTCGGTAGAAGAGCTCGAAGGCGGCTCGCTTTGACCCCAGTGATCGAAGGCTTATTTGGCATTGTTCATCGATTTGCAAACATCGGCTTCAGGTGACCTTCATCGAAAAAGAAACGAGCTCGGTGTATTCACCCCCCTCTACACACGACATTTCGTCTCCGGACCAACAATTGGTATCGAGCACACGGTGTTCAGCGATCGCCGGTTACGTAATCTTGGTCCTCTCAAGCCGATCCCAAAAATGTTTTCTGCTGCACAAGCATCTCTTCATCTCATCCACTATACTCGGCGCAACATGTCGATATGTCGGGTATTCGGATGGTGCCCATGTTCTCCGTTGAAAATTATACGGTTTGGCACGTGCGTATGGAGGCACATCTTACGTCGCTCCACGGCGGCATGGCGGATGTTCTTGAAAGCAGGGACCCATAATCCCCATGATCGGCACGGCGTCGTATTCTGCTTTTGGAGAAGGCGTAGGAGCACGAGGCGGGTGCAAAGATTCCCAAAGACAAATCTGCCTTCACACACGAAGAGAAAAAGGCTGCACAATCTCAGGCCGAGTGGCACGAAATGCTATGCCCGACTACGCTCGGTGACTCACACCTCGGCGAGTGCAAGATTGTAAAGCGACAAAGAGCTATGGGATGCTCGGGCATGCTGAGCCGGGGAACCCCTCGGATTAAGGAGAACAAGCTCGAACTAGAGCTTGGGAAGTTCGGCGCCCCTTACTATGGAGCCAAATGAGGCGATTGACGAGCTCGGTGTTAGATTCACAAACCAAGTCAACGTCATCAATGGGCTGGGAAGGATGTTCACCAACAAGGAGATGAACACCAAGATCTTGAGAGCGTTGCCCCGACAGAAGTGGCTTCCATTTGCTACTTATTTACGTCGCTCGATCTAAATGCTCTAACTCCCGATGTTATATTTTCGGGAATTAAAATCGGAGGAATTCGAGCATAGCCTACCCCAAAAGTGCTTAAGCGCTCCGGTGACACACGGTTCGACCATGCCTTCAAGGCGACACTCGGCAATACTGGAGCCAAGCCTATTTCCTCAAGCAAAGATGTGGCCACATCGGTAGCAAAGTCTTCGAGACTTCGAGGCCACGACCGGCTAGCGCTATGGGTCTCAAATATCGAGAGGGAAAAGGAGAGAGTCGAAAGGCGAGGAAATACAACCGAGATTCTTCTTCGGGTAAGAAAGAATATCATAAGAAAGAAGAATCTAATCCTTCTGCGAACGCGAGGAAATTGGAGTCTGCTTTGCCGGTTCGTCTAAAGACTTCAGTTTGGAAAGAAGCGACGAGAACATCCACTGCTTACAAGCGCAAGAAGGAGGGACACTATCGGTCTGGCTTGTCCCGAACTCTCGGTTGCTTCAAAGAGCGAACGGCGAGCCGAGAAGAGAAAAATTCGCCAAACGAAGGTAGGCCTACATAGCGGGAGAGATATCCGACAACTTCGATTGAAGAGGATACTTTCATGTATTCCTCACGAAGACGAAGCCGCATTCGTCGCGGTTGAGGAAACAAATACAAGTCCTGAAGAGTCAGCCGAATACTGCTTGATGGCAGGAGAAGAGGCTGAGGTAAATTCTAAACACATTATTACCTCTTCTTCACATAGCACACACGACACATGTATCTTGTCACGAGATGATCCTCTAGGCGTTGTGCAAGCGTATGATGAACTACTAGAGGAGCGGATTCGGTGACGGCAGAGAGTTCGTGAACGATTCGAGGAACTTGAACGGGTAAAGGCTGAAAATCGAGACTTTCTTCGATTGTCGGGTCTCTGCTGAGTCGGTGGATCTAGTGGCGAGACTCGAGGAAGAGATTAAATCTCTTATGACTAAGTCTCGGCTTCAAGAGACTCGAGATCTCGGTTCGACCAGGGACGGTTACGAGAAAGAGGCGAAATAGCTCGGCTTCGGTCGAAGCTCTCGGGCGTATAGAAGGATTATGATTTACTCGGAAGAAGTGACGAAGTGCGGAGAGGGCCCGATGGTGAACGGTACCTTGGAGCTAAGGAGAAGCTTGAAAGCATGCTTAGAGCACAACGGCCAAGCTGGCTTTGTGAAAGAAGGCCTTGGCTATACCCACGAAGCTTCCACCTCCAAAAGCTCGGCAACTACGGGCGATAGGTTCGTCGGAGAGGAAGGTGCAAGGCTGCGACACCACACCTCGGGCGAAGAACAAACGAGAAAATGATTGGACCTCGGTAGAGTAGCAACAAGCGGTGACCAATGGTTCCGGCCCCGGGGACACCACGATCAAACTCGGGGGGGAACCAAGAAGGTCGGATGGGCGAGCGATATAGAGAACCGCTTTGTATGAGCATCCGGCTCGATGCGGTTCATACTACTATGAGCCCCGGGGTCGGGAGAAGTGCTAAGACTCGGAAGAAGAAAGCTCCTGAACCCAAAAGTTAACAAGAAGTCGGTATCTCCAAGTCCTAAAGAGAGAGAAGGCGACAAGGTTCGGAAAGAAGAAGTCTCGAGACTTCTAAGGTTCCTAAGCGAGATCCGGGTTCGAAATCACCCGCTAACTTTGTAAGGACCCAGGCGAACCAAAGGGTACCTAAAAATGTTTACGTTTTGCGGGTGCATAAGGACCCCTTGGATAGTGGACGGCGGTTGCTCGAGACACGTGACACATCGGGAAGAGCACTGGCGACCAACTACGTACAAGAAGATGGTCCCGAGTGAGTTTGGTGACAACTCCAAAGGCTACACAAGGGGATATGGAACACTTGAACATTGGGACTACCTCGGTTCCAAGAGTAACATATGTTGAAGGACTTCAACATAATCTCCTTTACGTCGATCGATTCTATGATAATCTTAACGAGTTATCTTTGGCTTGGTTTTACGTGATGTTGTTGACAAATCTACGGGGGAAAACGGTGTTGTCGAGGCTCGCGGAAGAAGAACATCTATGTTGCAAGCTCGGAAAACCGCGAGAACACGAGGCTTGCTTGCTTACCTGCAGACTAAATCAAGTGACAAGTCGAGTGGCTATGGCACAAGAGACTCGGCCACTTGAACTTCAAGACTATGAACAAGCTCGCAAAGAACTCTAAAGTCGGAGGACTGCCCAAGGAATCTTTTATCAAAGATAGAAATTGTGAAGCATGCTTGAAGGGAAGCGAGACAAAGAAGAGCAATCCACCTATTCCTTCACCTTCCATTTGATGGAATCCTTGGTACTCTCCACATGGATCTTTTCGGGCCGGTCTCTCCGGTGACTATAAGAGGCAAGAAGTATGCCCCAGTCGTCATAGGCGACTACTCGAGATATACTTGGGTCATCTTCATCGCCAGATAAGTCGATGTTCGGGCCGAGCTGCCTAATCTGCTGAAAAAGCTCGGTGTGGAAAAGGACATCAAGATACGGAGGATACGCTCGGGACGGAGGAACGAGTTTCTAAACTTCGGTAGTTAAAAATGCTTTGCGATAAAGAGGGAATTCGGCACGAGACATCGGCTGCACGCACCCCTCGGCGAACGGACTTGCTTTGAACGAAAGAAACGAGAACACTCAAAGAAGCGGCCAAGAACGCTCCTAGCAAACTCCGGACTACCCTCGAAGTTTTGGGCGGATGCTTTGCGGCCACGGCCTGCTACACTCGAGAATCGCTCACTGCTTACAATGCGACACATGAAGACGCCTTACGAGCTGTGGAAAGGGAGAATTCCTTCTATTTCTCATTTCCATATTTTTGGTTGTCCTTGCTTTATCCACAATAATGGGAAAGATCGGTTGAAAGTCTTTGACGGCAAATCGATCAAGGAGTATTCTTAGGATACTCTCGGGTCGGCAAAGCATTCGGAGTCTTTAACTATCGGACTCTTTACGTGGAGGAAAGCCCTCATGTTGTTTTTGATGAGTTTGTTGCGGGGACGGGGAAAGATGCTTGAGCCAAACACGAAGATGTCGGCGGCAAGCTACGGGATCTCGGGTGAATGATAAAGGCTGAGAAGATCCGGCATTGTTGGGATGATGAGTCGAGACGATGATGAAATTGGGACTCGGTCGACAAGCAATGTAGGCGGCACGGTTGATTCTCCGAGCGGAATCAACAACGGGTAACAACGGTCGATGAGGAAGCCCCGTGGTAGCTTGAGACCTCTGCGAGAATATAAACTCGGGGGGAATGTTAAATGTTCTCGAGCTAAATGCCCCTGAACACGGAAACTCGGTAGATCCTAATCTTCTTCTTGAATTGCTTGATCGCGAAGCATACTCTTGAAATGCCTAATACTCCCTACGGCTGTGCGAAGTAGTATCGAGAAGAAGAAGCCCGAGCTCGAGGCGCTCGTGGCTCGATGCTCATTCTTCGAGATCTAATCATTAGAGATCCGCCGGCTACTATAAGGACAAGATCAAGATTAAGTCAGGCGAAAGCTCACTTTACTCTTGTTTTACGTCTACGAGATGAACCTCAATCGATAGAGGATGCACTTACGAATCTTTGGCCGGGTCATGCCATGACAAGAAGAGCTGAACCAATTCGTGCGAAATGAAGTATGGGAGCTTGTTGACAGAACTGGACATCGGCACGTGATCGGAACAAAGTGGGTCTTCAAGAACAAGCGAGATGAAAACAACGTCATTGTCGAGAAATAAAGCTCGACTAGTTGCAAAGGTTCCGGTCAGTTGAAGGAATTGACTTTGATGAAACATTCGCTCCGGTCGCCGGATTGGAAGCCGTTCGTCTTTTTCCTAGCATATGCGACACATCAAGGTTTTAAAGTATATCGAGATGGATGTGAAGTCGGCTTTTACGAACGGCGTGCGAAGGAAGAAGTCTACGTTGAACAATCACTTTGGCTTTCGGCGGGGACATCGGGTGTACGAGACTTAGGAAAGCTACGTATGGGTTAAAACAAGCACCCGGGGCTTGGTATGATACCACTATCGGACTTTCTACTTGAAAAGGTTTTCGAAGGGGACGGTAGATCGCACTCTATTCGGCATAAAGTCGAGAAGATGATATACTACGGGTGCAAATCTACGTGGACAACATCATTTTCGGTGCGAGAAACGAAGTCGTATGTCGGCGGTTTGAGAAAATGATGAAGGAGAAATTCGAGATGTCCATGATGGGAGAGATGAATTATTTCCTTGGATTTCAAGTAAAGCGATCGGTGAAGGAATTTTCATCAATCGGGCCAAATACACTCGAGATCTTCTCAAAAGATTCGGTTGTGATTCCGGCAAGCCGGTCAAGATCCCCATGAACACAAACTTTAAAATCGATCTAGACAATGAGGGAGCTTACGTTAACTCTGCGATTATAGAGCTATTATTGGTTCTTTACTTTATTTAACGGCTAGCCGACTGACATAACTTATCTTTGTAGGTGTATGCGCAAGATTTCGGGCGAATCCCAAGCGAAGTCATCTAGACTCGGTGAAGAAGATTCTGCGATATCTAAGAGGAACACCGATGTTGGGTTATGGTATCCTGGCGATGATAATCTAACACTAACGAGGTTATTCGATGCGATTATGCGGGGATGCGGGATAGATCGAAAATCAACTTAGGAACATGTCGGTTCTAGGCGGCAAGGCGATATCGTGGTTTTCAAAGAAACGGCACTCGGTAGCTACGTCCGCTCACTTGGGGCGAGTACATGGCTGCGGGGAAGTTCTTTGTGCCCGAGATCCTTTGGCTTCGACAACAATTGAGAGATTATGGCATAACTCGGGATGAAGTGCCCATCTACGTGACTCCACCGGTCAGATAGCTATAACTTCGGAACCCGGTTACGCATACGAGATGCAAGCACGTGGATATTCGACATCACTTCATCGAGAGACCATGTCGAAGAAGAAGGACATCGAGAATGGAGAAAATCCCATGCGATAAGCAAAGAAAGCGGACATGCCGACCAAACCGCTAGGCGAGAACGAGGTTCGAGGAGAACTATCGGTTGAGCTAGGTCTTGCTAGATCCCTGCGAGACAAGTCGGTAGAAGCCAACTACGATAATGATATACTTAGCAACAATTGGTATCGGTATGGAATCGTCATGACGGTCGAGAAAACTTAGTACGGTGACTCGGTTGGGAGATGCGCACTTTGTACGGCAAGGGGGAACATGGTCGTCGGCACGACCATCCTCTCGATAAATGATGGTAACCGGTGATAAGTTCGGTTGAAGAGGTTTGCGTACTATCGTTACTTAAATTGTTCGGAAGCATGCTTGCATTTAATGAATCGATCGCTTACATTCGGTTATTAAGGAGCATTTATTTCTTACCATTTATTATGTTTAAGGTTTAAGGAAAGGTCGGCGGGACCCTTCGCTCGTGTAATTAATGCTCTCCGTCGCGCATTTAATGCGTGTCTTCTCACTTACCTTTATTACGTATATCTATAGTATTGGCGGCTAAGTAATCATACCCTCTATATCATTCGATCTTAGGCGTCCATCGATTTTGAAAGATTAAATTTGAACCATAGGATTCAAGCGAAGATCAAATCAACTTATACAAAATCTTTTCAACTTCGATTACTCCTCACTTTTTGCCATTCTCATATCTTAGAGCTTTTTCTTAGCGATTCGGTTATCTTCCTAAATCCTCATCAGCTTGCATTGTTGTATATTCATTCAAGCCCTATTTCACGGTAATGTATTAATATCTGGCGATAGTCAGCGACTCTATTTTCAAGTCCTAACAATTTGTTTTGCGAGATTTCAATGGCGATAGTACGGACTCCACGAGAAGATGGTTGAGATCATGACCATCCGGGTTCGGTTTGAGCCGGCGATGGCTCTCCGGCGGGTGGACCTTTCATATTTGGAGCCGGTGTTTGGCACCCTTGAGAAGTCGGGGCGGCAACTCTTGTGTCGAGGCATCCCCGTTCTCATCTGTTGAGACAAGTTGTGGAGGCCTACTACAAGCTCGGAAGTCGCTTGCCTCGGGGGGGAGAAGCGGCTTCGTTTGTTCTGATCGGGAAGTTGCCCCCAAATAAGTGGAGGGAGGCTACCCACTCCTTCAACATCTCGAGGGCTCTCGTTCAAGCCTTTCAACTCCCCTCGGTGGTATTTCTCCCATTGGTTATAAGGAAAGGGAGATAAATGATTACGTCCAAAAGTTACGTGGATGCGGCGACATAGTGTTCAAGACGGCGCTACGGAGGAATCTTTTGCTACCTCGGTACGGGGGGTTTAGCTTACGTTGTATCTCATATTCGACGAGCTCAGTTGGATCCCATGATCGGCTTTCTAAGCCGAGGATACAGCGATGATGATTATAGACGATGGAGTAGAAGTGGCCGGCCGAGCTACTATACTACTCGGTGAAGGCCCCAGAGCCCGGGAAGTTCACTACTTCGCCTCTTTGGAGAGAGGAAGCTAACCGATGCGGGCAAGCTCCTATTCGGCACCAAGATGTCGGTGTTGATAGAGAGTGTGAGTACGAAAACGTTCAACTTTTACGGACTCAAAGTCTTTTGATCTCAAGAGTATTAAATTTATGACAAAGGCTGGAGCAGAGAAGTCGGTTGGCAAGGGGCCACACGAGCCGAAGAGAGGCTGCGTGCTGCTCTGCCCCCTCTGTCCAAGTGCCAAAGAAGAGGAGGTTGGCTAAGGCTCGACCTGCGAGGTCACATTGGCTCGGCCGCTTTCCATCATAGAGCCGGCTCCTCCTTCTACTCAAGAGGAGCAACTACTCGATTCGAATCTTGGAATCGAGGGAGCGGCGATCAAGGACAAGGTCCAGTGATCGGCTACGAGGAAGCGAGTCGACGAGAGGGACCGTCACCGAACCCTCTTGCTGAGTGGACAACAAGCGACACCACTCGGCTTTGCGTCTTTGCGGTGAGATTCGGCAAGAGATACCAAAAATTGCTTGAGCACGCGGATCTGGTTGAAATAGCGGTAGGGACAAGAGCTCGGATGCTCTTAAGGTTTTACCTTGCTTGGGACATTCTTATTGACTTTGCCAAATCCCAGGCGGTCACCGGATGAGCTGCGATAGAGGAGCAAGAGCTCCAAGCCAAGATTAGATTCGGAGAGCCGGTGATGTGGCTTCCTTCGAAGATTTGAGAGGCTGCAATGCTCTATTTGCGAGCTTGAGGCTCCGGTGAAACTGACTCCGCCCCCATCTCCACGTTCGATCAAGATGAGGAGATGGATGGCAAGACCCAGGAAGCGGACCGGGGAGAATGCTGCCGGAGGAACAAACTCCCCAAGAGAAGAGCCCGACACCACCCGTAGTCACATCGGGTAAAGGCTACAAGCGCTCCGAAGTACGGGGAGGGAGTAGTTGATCTCGTTCTACGAGCGAGAGGCTCGGAACCGGCTCTTATCGAGATCCAACCCATCGGTTCCGTGTCCTCACGTTACGTCAGCGGGGGCTATCAAACGCCAAGGTGAGAAAAATCGACTCCTAGCCAAGATGTTCATATCAAATGGGAGAAGTACACCAAGGCTCGGAACGAAGCTCTAAGTAAGTTGGCCGCCGACATCTCGACTCCTAAAGAGGCTTCTCGGCCCGGATTTCAAGGAGATAGTTGAGCGGACCCTAAGTGCTCAAAAGGCCGATTTAACGGATCGAGTCGGCGGGCCTTGCCGCTCGGCCATAAAACTTTCTCGGAGCGGTGACTCGAGGCCATGAAAACGGTTCAAGGCTTCATAGATGAGAGAAATAAGATAGCAACCATCTCTCTTCAAGCGGCCATTAAGCAACAGTGAGGCCTTAAAAGCCATTCAAGCGAAATAACATAATCAAATGATCAAGCTCTGCTTTGAAACTCCGTCGAGGAGTCGGCCGCTCGATTGAAGAAATCTAGAGGCGTCGGGAGAAAGGCTGGGAAAACTCACGCAGCTTGGTCGGTGATTTTGATGACAAAGTTACCCGGATCAAAGATTACGTTGCACAATGCGGGAGCGGGGCGTAAAAGCTATCCGCACCTCCACGGCAAATATTGCGATGCCAAAAAAGGGGAAGATATTGTGAAAGATGAACTGTACGGATACGGTGGCGTCCAGTTCTTGAGGGGCGGACTCGGGGAGGCGGGACCCTCCTCGGCGCGGAGCCCTCGGCCCTTGCGAGGTCGGGGGAGCGAGGCTCGGGAGCGGGGACCATCTACTCGAAAGGTACATCTGCGAGGTCCTTCTCCTTGATTTCCCACTACAAGCCACCCCCATCTCCTCTTCGTTTGCACACATAGACGAAATCGCTCAATTCCTTGAAGAGCCGGTGAAGAAGAAGAGTCTCAACGCAGTGCCGCGAGAGGTCGGGGGAAGGAAATCGCTCTTTGAATCCACTACTCCTTCCTCCCCGGTCAAGAAGTTTAAATCAAAAGCGGAGCAAGAGGCATTCGACCTCGAGAATAGCCCAAGAGGCGCAAGACAAGGCTTGGACCGGGAGCGTCGGCTAGAGGAGGCGATTGAAGCGGCGAAAAAGCTAAGGGCAAGGCGTCGGGGGCAAAGGAAGAGAAAGGTCATTAATACGGTCGAAGAGCAAAGAAGAAAGCCCAGAAGATTTTGCTAAGGCTCTTCGGCCGAAATCAAAGCTCTTGCTCGAGTATTCCCATATCTACTCTTACACTCGAGCGGATAGCGAGAAGATCAAGAGACACAGGGAGCGGCGGCTGCAAGGGCGGCGAGTCTCGGGCGAGGAGACACTAGAGCGGCCGCTCTCCGTGAGAAGAAAAGGATGGGCTGACACGGCAAGAATGAAAAGCCTATCGATAAGCCGGCGGCCGATCCGAGAAAGCGGATACCCGGAGGATCGAGGAGCAGGAGGACTACTATCGAGAACTCCTCGTATGAAGGCGATTCTGCACCTCGTGTGGACAAATGGGTACTGCTTGATCGAATGATCAATGGGAGACTCTCAAAAGAAATGTTTGTTAAAAATACGTATGTATGGGGCTTCTATCCGAAAGACATTCGGTGATCAAGCTGTTCGAAGAGTGTTTTAATGAAGTTTTTCGAACTCGGAGAACGGTTCTTTGCCTATCATGAAAGAAGCCGAACATTCTCGTGAAAGCACTTGCATTCGAGAAGATATCCTCCTCCCATGGCTTGCTAAAGGCATTATCATCACAAAGTCTCATCGAAGAAGAAATCG
Source organism: Lavandula angustifolia (assembly GCA_028984105.1). NCBI lineage: Eukaryota > Viridiplantae > Streptophyta > Magnoliopsida > Lamiales > Lamiaceae > Lavandula > Lavandula angustifolia. Next base: position 28,066,478 of record CM054804.1, read on the forward strand.
AATGCACGGCTATCGGCATGAGTTACATCCGCATAGACCCGGGAAGATCAAGAGGAAATCCGGGTTTTTGCGCAAAAGGATTTATAAATTTTCTTGCTGGACCCTCCGGCTGATCGCTCGGTGGATTTCAAGAAGAAGACTCGAGCTTCGGGCACGACGGCGGTGATTTCTCCTCTTTTTGTTTTTGATAATTCTTTGTAATAGCATAGGAACTTGTACTTTGACGATCTATCTATAAGAGTTCCTATCGCTTGCTAGACAATCGCTCATTGTCTTTAAGCTTTTTAGTGTCATGTTTTCCATGGCCGATCACCAAGTGATCGACACGCACTCACATCGGTTTCTCGATCTTGACTTTCTCTCACTGCTTTGAAGTTCATTTACTCTTATCGGTTTTTCCTCGAGATGCTTTAAGGGGAAATTGTTGTCGATAGGGCGATATCTTTGATAGATGTTAGAGTATAGAGGTTTTGGCATCATCAATTAGGGGGAAATTGTTGGATATGAGTCGGTAGATTGATACTCGGTGTTCTAGGGTTAAAAGAAATTGGGGAAATCATAGTAGTACTATGGAATTGAAGATCCCAAAGCCGGCTGATATCGGTAGATTAGTGTGTCGATAGGATTAGGCGATGTATAGGTTAGACTTGATGTTATGTTTATTATTTTTGTCTAAGTCTCGTATGGGGTAGTTGTTGAGCGATCTTACTGTCGAAGATACTTTTCGAGAACCCCATGTCATCGGTGTAATCGCTTGCGTTCTTCGTCGAAGCTGGAATGCTAAACTTCGGTGGAGACGGCGCATCGGCTTACCCGATCTCGGTAGAAGACATTATCGGCTGATGGTCATCGGCGAAAGAACTGTGCAAGCACAATACCTTCGCGATCGACCAGCCCGACTATCGAAGCTCACTTCATCGGTCGGGCGACTCGGCCGAAGAAGACAGGCGTATTCGATCTACTTGTGCCCCGGACGAAAGCGACCACACTTTTTGAAGTCTTTTTGAATAGTTCGGCGAGAGGACATACGAGGTTGTTTGAACGGTCGACTCTAACACTCTCACCAACTACAAACCTCGACCAATGAGAAGCCGACAACGCTTACCTACTCTCCGGTAAAGGCTTGCTCTCATGAACAGTGCATTAAGCGCCTGCTTTGCAACTAGCTCGAATTTATGGCCGTTTTCTTTGGAGGCTTGTGACACGTGGCATCGTCGTCTCCAACGGACATATGCCACAACTCACGGCTATAAATAGAGAAGGATTTGAAGATTTCACACGGAGAGGAATATACGCGAAATCAAGGGAAAGCATTCAAGCTCACAACGCTCTAGAACCTTCAAGCTTATCCCGAGAGACGAACTAGTTTTCATAGAACACTTCTTGTAGTTCATCTCTCAGAGCTCTTTGATCCCTTTCTTCTCTAAACTAAGCTCATTGCTAGATTCATAGCTTAGATTCGAAGGAGTTCACATTTAGTGAATCGTTCTTGTTGTAAGAACTCCTTCTCGGTTGGAGAATATTCCCTCCCTTCTAAACTTAGGTTTGGATTGTAAAAGTCGCTAAGGACTATAACTTAGAAGGATGCGTCCTGCGTACGGTTTCCTTCTTTGAGACTTGCTCGAGATTAATCAACAAGTTTCTCTGCTGAGTTCGGGACCGTGGACGTAGGATACATTATCCGAACCACGTTAAAAATCGCTTGTGTTATTTACTATTTTATCGCATTGCATTTAACTCGAGTTTTAAATCATCGGCTTGCATAAAACGTATCTTAAAAAGCGCACGGCCAAAAGACTTTACATTGCGAAAACACGTTTTCAAAAGAGGCGACTCGGGCCTAACACTTATCCGCCTACTCGGTCTCCGGCGAGTTTCGTATCTTGACATCGGTCGGTAGAAGAGCTCGAAGGCGGCTTCGCTTTGACCCCGTGATCGAAGGCTTATTTGGCCTTTGTTCATCGATTGCAAACATCGGCTTCAGTGACCTTCACTAAGAAAAGAAACGAGCTCGGGTGTATTCACCCCCCCCTCTACACTGACTTTTCATCTCCGGACCAACGGTTTACTTGCGAAAAAGGGTTATGGCTAATGGCAACGTGGTAGTTTCCATGAGCAATGGGTTCGCAGTTTCATTTGTTACCACGGGGAGATTTACATTTATCTGTTTTAGACTCTAGTGTTGGGTGATGATTCAGTCCCCAGCGACAGCGCAAATGTGGGAAATGATTCAGTCTTCTCAGTTGAAGAACTAACTTCGGTAGCCACATTGCTCACGAAAACTTCAGCTGAAGGTTTGAAGATCCCAAAATCCTATCTTGATTGGTGAACCATTTTGTTGTAACTTTGTTACATCTCGAGGTTTCGGACTCGGCGGACACTCTGCATCCGGGTTCGGGCGCTCGGTTGATTACTGCCTCGGCACCGAAGTAGAAGATTTAATGATCTTTGGACTCGGCGGGAGCGGTATACTAAAGGAGTCGGTGGAGGCCGAACTCGGCAAAGTAGTTCATCTGAACTCGGGGCTGATCTTCGATAGAGCCGAGCTCGGCGAAGCATGCTTCTTGGAACTTCGGCAACGGCCGGGACGGTCTTCGGCGTCCGGATTCTCTAAAGTCAAATCGGCGAGTCAATACGAGGAAGAGAGAAGTCGGCTTCGAGATCTCCTTAAAGTGCACATTACTGTCTCGGCCACTTTCTCGAACCTCGACCCGATGGCAAGCGGCCACATCCATATATACGTTAAAGGCTGCAAGTCGACAACTTTCCCGAGAAATGGAGGGAAAGGACAACTTTGCTACCATACTTCGAAAGGGCCGTTAGCTACCCCAAAAGAGAGAGAAAAAGGATCATCGTCTCCAACGGATCTATCCTAATCTCTGCTCTATAAATAGAGGGATAAAATCAAATTAAAGCTCACAAGGCGAGGCGGACCCAAGACACGCGAACTCGGAGCATTCAAAGAGCAACTCGAAAAAGCCTAAGTCTTCCGCAAGTAATTCGAAGAAACAATCTCCGTGAAAGACTAGATTTCTCCTCATAGGGAACCAAGGCTGAATTATAATTATACGGCCTCTAGTATCCAAGCAACGATACACGAACCCCAAAGCTTATACTCGGGTGTTCATTGCTCTCAGAAGCCAATTTCTTGTTCCCTATCCCTCTAACCTAAGCTCAACCGTTTAAATCTAGCTTAGGCGAAGGAGTTCACTTACGAACTAATCCTTATTGTAAAGGACTCCTTCATTTGTTGGAGAGTTTCTCAAACACTTAGTTTGATACCTTGTAACACGAGACTTGCTCAATATAAATCTCAAGACCAGTGTTTGTCCAGTGTACAAACCGACTGAGACTATCTCACTATAATACATAGCCTCCTGATCTTTCGGGACAGTGGACGTAGGATTGTTGGATCCGAACCATTTTAAAAATCCTTGTGTTCTGTGTTCATTATTTTACTGTTGCATTGATTTACTGTGCATACTGAAAATATATTTCTCAAATCATTCAAGCGAGTTTCGAGAAAACTTAATCGTTTGCACTAATCCTTTGGACTGTTTTGATAAAAACGTTTTCCCTAACTTCAGCCGAATTTGGGCCTACACATTTCCGCACCTTGAACTCTATTCGATCGGTGCGGATTCGACTCCGGTCGGCCTAGCGAGGCCTCGGTAGAGTCGGTCGCTCTGCCATGCGGTTCGGAAACGGCTTATGCAGTGCGCTAAACTTGCTCAGTACGACACTCTCCTGAAAAAGGAATGTTCGCGTTTTAAGTTGAGAAATCGGTTTTTAGGTGTATTCACCCCCCCCCCCCTCTACACCTGAACATACTCTCAGGACCAACAATTGGTATTAGAGCATGAGTTCTTTAAGACTCTTGTTACTCTGAAACTGGTCTACTTGAACGGATCCGGAAAACGTTTTCACTGCATATCAATCTTCATTCATATCATTATCAATCATGTCTGATATGTCAGGAATCAGGATGGCATGTTCTCAGTAGAGAACTATGGTGTATGGCGGGTCAGAATGGAGGCACATCTGACCTCCCTCCACAATAGCATGACGGAGGCTCTGGAGGACGGACCTATCATTCCAATGGTCGATAGCGTCGTAGCTCAGGATCCAGCACACGGAGGAGGGATGGTGACCGGGAAGAAGATTCCCAAAGACAGAAGTCTCTTCACCCCTAAGGAGAAGAAGCTTCAAAACTTAGACCGCGTCGCCAGAAATGCCATGCTGACCACTCTAAGTGATTCTTATCTCGGAAGAGTTCATGACTGCAAATCCGTGAAATAACTCTAGGATGCTCTAGCGCTACTGAGTCGGGGGACTCAGAAGATCAGAGCAAACAAACTCATGCTGGAACTTCAGAAGCTGGAGAGATTGTCTCTCATGCCTGGTGACACCATTGAAGATCTTAACGTCAGATTCACGGATCTAATGAACTCTATCAACGGGATGGGAAAGACATTCTCCAACCAAGAGATGAATCTCAAGATTTTGAGGGCTACTTTATTGCTACTTTATTGTGTCATTCTGATTTAGATATTGTTACCATATCTTTTCAGAACTTAAAGCGGAGGAGTTCGAGTTTGGCTTACCTCAAAGGAAGCAGCGAGCTGAAGCTGACACCCAAGTCAATCATGCCTTTAAAGCATTAGTCAGCACAATAGCTCCGGCGTCTAGCAAGGCTGAACCTTCACTCAGTGACATACAAGAAGGAAATCTAGCCAAGAAGTATGCGCTGCTCGCCGTGAAGTATCAGAAGGAAAAGGAGAGGCACAGAAAGCTCTCAAGAGTCGTCAGAGACTCTAAGGGTAAGAATGAATATACACCTAAGCACACTCCTGACTCGCATACTTCTGAATGCAGGAAACAAGAGGACTCAGCTCAGGCGAAAGACAGTGAGAGTAAAGAAGAAAGAGTCACAACCTGCTATAATTGTAAGAAGCCAGGACACTATCGGTATGGCTGTCACGAGCTCGGCCTTTCTTGAAAGGAGCGATGCGCAAAACAAGAAGGGAGAAGTTCATCAAGAAGCGACAAGCATACATTGCCGGTGAACTCTCAGACGACTCAGATGAAGTCGATTCCTTCATAGATTCATTAGACGATGAAGCAGATTTCATGGCCATAGAGCTTGAAGCTGAAGAAGATGTTGAAAAGTGTCTCATGGCAAGAGAAGAGGATGAGGTAAACTCTCATGCACCATTTAATTCGTCTTCACACTGCACACACGACACTATTTCAGGTGCAGATGAGAATTTGGATGTCTCGATCGCATACGAAGAACTACTCGATGAGCAGATTCAGATGAGTCTGCAGCTCAGTAAGACTCTTCAGGACTTGGATACCCTGAAAGTGGAGAATCAGAGACTTTCTCAGGAGAGTCAGGTTGCTACTGAGTCAGAAGGACTTGTGTTGAGACTCAGGGAGGAGATAAACTCTCTAATGGCCAAGTCTCAGCATTAAGAAGATCAGATCTCAGTACTAACCAATGACTTGACTCGAGAAGATGCTTGGATGAGTCTGCGAAGCAAGAGTTGTCGGGACTTCGGACCAAGCATGAATTCTTGCGAGAAGAGTGACGATGTGCGGAGAAACGATGACGAGCGTACATGGGCGCGGAAAAGAAGCTTGAAGCTATGCTTAGCAAACAACAAGCCCATGCGGCTGTAAGGAGGGACTTGGATTCAGCCATGGAGCCTCCTCATGCGCCCCGTGCGCTCGAAGCGGCTGGGCGATAGGTTTGTTCAAGGGGAGACCATCAATGCGGACATCTTCCCGAACCCCCACAGCCAAGAAAAAACGAGAAGATGAAGGCACCTCATCCTAGCTATCGGCACTCGACAAGAAGATCGGCATCGAGATCACCCCGGTTCGGTCGAGGGGGAACCGGCCAAAGCAAAATGGGGCGTCGGTATGGACCTCCGCGGTGACGCATCCAGCTCAGTATGGGTTATATTACTATGATCCTATAGTCAGAAGAGGATCCAACAATCAGAAGAAGAAAAAGAAAAGAAAGTCGTACGAGAAGGCAAAGGTCGGCGGTCCGCCCGCTCGGGAAAATCGGGACTCCCCGAACACGAAAAGCCTCGAAGTCGGCATCGACCGGTCCGGTGGTCAAATATGTTGACAAAAATGGAAAGAAAGCATGCGAGACCACTAGGGTCATAAGACAGATATGGGTTTCCAAAACTAACATCTAAGGACCCAAAATAAAAAATAAAGGGTACCTAAATATAATTTTGTTTTGCAGGTGCACAAAGACCCTTGGTATGTGGACAGCGGTTGCTCAAGACACATGACGTACCAAAAGGACCTGCGAAGAATTATACTGCGAAGAAGGACCCGAGAATCGAGTTTGGAGACAACGCAAAGGCTATACCGGAGGCATGGAACACTCGGCATTGGTACGGCAACGGTTCAAGAGTATCATATGTTGAAGGACTTCAGCATAACCTTCTCTCTATTAGTCAATTTTGTGATATCTCGAATAGAGTGATTTTTTATGTTGGTTTTACGTAATGTCGTTGATAAATCTACGGGGAAAACGGTGTTATCGAGGTTCGCGCAAAAGAATATCTATGTAGTGGCCGGAACTCGGCTAAACACGAGGCTTGTTTTTTGGTAGAGAATGACACGAAGCGGGATGGCTCGGGCACGAAGGCTCGGCCATCTCAACTTCAAGGCGCTCAACAAATTAGCTAGAAACACTCTATTAAGAGGGCTTGCCGAATGAAGTATTCGGCAAAGACACTCGGTGTGAAGCATATGCGAAGGGAAAGTAAACAAGGAATCAAAATCCACTGTTCCATCTTCTTCCGCTGATGGAATCCTTCGGTACTACATATGGATTTGTTCGGTCCGGTCTCTCCGGTGGTGATCGAGAGGCAAGAAGTATGCATTAGTGGTCACGATGACTACTCGCTACACATGGGTCACATTTATTGCCAACAAGTCGACGTCAAAATAGAGTTACCACGGCTTACGAAAGGCTCGGTGTCGAGAAGAACACCAAGATCATCAAGATATGTTAAGACGGAGGCCGACTTCCTAAATTTTATGGTGGAGGAGTTCTGCAAAGCAGAAGGCATAGAGAATGAGACGTCTACGCGCACGCCTCAACAAAATGGGGTTACTGAGAGGAAGAATCGAACACTCAAAGAAGCAGAAAGAACCACGCTCGCGGGACTCGGGACTCCCAACCAAATTCTAGGCAGAAGCTACAGACACTGCATGTTACACTCAGAATAGATCTCTACTGACAAAGCAGCATAGAAGACACCATATGAATTATGCAACGGTAGGAAGCCTTCTTTATCTTATTTCCATATTTTTGGGTGTTCGTGCTTTATCTACAATAATGGGAAAGATCAGCTGAAGACTTTTGATAGCAAGTCAGATCAGGGAGTGTTCTTAGGATACTCCCAGGTCAGCAAAGCTTTCAGAGTCTTTAACTATCGGACCCTTTGCGTGGAGGAAAGCCCTCATGTTGTTTTTAATGAGTTTATTACTGAAGACCGGAGCAGGAACTCTAAACCTGAATCTGAGGACAATAGTAAGCAGCTACAGGATCTGAGCTTAAAAGACAAAGTTGAAAAGATCCAGCTATGTTGGGATGATGATTTAGATGAAGAAACTGAAGACAAGTCTGCTTGAATCTCGGCCCGGCGGCGAGGTAGGCCGAGCAGTTGACTCTGCGAGCGAGTCGATCCCGGGTAACTTCGAGGTTGATGAAGAAAACCAAGTGGTAGCGAGACCTCTACTGAGAATAATAATTCAGGGGGAGCTAATGATGTTCCTGAGCTAAATGCCCTTGAACCTGGTGACTCAGTAGATCACACTCTTGTAACTGAATTGCTTCGATCTCAGAATAGTACAACTGAAATGGATAACTCATATACTATCTGTGTTGAACAAATTTTAGATGAAGAGCTGAAACATCGTAGATCGTGGCTGGACGCTCATACTTCTGATTTGATTATTGGAGATCCTTCAGCAAGCGTAAAGACAAGATCCAAATTTTGTCAGGGAGAAAGCGCCTTATATTCCTGCTTCTTATCTACTGAAGAACCTCAGTCAGTTGAGGACGCACTGAAAGACGCTGATTGGATCATAGCTATGCAGGTGAAGCTGAATCAGTTCACGAGAAATAAAGTTTGGGAGATTGTTGACAAACCCCGGCATCAACACGTGATCGGAACAAAATGGGTCTTCAAAAACAAGTGAGACGAAAACAACGTCATAGTAAGGAATAAAGCAAGACTCGTGGCAAGATTTCGACGAAACGTTCCTTTAGCTACTGTCAAGCTAAAGGAATAGATTTCGACGAAACGTTCGCTCCAGTTGCAAGATTTGAGGCAATCAGACTATTCCTAGCGTACGTAACACATCAGAGATTCAGAGTCTATCAAATGGATGTGAAGTCTACTTTCCTGAACGGCGTACTAAAAGAAGAAGTCTATGTGGAACAGCCTCCTGGCTTTCAGCAGGGACATCAGGTTTATAGACTCAGAAAGGCTATGTAAGGGTTAAAACAAGCACCCAGGGCTTGGTACGATACCCTGTCTGAGTTTCTTCTTCAGAAAGGTTTACATAAGGGCACAGTAGACCGCACATCATTCAGCATTCGACTAGAAGACGATATTTTACTTGTGCAGATCTACGTAGATGACATTATCTTTGGCTCGAAGAACGTCATCATGTGTCAGATCTACGCAGATCTACGCAGATCTACGTAGATCTACGTAGATGACATTATCTTTGGCTCGAGACCTCATCAAGAGATTCAGTTGCAATATCAGTAGCTTCTGCCTAGAATTTGGATGGGAGTCCTGAGTCTACGAGCAGGGTTCTTGCTGCTTTTTCAGTGTTCGATTCTTCCTTTCAGCAACCCCATTTTGTTGAGGCGTGAGCGCAGCAGAGGTCTCATGCTCTATGCCTTCTGCCTTGCAGAACTCCTCTACCATAGAATTCAAGAACTCAGTTCCTCTGTCTGAACGTATCTTGATGATCTTGGGGTTCTTCCCGACACTGAGCTTTTTTAGAAGCGTTGGTAACTTTGTTTTGACGTCAGACTTGTTGGTAATAAATATGACCCATGTGTAGCGTGAGTAGTCATCAATGACCACTAAAGCATACTTCTTGCCTCTGATCGTCACCGGAGAGACTAGACCGAACAAATCCATATGTAGCAGCTGAAGGATTCCATTCGTGGAAGGAGATGGAACAGGAGGATTTTGATTCCTTGTTTGCTTTCCCTTCAGACATGCTTCACACTGAGTGTCTTTGCTGAATACTTCATTCGGCAATCCTCTTGCTAGAGTGTTCCTAGCTAGTTTGTTGACCGTCTTGAAATTGAGATAGCTGAGTCTTCTGTGCCAGAGCCACCCCGTTCTGTTGTCATTCTTTGCCAACAAACAAGCTTCAGGTTCAGCTGAGTTCCAATCAGCTACATAGATATTCTTTTTGCGCGAACCTAACAACACTGTTTTCCCTGTAGATGTATCAATGACATCACAGAAACCAGCGTTAAAAATCACTCTATTCGAGTTATCACAAAATTGACTAACAGAGCGAAGGTTATGCTGAAGTCCTTCAACATATGATACTGCAGGGGCAATTGCGGTTCCAATGTTGAGTGTTCCATAGCCTCCCGGTATAGCACTTTTTGCGTTGTCTCCAAGCTCGATTCGGGGTCCTTCTTCAGTAGTATAATTCTTCAGTATGTCCTTTTGGTATGTCATATGTCTTGAGCATCCGTTGTCCACATACCAAGGGTCCTTGTGCACCTGCAAAATAGAATTATATTTAGGTACCCTTTATTTTTAATTTTGGGTCCTTAGATGTTACTTTTGGAAACCCCAAATGCGTCTTACGACCATGGTGATCTCAGACAATTTCTTTCGACTTTGATCAACATATTTGACCCTTTGGGCCAGTTATCTTCGACTTACGAGGCTTTACGGGTTCGGGAGTCGTGATCTTCCGAGTAGGTGAGCTAGCGACCTTTGCCTTACATGCGGCTTTCTTCTTCTTCTGACTTTTAGGTCCTCTTCTGACTATAAGATCATAGTAATATGACCCATACTGTGCTGGATGTGTCAGTTGCGGAGGTCCATACTAATCAGCCCACTTTGCTTTGGTGGTTCCCCCTTGACTGAACTGGGGTGATTTGGTACTGATCTTCTTGTCAGAATGTTGAGAGCTTGGATGAGGTGCCTTCATCTTTTGTTCTTTCTTGGCTAGGGGGTTCAGTATCTCTGCATTGATGGTCTCCCCTTGAACAAACCTATCAGCTAGCCGGTTTTTGAACGTATGGGGGCAGACGAGGAGGCTCCATGGCTGAATCCAAGTCCCTCCTTACAATGCTTAGTCTTGTTGCTTGCTAGCATCGCCTCAAGCTTCTTTTTCAGTGCCCATGTACCACTCTGTCATCAGGTTCCTCCAGACATCATTACTTTTCTTCAGTAGTTCATGCTCGGTCTGAACTCCTGACAATTCTTGCTTCAGTAGACTCAGTTCAGTATCTTTCTAAGTCAAGTCATTGGTCAGTACTGAGATCTGACATTCTTAATGCCGAGACTTGGCCATCAGAGAGTTTATCTCCTCCCTGAGTCTCAATACAAGTCCTTCTGACTCAGTAGCAACCAGACTCTCCCTGATTCAGTATCTTTCTGAGTCAAGTCATTGGTCGATGCGAGATCGACCTTCTTGATCTTTGAGACTTGGCCATCGAGAGGTTTATCTCCTCCCTGAGTCTCAACACAAGTCCTTCTGACTCAGTAGCAAAATGACTCTCTTGAGAAAGTCTCTGATTCTCCACTTTCAGGGTATCCAAGTCCTGAAGAGTCTTACTGAGCTGCAGACTCATCTGAATCTGCTCATCAAGTAGTTCCTCGTATGTAATCGCGACGTCCAGATTCTCATCTGCACCTGAAATAGTGTCGTGTGTGCAGTGTGAAGAGGAGTTAAATGAAGCGTGAGAGTTTACCTCATCCTCTTCTCCTGCCATGAGACACTTTTCAGCGTCTTCTTCAGCTTCAAGCTCAATGGTCATGAATGCCGCTTCATCATCTGATGAATCCATGAAGGAGTTGACTTCATCTGAGTCGTCTGAGAGTTCACCGGCAATATATGCTTGTCGCTTCTTGATGAACTGCTCCCTTCGAGCTTTGTGTGCTGCTCTTTCAGCAGTGTTGAGCTCAGGACAGTCATACTGATAATGTCGTGGCTTCTTGCAGTTATAGCAGGTTGTGACACTTTCTTCTTTGCTTTCACTGTCTTTCGACTGAGCTGAGTCCTCCTATTTTCTGCATTCAGAAATATGTGAGTTAGAAGTGCGCTTAGGTGTATATTCAGTCTTACCCTTGGAGTCTCTAACTACTCTTGAAAGCTTCATGCGCCTCTCCTTCTCTTTCTGACACTTCACGGCAAGCAGCGCATACTTCTTGGTCAAGTTTCATTCTTGTATGTTATTGAGTGAAGGTTCAGCCTTGCTAGACGCCGGAGCTGCTGTGCTCACTGATGCTTTAAAAGCATGATCGACTCAAGTGTCACTTCAGCTCACAGCTTCCTTTGAGGTTGACCAAACTCGAACTCCTCAGCTTTAAGCTCTGAAAAGATATAGTCAGGAGTAACAATATCTAAATCAGAATGACGTAATAAAGTAGCAAAGGGAGTCCAGTGACCGTCTGGCAATGCCCTCAAAATTTTGAGATTCATCTCTCAGTTGGAGAATGTCTTTCCCAGCCCGTTGATAGAGTTCATCAGATCCGTAAATCTGAAGTTCAGATCTTCAATGAAGTCACCAGGCATGAGAGACAATCTCTCCAGCTTCTGAAGTTCCAGGGCGAGTTTGTTTGCTTTGATCTTTCGAAGATCTAGTGCGGAAATGTTCCAGCTTCTGAAGTTCCAGCTTCTGAAGCAAGAGTTGTCAGGAATTTAGACCGAGCATGAACTGCTGAAGAAGAGCGATGATGTCTAGAGGAACCGATGACGAGCAATACATGGGCGGAAAAGAAGCTTGAGGCGATGCTAGCAAGCAACAAGCTAAGCTTGCTGCAGGGAGGGACTTGGATTCAGTCATGGAGCCTCCTCATCTGCCCTCGTATGCTCAGAAAACCGGCTAGCATATAGATTTGTTCAAGGGAAGACCATCAATGCGGAGATTCTTAACCCCCTAGCCAAGAACAAACAAAAGATGAAAGCACATCATCCCAGCTATCAGCACTCTAACAAGAAGATTAGTTCCAAATCACCCCAGTTCAGTCAAGGGGGAACTAGCAAAGTTAAATGGGTTGATCAGTATGGACCTCCGCAGCTGACACATACAGCTCAGTATGAGTCATATTACTATCATCCTATAGTCAGAAGAGGACCTAAAAGTCAGCAGCAAAAGAAGTCGTACAGAAGGCAAAGGTCAGCAGTCCACCTACTTAGAAGATCAGGACTCCTAAACCTATGAAGCCTCAGAAGTCAGCATCGACCAGTCCAGTGGTCAAGTATGTTGATCAAAGTAGGAATAAAATGTCTGAGACCACCAGGGTCGTAAGACATATCTGGGTTTCCAAAACTAACATCTAAGGACCCAAAATAAAAAATAAAGGGTACCTAAATATAATTATGTTTTGCAGGTGCACAAGGACCCTTGGTATGTGGAAAGCGGATGCTCATGACATATGACATATCAGAAGGACGTACTGAAGAATTATACTACTGAAGAAGGACCCCGAATCGAGTTTGGAGACAACGCAAACCGCTATACCAGAGGCTATGGAACACTCAGCATTTGAACCACAACAGTTCCAAGAGTATCATATGTTGAAGGACTTCAGCATAATCTTCTCTCTGTTAGTCAATTTTGTAATAACTCGAATATAGTGATTTTTTACGCTGGTTTCTGTGATGTCATTGATAAATCTACGGGGAAAGCGGTGTTGTCGGGTTCGCGTAAAAAGAATATCTACGTAGGCGGCTGGAACTCGAGTTGAACACGAAGCTTGTTTGTTGGCAAGAAGCGATAACAAAAGCGGGGTGGCTCGGCGCGAAGGCTCGGCCGTATCAACTTCAAGGCGCTCGACAAGCTAGCTAGAAACACTCTCAGCAAGAGGGCGCCGAATGAAGTATTCAACAAAGACACTCGGTGTGAAGCGTATGCGAAGGGAAAGCAAACATGGAATCAAAATCCACCTGTTCCATCTCCTTCCACTGATGGAATCCTTCAGCTTCTACATATGTATTTATTCGGTCCAGTCTCCCTGGTGACGATCAGAGGAAAGAAGTATGCTTTAGTGGTCATTGATGACTACTCGCGCTACACATGGGTCATATTTATTGCCAACAAGTCTGACGTCAAAACAGAGTCACCAACGCTTCTAAAAAAGCTCAGTGTCGAGAAGAACACCAAGATTATATAGATACGTTCAGATAGAAGAACTGAGTTCCTGAATTCGATGGTGGGGGAGTTCTGCAAAGCAGAAGGCATGGAGCATGAGACTTCTGATGTGCGCACGCTTCAAGCAGCATAAGAAGACACTATATGAATTATGGAACGACATGAAGCCTTCTCTATCTTATTTCCATATTTTTGGGTGTTCATGCTTTATCCACAATAATGGGAAGGATCAGTTGAAGACTTTTCATAGCAAGTCAGACCAGGGAGTCTTCTTTGGATACTCCTGGGTCAGCAAACCCTTCAGAGTCTTTAACTACCGGACCCTTTGCGTGGAGGAAAGCCCTCATGTTGTTTTTAATGAGTTTGCTACTGAAGACAGGAATAGGAACCTAAACTAGAGTTTGAAGACATCAGTAAGCAGCTACAGGACCTGAGCCTAAAAGATAAAGTTGAAAAGATCCAGTTGTGTTGGGATGATGATTCAGATGAAGAAACTGAAGATAAGTCCACTGGAATCTAACCAGGCGACGAAGTAGGCTGAGCAGGGTTGACTCTACTGAATAGAGTAAATCCCAGGTAACTCAGGTCGATGAAGAAACCCAAGTGGTAACTGAGACCTCTACTGAGGATAATAATTCAGGGGGAATAAATGAAGTTCCTGAGCTAAATGCCCCTGAACCTGGTGACTCAGAGACCCAACTCTAGTAAATGAATTGCTTCAATCTCATATTAGTACAACTGAAATGCCTAACTCACCTACTATCTATGTTGAACAAATCTCAGATGAAGAGTTGAAACATCGTAGATCGTGGCTGGACGCTCACACTTCTGATTTGATTATTGGAGATCCTTCAGCAAGCGTAAAGACAAGATCCATATTCTGTCAGGGAGAAAGCGTATTATATTCCTGCTTCTTGTCTACTGAAGAACCTCAGTCAGTTGAGGACGCACTTAAGGCCGCTTATTGGATCATAGCTATGTAGGAGGAGCTGAATCAGTTCACGAGAAATGAAGTATGGGCGCTTGTTGACAGACCCCGGCATCAACATGTGATAGGAACTAAATGGGTCTTCAAGAACAAGCGAGATGAAAACAACGTTATAGTAAGGAACAAAGTAAGACTCGTGGCACTGTCAAGCTGAAGGAATAGATTTCGATGAAACTTTCGCTCCAGTTGCAAGATTGGAGGTAATCAGACTATTCCTAGCCGACGCAACACATCAAAGATTCAGAGTTTATCAAATGGATGTGAAGTACGTGTTCTCGAACGGCGTCTTTGAAAGAAGAAGTCTATGTAGAACGGCCTCCCGGCTTTCGGTAGGGACATCGGGTCTACGGACTCGGAAAGGCTCTGTGCGGGTTAAAACAAGCACCCCGGGGCTTGGTACGATACCTCATGCGAGTTTCTTCTTGAAAAGGTTTTTGAAAGGCGCGATGAGCCGCATATTATTCAGCATTGGACTGGAGGACGACATCTTACTTGTGCAGATCTACATAGATGACATAATCTTCGGATCAAAGAACGTCATCATGTGTCAGCAGTTTGAGAAAATGATGAAGGATAAGTTCGAGATGTGAATGATGGGAGAGATGAATTATTTCCTCGGGTTTCAAGTCAAACAATCTGAGAAGGGAACGTTCATCAATCAAGGTAAATACACTCGAGACCTCATCAAGAAGTTCGGTTGCACATCCGGCAAACCAATCAAGATCCCGATGAACACGAACATAAAATCAATCTTGATAAAGAGGGAGTAACAGTAGACCATACTGACTTTCGTGCTATTATTGGTTCATTATTATATCTAACTGCTACTCGACCTGACATAACTTATTTTGTACGTGTCTGTGCTCGATTTCAGGCGAATCCTAAGCAGAGTCACATGGACTCAGCAAAGAAGATTTTTCGCTAAATCAGAGGAACACCTGACATGGGTTTATGGTATCCAGCTAATGATAATATTAAACTAACTGGTTATTCTGATGCTGACTATGCAGGATGTATAATTGACCGAAAGTCAACTTCTGGAACGTGTCAGTTCCTTGGCAGTAAGCTGATTTCATGGTTCTCAAAGAAACAGCATTCAGTAGCGACATCAACTACTGAAGCTGAATATATGGCTGCCGGAAATTACTGCATCCAAATCCTTTGGCTGAGACAGCAGCTACGCGACTATGATGTTATTCAGAATGAAGTGTCGATCTTCTGCGACAACACAAGTGCAATTGCAATCACTCAGAACCCAGTACTTCATACGAGATGCAAGCACATGGACATTAGACATCACTTCATTCGCGATAATGTCGAAAAGAAGGATATCAGGATGGAAAAGATCCATACTGACCATCAAAGGGCAGATATTCTGACCAAGCCTCTAGCTGAAGCCAGATTCAGAGAACTTTCAGTAGAGCTAGGTCTGCTGGACCCTACTGACTCTAGTCAGTAAGTGGATTCAGGAGAGGAGCATTCAGCAAGGGGGAATGTTCACTCTCAGTACTAAGTAAATTCAGTACGTAGAGACTCAGCAACCATCTACACGAGGTATCAGCTAACTACGATGTTCAGCTGACAGGTTTGAGTATCTCTACTTAGTAGCCAATGAAATATTCTATGCATTTATGATTTAGATTAAGCTTCATATTCAATGTCTTAGAAAATGTCATTTAATATAATGGTTTACATTAAATACACGACATTCTATGTAAAGCATGTGAAACTCTGCGGCGCATTAAATGCATGTCGTATCAAGTTACTTCTTTGGCTATTTACAACTGTATTTTGACTTAGGAGGCTAAATTGATCATTACCTATTTTATAACAATAAATCCTAGATGTCCATCTCAAAAAGCGATTTCAAACTAAGCGAGTGGATTATTAGCTTGTTCATCTTTTTTTAACATATATAAACACGTTCAAAGTAAGAAACCGCCATTTTCACTCTGCAATTTTCACAACCCTAGTTTTCTAAGAAAAAGCCT
Organism: Lavandula angustifolia; assembly: GCA_028984105.1. NCBI lineage: Eukaryota > Viridiplantae > Streptophyta > Magnoliopsida > Lamiales > Lamiaceae > Lavandula > Lavandula angustifolia. The sequence goes on from CM054804.1 coordinate 28,082,859, forward strand.
TTGTTTCCTTGCAAACTCATTTTCAAATCTCTCAGGAAAAATCTGTGGTAAATCTATCATGATCATTCAGCATTGTATATGAGATTTTTTTTAATTTTGTTCATTCAATACTGATTTCTTGTCTTTGCAGATCATAAAATATGGCAGGAAGAGATATTATCGGTCTGGTGAACATGAAAGAAATCCTTGAGAAGGATCGTGTATGGTTCAAGCTGATGATGGAGTTCGACTCCTGCGATCTAGATTTCATGGAGGAAATCTTTGATTCGCTGAGGGCGACTGGATTGGTGAGATTTCTGTCTGGGAAGCCGTCATACTTCCTCCCTCGACAGATAGCTGAGTTATATCTGAACTCAGAGTTAGTAGAAGGGGACATCCGATGCAGATTTATCACTCATATTCTTGGAGACCCCGCCCGCGCCATACCAGAAATCAAAATGATGTCTATCAAGGAAGCACTTCAGGGAAGCTTCCATCTGCCGAGCGAAGGCTTCAGTACAGTGGGCTACAAGGATGATTTTATGGATGAATATCTGGAAGTTTTATGTGGGAAGCCTACAACATTCAGAGCTGCCTTCCCAAAGAACGCTATGCTTCCCCAGTATAGAGCTCTTGCATATATAGTGACTCAGATACAGACGAGTCAGGCCGGCTCGTTTGACCAAGTGTCGAGACCAAAGATTCAGCTGATGATGGCCATTCACGATCATGCAAAGATTAACTATGCTGAATTCTTCTCGAAGGAGTTTATGACTCGAGTGCGAAGTTCGATCATTAGGCAAGCGCACAGTCGGTTAAAGGAAAATTATTATACGGGACGAAGCTCTCTGTTATGATAGAGGACCTCTGCGGATCTGACAACGTTGTATATGCTTCGACAAGGCGTATTTCAATCCGAAGAAGGTCCGATTCCGGAGCGAGGGGCGGCCCTTCGGCCCAGGTGGGTCGGGGGCTGCGATCCCCAAGGCCGGAGCTCGAGAAGACCTCCATTCCTACCAAGAAGAGGTCACTGCCAAGTCTACTCCCAAGACGCCCGACCAAGGGGCGAAGAAAGTCGGTGAGGTCGTAGGCGAGGTTGTTGTTGAACCACCTCTGCCGGTGAGGGCGGGTGAGTCCTTAGAAAACTCGATCGGTGGAGAAGGTTGTCTCCGGTTTGAGCGAGAAAGATCTGATGGACCAAGGGGTCGAAGCTTAATAGATTCCTACGGCCAGAGAGCCCCTTGGATATTCTTCCACTTAGCGGCATTCCGTTCTTTGAGAAGCAACGGTCTACGATTAAAGTCGAAGATTACGAGGCGCCTTGACGAGTCGGGAATCGATCGGGATGGAGGCATACGCTCTACAATCAAGAGCCTCCCAGGGATTCTTGAACATATTCCGAGAGATAGCCAGCCACGCGGATCTTATCATGCGGCAAGGAAAGCTAGACTCCATACATTGATCGGGTTCCGGGAGTGGTCTACCACGAACAAGGCGATCAAACACCACTCTGTGGCTTGCTCCACGAGGAGGAGCGATCATAAGGAACAAGATCGGCTACTCCGAACCGTTTGACATGTGTTCCTTAGATGACTTGAGGGCTACCATACTTGCCATGCTGAATGATCGTTAACCAACCTCAGCAACGGCACCCTCAGATGGGTCTGACCCCGATGGTCAGGACCCACCCCGAGATTCATGACACGAGAAGCTTGATGAGGGAACTTCAGCCCGGACAAAGATGCACCAACTTCTACGGTGAATCTCCTCTCGGCATCCTTGGACCGGGACGGTCGGAGGGCTGGTACCTCGAAGGCGCGCGGGAACCGGCTCGGCTTACGCGGGTCTACCTTCGAGGTAGCGCCCGGCCTTAAAAGCCGACGATTGAAGTCAGTGGTCGGGGCCACTGAGGAGTCGAGGAACTCGAAACGAGACTCCTCACCCGTGCCGTCCACAAGACGTGGAGGCAGACCACTCAGGCTCAGAGTGAGGAGATCAAGGGGCTCGAGGACTTCTATTGAGAACACGCCTTGCCCCAGACTTCTCAATCATCTTGGTCGAAGCACTCGCCACTCAGCGAGCCCGACTTCAAAGAGCAACGAGAGTTGATAGAGGCGGCCAAGTGAAACTTCTGGAAGAATACAAGGCCGCCAGTCAGCTCACACTGCATCCATCTCCTCTATCTCTCAGGCCTCCGAGCTCTGAATCCAAACAATTCAGAAGGCTATGGAAGATAAAGGTGGATCAAAAGTTGCAAGATATGCAGGCGGCAGTAGATCGCCTCTCATAAGAAGTATAGTGAACAGCTAACTGATGAGAGAAATGAACTGCGTGAGAGACTTGTAAAGCTGCAGTATGCATTGGATGACCTTTCAACAGCTTACAAGAGTCTGGATAAAAAGGTACAGATTCCCACCCCTGGCTTATTTGCTGATGCCAAAAAGGGGGAACGAAAGCCGAAGATAACGGAAGGGAAGGAGAAGGTACTGAGAGTACCAAAAGGAGTGAGGACAGTGACCGGAGCAACGCAGAGTCAGCAATCTGCTCCCACTGGTCCCTCTACCCAATCAGCACAAGGCGAGGCCCCGGGGTGTCTCGGCGGCCGGGAGATGTAGTGCACAGTTGAGGGCGGCCCAAGTGGCTCAGGATCCAAGGATTCTGCTACTCAAGCAACTCAGACACCCAGTGATATAATCAAAGAAATTGTTGAGTATGCAGAGGAGGACTCAGAAGAGGAAGAGGTTCCTCTGCCTCCTCAAGTGCAAGGAAAGGGTAAGAAAGTACTGAAGCTTCCCACTCCTCCCAAGAAGAAAACAAAACGATTCATCACTCCTGAGGAAGAAGCTCAGATAGCTGCAGATGAGAAGCTTGCCAGAGAGATTGCCGAGGCTGAAGCTGCCAACAAGACAAAGAAAAAGCCCGGCCAAAGGCGAGACTAAGGCCCCGGCGGGGAGGTAGGAAGCACGGGACAAGGCGCCTCCAAGGAAACTAAAGGCGAGTGATGAGGCTGATAAAGAGAAAGAAAAGGAACAGCAGCAGCAGCAGACATCTGGTCAGCAGGGAACCTCAAAAGAAAAAATTTCTACTCCTGCGGACTCAGAAGAAGAAGTGCATGTGCCCTCCTATGTACCCTCAAAGTCACAAGAACTAGAAATGCAAGAGATATGGGATCAGATGGAGAGGTATCTAGACAGAGGAGCTGAAGGTAGGCAAATAGAAGCAGCAAGAGAAAGGCTCAGACAGGCAGATCTAGAAGCTCTGAGGTTGAAGGTTGAGAAGGAAGCAAGCCAAAGGATTCCTGAGAAAGTAGATATTCCTTACAAATACAGAAGACTCAGGAAGCCTACTGACCTCAAAATCCACAGATGGCCCAGAGTTGATGATTGGATGCCATGGGAACGGACACAGAAGTGGGAGACACTGAAATCAAACTATATCAATAGATTCTACTTCTGGAGATACTGGACTAACATGCACAAATCCGTTGCATTTGCTGAATGGCTTCTGAAAACTGACCCAGAGATCTTTGCTAGAGTTCAGAAGGCCATAGCAGATAAAATTGATGTCAGGGTCCCGGCTCAAGGATCATGCCTCCCCAGCTGAAGCTTGATGGTTACGTACATTATGGGGTGATTGAGAAGGAGATCAAGGATCTTTGCCCAGGCCGGACATTTAGATGAAGATGAGCACTGGCGATTTGCGGGAGATGCGGAAGGCGAGGAAGATCACTTACGAGAATGTATGGTACGCCACTTCTGAAGCAAAATCAAAGGACTTCAAGGACGGGATTCGGCGGTTCGAGATGATAGGCGGCTTTTGTATTTCTTGTATTTTTACGTTACGTTTTTCTTATAATAGCGATCCTGTTGTATCTATCTTGAATTTCATTATATGTAAAACATCGCTTGTTGTTCGGCCACGACAATTCCTTATTGTCTATATGGCCTTGTTTATCTTTATGCTTAACACGCGAGAATCACTCCAAGTGATTCTTGACTCACACACTCATTTGTATACATTTATATCCGCCGGTTTTTACCTTGTTAGATTACGATCTGTTAGATTGCATTGATGGGGGAAAATGTTGCTAGAAAGGGAGAAATTGTTGATCAATCTTTTGTATAGGTTCGATATTTCTTCCACGATTCCCTCAGTAGTCTAGAACTTGAAGAATAATTCCACTTGATTCTACTTGTAATACTTGTAAGGAGCTTTGTTTCTTATAGTTATAGTGTTATGGCATCATCAAATAGGGGGAAAATGTTGGGAGATGATTCAGTCGCTCCTCGGCTCGTTTGGGAGATAACTCGGCACCCCGGTGCTACGAATATTTGCGAAGATTTGAAGATCCCAAAACCCTACTTTGGTGATGAACCATTCGGTTGTAATGTGTTGTTACGCCTCTAAGGTTTCGGACTCGGTAGACACTCTTCATTTGGTTCGGGCGCTCGGTAGATTGCTCACCTCGGTAGCGAGAAGAAGAAGACTCGGTGATCTTGGACTCGGCGGGAGCGATATGCGAAAGGAGTCGGTGGAGGCCCGAACTCGGCGGGAGTAGTTTACTGAACTCAGAGTTGTTCTTCAGTAGAGGTGACTCAGTAGGAGCATGCTACTGAATATAGATCAGACTCAGCAATGGCTGGATAGTCTTCTGACTGTCAGGATTTACTAGGTCAAATCAGCAGAGTCATACAAGGAAGAGAGAAGTCAGCTTCAGATCTACCTTGAAGTATGTTCTGTCTCACCTACTATCTTTAGCCTCGACCAATGACGAGCGGCCGGTATCGACTTTCGATTAAAGGCGCAAGTCGACAACTTTCCGAAATAGAGGGAAAGTACTCTGCCACCATTCTTTGAAAGAGCCGTTAGCTACCCCAAAAGGAGAGACCAAGGGCGTCGTCTCCAATGAATCTATCCTTGTCTCTGCTCTATAAATAGAGGGATACAATTCAAATTGAAGCTCACCTATAAAAAATAGAGAAATCCAAGAACACAAGAGCATTCACGAGCAACTCAAAACGACCTAAGTCTTCCACAACAAGTTCAAAGAGAAATCTCCGTGAAAGACGACATACACCTTTCATAGGGAACCAAGTGAACACGAGTATAAAGCCTCTAGTATCAAGCGGCCGAATGCGAACCCAAGTCCATACTTAAACTGTTCATCGCACTAGACGATCTAATCCATAGCTTACACGAAGGAGTTCATATATGAACTGATCCTTATTGTAAAGGACTCCTTCATAGTTGGAGAGTTTGTCAAACGCTTTAGTTTGATCCTTTGTAAACTGAGACTTGCTCAGTATAAATCTCAAGACCAGTGTTTGTCCAGCGTAATAACCGACTAAGACTATCTCGGTATAATACATAGCTTCCTAATCTTTCAGGACAGTGGACGTAGGATTGTTGGATCCGAACCACTTTAAAAACTGCTTGTATTCTGTGTGTTTTTCAGTTCTAACTGTTACATTAATTATTGTGCATACTAAAATTATTTTCTAAAATCATTCAACTGAGTTTCAGCAAAGCTTAATAGATCTCACTAACTACTGAAACTGTTTTATTAAGAACATTTTCTAAACTCAACTGAATTTGGGCCTACACATTTCCGCACTATACTGAACTTTAGCTGGACGGTACTAAATTCTGACTCAAGTCAGCTAGCAAGCCTCAGTAAAGTCAGTCACTCTGCCACACGATCCAGAATAGCTTATTTGGTCTACTGAACTCGTTCAGTACGACACTCTCCTGAAAATGACTGTTCGCGTTTGAAGTTGAGAAATTATTTTTCAGGTGTGTTCACCCCCCCCCTCTACACCTGGCGTTTAATCTCGGGACCAACATTACTGGATCCTAGGACTTGAATTCTTTTCTCCCATTCTCTGCGCCCCCTACTTATTTCGCACAAAAAAACTTCGGCCCTCCAATCTTCCCTCTCTCGCTTGCTCCATCCTTTACCGTTGGCGCTATTGTCGGACAACTTTTGCCGCCATTGTAATGTTCTTCATTGTTGTTGCTACAAAACAAAGAATTAGCAAAGTTAGAAAACTAAATTCATTAGGAAACCAATGACAGAATATAACATGATTATAGGCAGTAAAACGATGCTGAATAACTCGAAGGGTGACGTAATCTTCATCAATATCGTCGCTATCGGATCAGTCAGGCAATAGTATAGATTTGAATTTTGATTTGAACCAGTAGATTTTGAATTTTGATTTGAGCCAAAAACAAGCAGATTCTTTAGATTTATTGGTGGATTTATAATTTTTGAATTGATTATTAGACTTAAGAGTTTCTTGTTTCTTGAATTCCCCTCCTTGAACCAAACAACCAAAAGAGAAAGAAAGGGAATCAATTCACTTTTCAAAATCGAACCAAACAAAATGGCAAAGGAAATCATTCCAAATCATTTCTTTTCATTTTCTTTTCCCTTTCTTGATTCCTTTCCGTTTTGTTCTCAAACCAAACGATCCCTAAGTCCTTAAGAATGAATCTTGACTCTTGAGGTTAGAGATTACAATTTTACGAGTGGGGATCGAATAGTACGGGCAAAAAAAAAAAAAAAAAAAAAAAAAAAAAAAAAAAAAAAAAAAAAAAAAAAAAAAAAAAAAAAAAAAAAAAAAAAAAAAAAAAAAAAAAAAAAAAAAAAAAAAAAAAAAAAAAAAAAAAAAAAAAAAAAAAAAAAAAAAAAAAAAAAAAAAAAAAAAAAAAAAAAAAAAAAAAAAAAAAAAAAAAAAAAAAAAAAAAAAAAAAAAAAAAAAAAAAAAAAAAAAAAAAAAAAAAAAAAAAAAAAAAAAAAAAAAAAAAAAAAAAAAAAAAAAAAAAAAAAAAAAAAAAAAAAAAAAAAAAAAAAAAAAAAAAAAAAAAAAAAAAAAAAAAAAAAAAAAAAAAAAAAAAAAAAAAAAAAAAAAAAAAAAAAAAAAAAAAAAAAAAAAAAAAAAAAAAAAAAAAAAAAAAAAAAAAAAAAAAAAAAAAAAAAAAAAAAAAAAAAAAAAAAAAAAAAAAAAAAAAAAAAAAAAAAAAAAAAAAAAAAAAAAAAAAAAAAAAAAAAAAAAAAAAAAAAAAAAAAAAAAAAAAAAAAAAAAAAAAAAAAAAAAAAAAAAAAAAAAAAAAAAAAAAAAAAAAAAAAAAAAAAAAAAAAAAAAAAAAAAAAAAAAAAAAAAAAAAAAAAAAAAAAAAAAAAAAAAAAAAAAAAAAAAAAAAAAAAAAAAAAAAAAAAAAAAAAAAAAAAAAAAAAAAAAAAAAAAAAAAAAAAAAAAAAAAAAAAAAAAAAAAAAAAAAAAAAAAAAAAAAAAAAAAAAAAAAAAACCTAGAAAAAAAAAAAAAAAAAAAAAAAACCCCCCCCCCCCCCCCCCCCCCCCCCCCCCTAACCCCGAATTCTAGACTCAAGACCTAGACCTGCAAGGGTCCATCAATTCGGTCCCAACTCTAGACCCGCACAAGGAGGCTTACTCGGTCCCAGGCCTGTTAGTGATATTTGAATTGCTAATCTGAGTTGTCTTATTTTTATTTATTTTTTTCAGTGAGAGCCTTTTATTTGAATCTTCTTATTACAATTGCCATTTATTATTACTTAGAAGTATAAATTAAAAAAATATAAAATAAGATAAAATAAAAAGTAATTAATTATTTGGATATAAAGCGGGGTGGGTGGGGAAATTAGACTTAAATCCATCCTAAATCCATGTGGGTCGGGTCTAAATCCACCCCATACTTTTGCAGGGACATGATATTACCTGTCCCATGATGGGCAAGGTTGGATGGGTCGTCAGATCGAGTTTCGATTGATATGTCTACTTTAGGTGTGAAGTTATATCACAATTTATTTTTTATTTTTATAATTTTTTACTCCCTCTGTCCCGCTATTACTGTTATACTTTCTAATCAGGTTGTCCCGCTATTGCTTGTCAATCTTTTCTAAAATAGCAAAAACTAACTCTTAAACAAAAAAAAAGAAGTGGACCCCTCCCTACTTAGACTATCCCCATCCCAACCACTGCCCCGCCCACGACATAATACGACAAAAATCCAATCAATAATAGGAAATGGAATATTGGTGTTCTGCCGCCCAACAAGTCAAACATTGTAGCTTAGGGGCCAACCATTTATATCATGATGAATGACAATTATTAATTGGTTCTAATAGATTTTAGTGTGGATAATTGTATTTGATAAAATTATTAAATAATTATTCATTAGAAAAGAAAAAAACCAAAATTCGTATTTTTCCCCCTATGAATAGAGCATAATATTGATAAGTTTTTCATTCACACTACTAAAAGCCTCTTTCATCCAAATTTTTAAAAACAAGTCCAATTTCTATTTTCATTCTCACTTATGGATCCAAATCACCCCGAATATTCGTGGTTTGTAAATTCGGTAAATTTCCTAATTAGGCCGATTTCCTTATTCCGAATATGAACCAAACTCCCAATATTATCTCAACTCTCAATTTTCTCCAAATTTGAATCAAATCCCAAGCTCTCGGTTTGTCCCCCATCGAGAAAATATCTCTCAAATATTATTTCCACGGTACTCAGCGTCGAGACCCAAATCGTAGGGGTGTCAAAAGTGTTTGGTGTGTCAAAGAAGATGTGGCTTTTATGTCGTCTTAGGTCTTCGCTAGCGAAGATAACATACGTGGGAGATGTCAAAGGGAAATCGCGCTATGGACGCATGTTCATGAGTTGTATCATGAGAAGCAAGCTATCAACCCGAATGAGATCAACGAACGAAACATCGAATCAATGAAGGGTCGTTGGAAATGACTTAATGAAAACACAAGCAAGTGGGTTCTTTGCTTGTCGGGGAAGCATATGCTCGTAAAAAGAGTGGAATGAGCCAAACAGGTATATTTGAGAAAGAAGCTCATACAATTTACGCAACAGGTGGCAGCAAATTCCAAGATTTGGTTGTATTTAACGAAGTTATGAGTAAAAGTCCCAAGTCGGACATTGGATCAAGTTTTAATCAACCACGTGGCCATCCCGAAAGTGAAGAGGCGAATGAAAGAGAAAATGGTGGAAGCTCGAAAAGATCCAAGACTTCGGATGATGGGGCGTTTACTATCCCTTCCTACCCTGATAATTCCAATACGAGAACTTCATCAGTTTCTCGTCCTGAAGGTAGAGATAAGGTGAAAAGGAAAGGAAAGGGTAATGCGTCATAATCGATAGCAATAGTGATTTTGCGACTCGAACTTCATAATTTAACAATGTCCAAAGATAGTGGACTGGATTAATGAGAGATGTGTCAAGTGCTCAGCTCGAGCATGGAACGTGAAAGGATAGAAATGGAGAAAATGAGGATCGGTATTGTTGGTCCGAGAGCACGTTCGGGTGTAGAGGGGGGTTGAATACACACTGAATCCTATTTTCTCAACTTTGAACACGAGCAGTCTGTTCGGGGAAAGTGTCGATCTTGAAAGAATTCGGCGGACCAAATAGGCCATTACGAATCGTGTTTGGCAAAGAGTCGACTCTGCGAGATGCGCTGGGCGGGGCGAGTCGAGTCGGTATCGGCGAGATAGAGTTCGGTGGTTCGGAAATGTGTAGGCCCAAATCGGTTGAGTGGAAAGCGTTTTATCAAGACGAGTCTCAAATCGGCAAAAAATAGTTCGGTATCTTTGAGACTTAGTTGTATGATTTTAAAGGATAATTTTCGGTATGAGCGGTTAAAATCAATGCAACGGTAAATATGAGAGCAAGCGAGAGACACGATTTTTAAAGTGGTTCGGATACGCGGGATCCTACGTCCGGCTTGTCCCGAAAGGTCGGGAGGCTATTTATTATCTTGAGTTAGTCTCGGTCGGCTCGTACACGAGGACAAAGCCGCGTCTTGGAATTTATGCTTGAGCAAGTCTCGGTTTACAACGGTTATCAAACTAAAGTGTTTGACAAACTCTCCAACGGTGAAGGAGTCCTTTTACAATAAGGATTAGGTTCAAATATGAACTCCTTCGTCTAAGCTATGGATATGATCGGTTGAGCTTAGGGTTAGAGGGATAGGGAATGAGAATGTAGCTTCTAGAACGACGAATAGGCGAGTTTAGCTTTGGGTTCGTGTAACGTTGTTTGGATACTAGAGGCTTGTATATCGGTTAAGCTTGGTTCCCTAAGAGCTAGAATGTAGTCTTTCGCGGGAGATAGATCTTAGAGTTCTTGCGGAAGACTTAAGCTTTTCGGATTGCTCGTTTGGCTTGCTCTCTTCTTGTTTTAGTTCTCTTTCCTTGTTTGCTCGTGAGGTAGCTTGATCGTAGTCGTTTTTTAAAAACTTGAATCATCCCTCTATTTATAGAGAAGAGATTGGGAAAGATCCGTTGGAGACGATGATCCCTTTCTCACTCTTTTGGTAGCTAACGGCTCTTTTGAAAAAGGTGACGAGTGTCATTTCCCTCCTTTTACGGAAATATGTTGACTTGCGGCTTTAGTAGGTATAGGACGGGTGTACGCTTGTCGTTCGTCGAGGTTTTGCGAGTAGTTGAGACGGGAATAGACTTCGAGGCATGATGAAGGCGACTTCTCTCTTCCTCGTATTTGACTATGCTGTTGTCGTTCAAAAGATCGGCGGTTCGGAGGAGCTCTGCTGCCGTTCTTGAGTCGATCTGTAGGGAGTACTTGAATTTACTCTGCGAAGGTCGGCTCTTGGTTCGATGAACTACTCTGCTTGAGTTCGGTTCCATCGACTCCTTCGATATCTTTGCTCTCTGCTGAGTCCGGTATCTCTTGAGTCTTCTACATGCAGTGCTTGGGGCGATAATCTGCGAGCGCCTAAACAAAGCGAGTGTCTTACGAGTCGAACCCTCGGGGGACAAAAACAATTACAACGGAATGGTTCACCGGTCGAGATAGGGTTTTGGGATCTTCAAATCTTCAAACAAATTCGAGCACGAGGCTTGCGAGCTTTGGTCGGTTAAGATAGAATCATTTTCCACTAAGTATGGCTGTCTTGAGGATAGAATCAACACCCGACAAGTATGCGAGCATGAAGATGAAGCATAGGACACTAGATGCATTCTTGGTGAGAAATAATATGTACTGCGGCGAAAAAAGAGCTCAAACTTGAACTAGTAAAAATTGTCTTTGGAAAATGAATCTAGTTTGAGATTTGTATTTGTCTTGTTTAATCTAGTTATCTTATGTAATCTAGTACTTCATTAATCTAGTTTTGTGTAATCTAGTTATCTTATGCAATCTAGTACTTCATTAATGTAATGCTATTTCCCTTTTTATGAATAATTATCAAATTTTGTCCTCATACAAATATTTTTATGACAATGTGGTTAATAAACCATGTGAGAAAAAAGATTTCATGACAAGACAAGGATATGGACTTTCACAAAAGAATCCAAATCCCTTTGTAGTTGATGTGACAAATCGATTGAAATAATACAAAGACCTTTACGGGGCCGTGTGACAAAAGTAGATGAGGCAAATCAAATAATACGAATTTACTTAACTTACCTACATTCCTATATATTTGATGCAAAAGATATATATGAAGAGCACATCTCATCTAAACTAATTTCCATCTTCACAAAAATGTCTAGCAGTAAAAGTTCTTCATCAGACTCAGATTCAAATAAGGTTGATAAGCAAATTCGTCCTTTCCGAATCCCAGAATTTAATAGATGGCAAGAACGGGTTCATCAACAAAATCGTGAGATGGATCGAATCATTGTGGATTTTATGATTCACAATGTTGCTTACAGTTATCGAGAGACCTACGACTAGAAGGAGGAGAAGGTATTGTAACGAGGGAACGTGAGGTTGGTGCGAGCTCTTAATGCGGGGACTATTTCGGAGAAGACCCGACGTACAATCCGTAGATATTCCGGCGTAGGTTTCGAATGCGGAAACCATTGTTCCTTCATATAGTGGAGGCTGTTACGGCTCGTGACCAATATTTTCAAGCGAGGCGTGATGCTTCGGCGGCCTATCTCTTTTACCATTACAAAAATATCTTGGTCTTTATGAGAGTGTTGGCGTATGGGACATCTCCGGATGTCGTTGATGAATATGCGCATGAGCGAAAGCGTGACAAGAGACTCTCTCATAAATTTTGTAGAAGGTGTTATCTCTTGCTTTGGTGAGGCGCGTCTCGGAAGGTCTAATGAGCAAGATTTGGCAAGACTACGCACGTTGAGGAACAACGTGGTTTCCACGGCATGATCGGTAGCATTGACTGCATGTACTGGCAATGGAAAAAATTGTCCCACAATATGGGCTTTGGAAGAAGTGGACATCAAACAATCATTTTGGAAGTTGTTGCATCATATGGTATATGGATATGACATGCATTCTTCAGAACACCAAGTTCGCTTAATGATATTAATTTACATCACCGATCTCCAGTTTTTAATGATGTCTTAGAAGGTCGATCACCTAAGGTTAGTTACGTAGTTAATGGTCGGCAAAAAGATAGAGTGCATTATCTCACTGATGGAATATATCCTCCATGGGCTGCATTTGTTAAGTTAATTATTGCTCCACAGATCCCAAAGCACCAGTTATTTGCTCAACACCAAGAGTTTTGTAGAAAGGATGTTGAACGAGCATTTGGAGTTCTACAAGCTCGTTTTGTATTCATCCGACGTCCATGTCTTGTTTGGGATAATGATTTGATTGGAAAAAACATGATGTCTTGTATCATTTTGCATAATATGATAGTAGAAGATGAACGAGATACATATCTAAACCATTATGATCCTTTATAATTTCTTATAGATACACCTACAAGGGGATAGCATGAAGACAGCGAACCTTTGCAATTCTCGATCGAACGCATCACAAGCATGTCCAATCATATGGTTAATAGGGATCAACTTCGCAATAGAGATGTTGATTTTGCTCTTCGGGATGATTTGATCAAAAGCATATATGGTTGAAATTTGGCACTAATGAGTAAAATATGTAATTTGCATATTTTCGTATTAGTAATTTCAATTTATATATTTAAATTTTAGACATCTATTCGACGTTTGAATTAATGTATTAAGATTTTTAATGTTCTTGTAATATGCGGTTTTAGTAATTTCAATTTATGTATTTTAATCTTCATGTAATCTATTTTTGTTATTACTTTCTAATTGTATAATAATTTTTGTAAATTAAAATCATAAATTTAAAATAAAATAATTTATAGTATTTATTTAAATTTAATAAAGTATATTATATTTAATACTTAGTAAAAAACAATATGAATAGAAATTATAAGTTAGGTTGAGTTGGATTAGGAATGAGAATAGAAAGTGAAAAAGTTGTGGGTTGTGATGTAATAGGAGAGAGAAATTTTTATTTTATTTAGAAGGTTGAGTTGAAGTGGGTTGGGGATGAGGATAGTCTTAATCTTATCTCGTATTATCATCTTCTCTACTCCAAAAATCCATGTTTTACATGATTTTCATTCCACTTCATCCTCGAAAATTTATAATTTTTAACTTTTTGAAAACTTAAGATTATTTCTTAAAATACAATTTGAAAAAAATAAAATAGAATAAAAATCGATTGTTTCAATTATGCCTTTACTAAAGTTTGGATAAATTCACATTTACCTCTACCAACTACTTTCTCGAAAATTGTCTTTCGTTTTTTTAATAAAATTAAAACTAATAAAATACATACTTAAGTAAAAAATTTTAATTTCGGTATCGAAATTAAAGAGGCAATAATAGGGGGACGGAGTGAGTATTTTTTTAAACAAATGTAACTACTACTTTTTTTACAAGGTTCGGAACATCGACTTCTAAGGAGTTAGGAGTAAAGGAGAGTAATGAAATTCGCTGCACAAATTCATTCTAGCAAACCAACAAAAACATTTCGAGAATTCGAGAGTTCTTACAACCATAAATCTCCGCATTCCTCATGACTCCGTTCTAATTATTCCTCGCCGCTTCAATTATTTGACTGATTGTTTGTCGATCGAGGGATTCTTCTCTCTAGTTATCTTTTAGTTTGTTGGAATTCGTAACACAGTATGGCGGATAATCAAGTGCGGAAGCGCGCCAAGTATAAATCTTCCCCCAAGGACCCCGGTGTTCCTGGCGTCCTCAAATTGGTCATTTCATTTTACCCTAATTCTTTGCATTCTAATTATTGTTTTATGTATTGCTGGTATCAACGAGTTTGCTGTATTCTTATTCTTTGGGAATTACTACCGTTTAATCGGCTCTTTCTATTATTATGATATATTTGTACGTGTTTTTTATGCATTACATGATGTTTAGTAGGACTGTTGTGTTAGTGGCGTGTTCGATCAACTCATTATTTGGTGTTTTTCTTTTTTGCAGAGCTTAGAAAGGTTCATCTTTATGACAAATGAACTAAAATCGGGCATCAAGCTAAATGTGGACTTTAAGACTATTACAGGTACTCCTCTGCATTTTCGTTCACTAGGACTTAGCTATTGTTCTGTTTTATTTACTTGTAATTCCTCAAATATTATCTGCAATAAAAATGAGTCGCTCTCTTATAAATAATCCCAGCCTAATAATCATTGTGTATTGCAATGTCACCGATAGCATATTTATATCTGGATTTGTTCATTCCAGGTCATAAATTCACCAAGGAGGGTTCTAAACAGGCCCTTCTTAATCTCACTCACAATCAGGTTCGTGTTCTTTATAAGTTGCTGGAGTCACACCTTAAAGGGGTTCTGTGTATTATATTGTTCCCCAATTTAATGATCTTATATTTGTATTATTCCAGGGAGGGGCTACATTTTTGAATTTGACAATTTTACTGAGCGTGATGTATGCCGGGATTTTGTTGGTGAGTAGATTAGTTATGCACCATATAACACTTTGCATACATCTTGAGGTTGTCTAATAAAATGATAATTGCTGCTGGATTCACCTATGTAATGCAGCAGATGTGTTTTCTTGTTCCCCCAAATTTGTTCTATGTCTGAGGCTGGAAAATGAGAAAGTATGGTAATTTTTGGCTGGTGGACCCCATGTATCTCCGTAACAAGTCATATCTGTTGTATTAACATACTTATCATAAGTAATGTCCCTTGGATATAGTCTGAAATATTAAATGTCACTATTAATATTTTGAATAATTAGATAATTACATGTTTGTTAATTTGATTAAAGGTAATGATAATTTATATATAAGTACTAGTACGTGCGAGAGTTTGTAAATCGAATGCATTTCTAGAGTCGTTACCCTGAGAAATTCGTGGAATCTACTATACTGAGAAATGAGGTTATACAATTTATGTACAGCCAAGGCTATTGCATTTTGTGCTGAAGGTGGAAGAGAAATACCAAACAAGTCTGCACCTGCAGTTAACAACGAACAACTTAGCAGAGCTGAAACAGAACGCCCGATTTAAGCTACTGCAGGAAAACAGGTAAACTGTTTGCGCATTTCTTAATAAATCTCATCCATCTATTAAATTAAGTTTCATTGCGAAATTATTTTTAATATATCATGTAACATTTGAAAATAAGAAGCATCAGTTTCCTTCATTGGTATGTGATTTGGCTTCTACTTCACATGGTGATCTTGGTGCTATCATCTGGTAGGTCTCTGAGATTAGTGTAAGAGCACAAATCTGATTTTGATGCACATTCCAGTAGGGATAATCAAAGATTTAGTAGAAACTAGAAAGCCCTATATTGTTTTCTTGAATGATCTAATAATGCACCATATCCAGTCATATTATTTGTTTTATTACCCGTGTGCTGGAGATGTAATGATGGCGTTTTTGTCAGTGGAACACAAATTGATTCATCCGACCATGTTTGCTCTTGAAACAATCTATTTTTAAACTAGTCTTTCAAATTCTACATTTAAAAGTTACTCCCTCGGTCCCATTAGTAGTGTCTTGTATTTTCGAAAGGGGTGTCCAGTTAGTAACGTCTTATTTCTAAAAATGGCAAAGAATTTGTGGCCACAAATTAATTAACCAAAAGTCAGACAACATACACTATACAATTGAATTTTCTTAATCTTTGTGCCAAAAAAAAAAAACTAGACACTACTAATGGGACGGAGGGAGTAATTTATAAACATGAAGATTCTGCAGTTAGATGTTTTAATATATCTAATTGTACGATCATATGCTAATTACTTAATCTTTATTATTTATTATTTGAATATGAAACCTAACTTCAGCTTGAGGAGTTGAGGCTGAAACTGAGCCTAAATCCTTGTCTACATGAGCTTTCAATGTGTTATTTTTGATTTTGCTTATAGTTGATGTACTAAATAGGTGTAATTGGCAGCGAGTTACAGACACTGCACAAGAAATTTGTTTTTGGAGGTATACTTTCAGATGATGAATTTTGGTCAACAAGGAAGGTTAGCTATTGGATCTTTTGTTCCCGCCAGATAATTTTGACCTTTAGTATATTTTACAATATAGTTTTGGAATATTAAATTTGTGAACTGCTTCTTTCTTCCAGTTGCAACTTTGATGAAAAAAGTTGCGTACATTATATATGTTTTGGGTGAAAATCAATAATATGTAGGCTAAAATTGCAGAATTTGCTGTACCAGAATGATGACAGAAGGCTGAAACAGCGACTAGCATTAAAAAATGAAATGTGGAGCGTGAAACCATTATCTGATGGCCAGGTAAGAAAACATACTATCCTTGCTAAACCTCTCTTCTGAAAGTATGGATGCATATATATAGTTAAGCCTACAACTCTGGTATTGTCTTGGTCTTATGCACTGAATCTTGCCTTGCTTAATTCTCATATTTTTTCTAGAACAGTTAAGAGTTTATTGATTCAAAGACCTCATTAAAAAAATGTTGCTATCTTAACTCATTTGTTTATACAAGAGTTCTTTGATTGTTGTGACTTCTCTTTTAGTGGATAATTATTTGAGCCCACTAGGGCCATAAAAAGGTCCAATTAACCCGTATTATATGGAGTTACTTTTCAGCTTGTTGATAACCCATTTGTAATTATTTCATTCTGATGGGGAAAAACCACTGTCTACATCATCCCTTTCTTGGCGAGTTTCTGGCACCTCTTGGATATGCATAAGCCCTGAATATGTTCTTTATATTTATATTACACGTTTAGAAATACAGCACATTGTTGATCAATTGTAAGCTAACAGAGCAAATATGGGAATAATAAAAAGTGGAAGAAGGCACAACTTATCATGGATATTATGGGCTTATCCTCTTTAGGTATTCTTATTTATAATTTTAGAAATAAAACACAATTGTTAATAAAAAATTTACTAACTATCTACAAATATGGAAAGTATAAAAGGTGGAAAAAGTCACGCATCATGAATATGAAAAAAAATGTTGCGGGGGAGGGAAAGGCGAGCTTCTAAATGAGTATATAAAGAATATCAATACCAATTGAAAGCCATACACTTGTTTTTCTAAATTGAATGATTGTTATATTTCTACTTAATAAATAGATATTTTAAAACAATGGTCTGGAAGTAAAGAGATAAGAAATCAAAATCAGGGATCTCAATTAAAGAGGTCCAAAATATAATAAAATATGAGAGTAGGAGATGGAAACATATCTGTCTTGGTGTAGAAATTAGGCTCTTCTCAAGTTTTAGATTTATGTTTAGTGACTTATTAGAAGGCTAATTTAGGTATTTAGAACTCACTTTTTTTAAGTGTGGGTTTTCTACACATCTTTCTTACACATCAGGGACTTCTAAATTAAGTTTTATATAAAAATAACTTGGCGCACAATCACTTTGGCGGCATAAAACTCAGACATTTGAAAGCCTTGAATTCCCCACATAACTCCCCTTCCTGTGGTGTGCCTGAAGAATTTGCTGTAAAATGATTATGAACCGCGGCTTTTGGTAGTAAATTACCCTACTTTATAGTAACGGATTCTTTTTTTCTCTTTCTATCTTTTTAAAAAAAAAGAAGAAAAATGAGAATCCCGCCGTAAGTTGATGATCTTTTTACCCTTGGATGAAAAATCTTATATAGCTTGATTCAGCTGTGTCTGTTGAAACTTGACCTGCTTTCGACATGGCCACTATTGTTATTCATTATTCATGGGATGGGGACCTCCTGTTAACATCTCTTATATTGTGTTTCAGTCAAACAGAGTGACATTTAACTTGACACCAGAAATCATTCATCAGGTACATTTTTTCCTTTCTTCTATTTGTTTGTCCTCTTAATTGGTTACCAGTTAAAGCTTTTGTCTATTGCCTGTTTTGAGTTCATGGAAGAACATGATATCTGTCAGTTGGACATAGATGAGAAGCTGAAGATCCTGGAGCTAGGACTTGTTTCTTTATATTTTCTAAAGTATCTTTCTGTTTCTACTTTGCAAAACACTAAATTCATGTTTGTTTCACTCTGTTTCTACTCGTTTGAAATTGCTAGGTTGGACCCACTCCAAGCATTTTTCGACACTATCTAATCCTGAATTCTGTATCTTCACTTCAATGCACCTGCCGCATACACATCATTTCTCATTTCTAACTGCTAAATTCGTAGTGGCCCACAACATAACCTAGAAACCGTACAACCAAACCAACACATTCTCATTTTCAAACTGTAATATTCAAATTTCTAAATGATTATCAAATTAGATTTCGTTTGCACATGAAAGCCATGACATCGTCATGAACTTGCTGGAAATATACTCTGAACATACGACCAAATATGCCCATAAACTTCTGAAGTTATCATTCCTAGAAACCATATTTGGTATTCCGATTCTCAAAATCCTTGACTTAGGTTGTCCTAAAGTGGCAGGCTCCGGTCCATACTTTTGCCTTTCATTTTCAAACTCTCCTTAAAAAGTTTGTGATACACTTCCATGTCTACTTCACTAAAATCCTCTTTATTATAGTTATTTAGCATCTGTTAAAATCCTCAGCCCATTTCTTGAGATTTTGGTCAATCATCATTTTGGTTAACAGGATAAGCTTGAAGCTTTTGGAGAAATATTAGAAACTAATCATCTTTTAATGTCTGGCTAGAGTGTATAAGTGAGAAATTCTCTTTGTTAATTCTATTTGATGAATGCTTACATTATGTTTCTGTTGCACAGCTGGCTCAACCTTCTATATACATATTTTTTTAAATGTTAACAGATATTTGCTGAAAAACCAGCGGTTCGTCAAGCATACTTAAAGTTTGTGCCTCACAAGGTAGGTAGCACTTAAACAAAGTTATGTCGTTTAAGAAGTGCATGATTGCTTGGTATCTCCTGAAACTCCTGTACTGTAATCCAGCTTGTCTGTTCTTATCTGAGCCCTTCATGATAAATGTGAATCTCTATTAGTATCCACTGTCCAGTAGTAAGATTCATACTTGGTGTTTCTCTAGGACCTTGGTGTTTCATACTTTGCTGCCCTTGCTAGGTGACCTGCCTTAGAGCTCCTCTTTTATAGTTTGACTTTGATGAGATAATTTATTCTGGAGCATATGGCTTGCCTGCCAAGAGAAAATGAACTCAGCAATTATATCTTCAAATATTAACCTTATGCCTTCTAAATCATTTATAATGTGAGAGAAAGTTGCTTCGCTTCTAAATCCTGATGACTGGGGAGCCACTTCAACCCGTACAAAGTGCTGTAAAATGATGTTATTCTTGTATCTCAGATGTCTGAAAAGGAGTTCTGGACCAAATATTCAAGAGCGCAATATCTTCACAGTACAAAAAATGTAGTTGCTGCTGCAGCTGAGGCTGCTGAAGATGAGGAGCTTGCTGTTTTCTTGAAACGCGATGATTTGTTAGCAAATGAAGCTCGAAGGAAGGCAAGTTCATTTTAGCATTTTTAGTTTTAACATGAGTTGGCATTCTTTAGTTGGAAAGCATTTGCTTTCATGGTACTCTTTTCATCTAATCTTGTGCACTCTTATTCAATCAGATTAGGCGTGTTGATCCAACTGTGGACATTGAAGCTGATGAAGGCGATGATTACATGCATCTCCCGGTAAATTTTATCATGCCATGAAACTAGTTTGTTTGGCTTAAATATTATTGTTTTCATACAATTTTTTCCTGATGTTTCATGTAATATGTAGTTTTTTGTTTTTGTAATATTGCTCATTTTTGTGTACAAGATCTAAAGTTCGATCGTTTTTTGTCTTAACTTCTCGACACATTGCATGCTTATATTCTTGTTATCTATATACTTTGCTGAAATTCTAGGATCATGGGTTACTTCAAGATCAGGCGAAGGAAGTTTTGGATGCCCAATATGAGCCATACAGGCGATCTTTCTCTCAAGATCTGAATCAGCATTCTGCAGTTGTTCTTCAAGGAAGAGTTGTGGGTAAGTTCTCTTTAGCAGCTTAACTATTAGTAATTCCATTCAGCTATCTCTTTGTTATTTTCCTGGGTGCATATTGTCATGAATTACATTTTACACCTTCTGGTACCATTTTGGCAAACAAGTAAGCTTGAAAGAATGTGTCGACCGAAAATGAATTATTTAATTCGGTCTTTAGAACATTTAAATATACTAAGGCCTTATTTTTTTATGTGACATTAACATTGGAATAGATGTCGAGCTGGGAGATACAAAGTCTGTTGCTGAAGCACTTTCCAGAAAAAAACAGGGTTGGTGCTCTTTCAACTTTTATTGATCTTTCTGATGGATACAAAACATAGCTAATCTTCCTGATCTTGCAATGAATTGGCTTATTGACGTTGCATATATTCTGCAGCTGAATTGTCTGATGAGAAATCAAATAAGAATGGAGAGAGAGAGCTCTCTGAGAGGATTTCTCGAAGTGCAGAGATTGAAGATCTTCAAGGGCCTCGGGATCCTGCTATTGCACCCCTCAGTATCAAGGTTTGGCTGTCATTTAACTTTTAAACTGCGGTAGTCCCCAGGAACGGATAATCTTGAAAAATGTTGCCTTCTTTTGACAGGATCCGAGGGACTACTTTGATTCTCAGCAAGCTAATACAATAAAAGCATTGGGAGAGTCAGGTTCAGGTACAAAACCACTGAGAACCAATGTGAGTGCAGAGGAAGCTTATGAATACTTGAGGAATGTCATATCTGATATTAAAGACATGGGGTTGAGTGAACCTATAATGAACCAGGAGGTTGCGCTAAAGGTATTCTATCTCCACATGTGTCTTAGCGTCCATGAATGGAATTTATAGTAATAAGGTTCAGTCAACAGGGATTGGCATTGTTAGTGTTTGGTTCTGAAAAATTAACGAAGTATTACCAAAAACAGGTCCACGATGGGTTGACTCAAAGTATCTCTAGCACCAAGTTCCATCTTGGAAGCAGTACAAATGAAAGTGTCCTGGATATGTTACCAAAAGTTACTAAAGAGGAACTAATGCATGTAAGTTTACGGCAATTGTTGACCTTTGCTGGTCGTAGTCTAAAATAGTATCCAAGTTAAGATGTGCAACATCATTTTAAAATAAAGCAACTCCTCTTTTGCAGCACTGGACTTCTGTTCAGGAACTCTTGAAACACTTTTGGTCATCATATCCTCTTACAACAAAGCACCTCTATAACAAGGTAATAAATACTCCCTCCGTCCGGGATGAAACGTCCTCTTTCTTTTCGGCGCGGTAATTTATGCGGTGTAATTTAGAAGTAAAGAATGGTGGCCCACTTGTACTTTAGAGTAAGGGGAGTGGGTAGGTGTGTGGTAGTGGGTAGGTTAGAGTAAATGTTTTGGGTCCCACATAAGTAATTAGATGACTAATTATTTCCAAAAAAGGAATAGGGGACATTTCATCACGGGACACCCCAAAATAGAATAGGGGGCGTTTCATCCGGGACGGAGGGAGTAGTTTGTTATTTGAGACATCAATCGAGTACTCCCTCCATCCCATTAGTAGTGTTTTGTATTCCGAAAGGGGTGTCCCATTAGTAACTTCTTGTTTCTAAAAGGGCAAAGAATTTGTGGCCAAAAATTAATTACCCAATAATCAAACAACATACCAAACAATATCATTTTCTTAATCTCCGTGCCCGAAAGAAACCGAGACACTACTAATGGGAGGGAGGAAGTACGTGGTAAGTTACCTTGTGGTTATTCAAAGGTATTCCGTGTTCCAGTTGTTGTATCCCACTAAGTCATGTTATTATTTGTTAAAATGTTGTCTAATGTGATTATTTGGGTTGCTGGCAGTTACCCTGAAGGAACTTTGTCTATTTCCTGTATATACGTAAGATCATTTGAAAATTTCTTAAGTTCTGATAGATATGAAAACAGTTTTTTCATTTTTATTTTTAAATTAAAAAAAAACAAATTGCACTTGGAGATCTTACACACAATTTTATTTAGCAGCTATTCATCATTGTCCCTTGTGGAAATGATTAGCGCTTCTGAACATGTCATCACTTATATCACTCGCTTCCATCCACATGTAGAGACAAGTGTAAAAATGCATCGTCTAATCTTCCTAATTCATTGTTGAAACACCTTTCTGGAGCATTTATGGGTGTACGATGTTGTTATGTTGCTTGTTAAAGTCCATAAGCAACCATCGTAATGTCATGCTAAAGAGCTGAGCAGGGCTTGCTATCCGTTACAAAATGTTTGTAATTTAGACTAGTTAATGTCAGAAAGAAGTTTTAAATGTTTTTTAGGCAATTGGTCCCATTTTCATGAAATGGCATCTTGGGTAGTTTTTGCTATTCAGAAAAATACTCCACTATTTAATTTTCAGAACTTGAATATTCAGCAAGATTGTGTGTTCCTGTGGAAGTCATTAGTTGGTTTGATAAGGCATACTATGTGAAGTGACGACTCATTTGGCTGAATTATGTCGTAACTGGTTATCCATCAACAGGTTACCAAATTGAAAAATGCAATGTCTCAAGTATATCCAAAGTTGCAGGTACTTTCTTCACTTATGGCGTATTTTGCTCATATATTCACATTCTTTTCCTCCAAGAACGTTTTTCCCAAATCGCTATTTTCTAATGCTCTGTTGTGTTTCAGGAGATGAAGGAATCAGTACAGTCAGATTTCAGGCATCAGGTTTCCCTTCTTGTTCACCCAATGCTTCAGGTAACACTAACTTTCTTGTAGTCATCGAAACTTAAGATCCCGTTGGCTACAAGTTGAAAAAGAAAGAACCTTGCATGTAGGCTCTGGATGCGGCGTTTGCACATTACGATGCTGATGAACAAAGAAGAAGATCTGCTAAGAGTGGAGAGAGACCCAATGGTTTTACTTAGTTTGATATCACCCTTTTTCCGTTGCCATTGTTGTTGAGTCTGAACTGTGCATTTACGAAAAATTGACAGTCTTTCTAGGTTTGGCCTTAAAAGAGAAGCCAATTTTTGTGACTTGCGTATTCAATATATGTTTTGAGATATAGATTAATTCATATCATCCTGTCGTAGAAAAAGATTGTTTCTTTAGATATATATTTCATGCATTTGTAAAAGGCCAGAATAGCTTGTACCAAAGAGCTGGGAGTTTGAATCAGTGTGCATGTTTTTCTTCTTTCCCTTATGTAATTATTATCCAAACGGTTTTTTTTTTACTCTTATCATTTGAAACTAAATATACGTTTGGAAAGCCGAAAAAACTGTCCCACAATGTGTTGCAATAGTTGGTTGTGCAACTGCGCCATATAGAAATTGAAATGTTCCTCTTACTGGGTAGTATTTTTAGTACAGTTATTTTTGCAGAATATATAAATTCCAACAAGTTAAATTATTTATCAAGATACTGTAATTTATAACCTTCTTCTCTAAAATCTTAAATCAATAATGACTTTACTAACAATAGTTTCCTATCTGTTTGTCTAAGTTGTCATATCAAACCTCATTCGAAATCTTCAAATAAACCAAAATGCAATGAAAACTCCTGATCAAGCTTAATATGTTCACATACTAATAATAATTATAATGAATTTTAGAAACGGCCGTTTTTAAAGTACAGAGAACGGAAGAATATAACCAAATGCATCTGAGAATAATAGTATACGATTCTATAACCACCAGCAATTAAAAAATCATCAGATGTAAAATCCAATACAAAAGTAAAAGAGAGAATAAAACTAAGATTCCTAAAGCGGCGGCGGAGCACTAAAACCCAAGAAGGGACGACCGCAGGCGGCGGCGGAGGGGGCACAGTCATTCACTGTGTTCTTCAACTTATGGAATCCATGCTCGAACACCCCAAATCCGAAGAGAAGACCGATGCAAATTACTACTAATATTACGCACATGCAGAAACAGCACACCTTTGTCGGACAACACATTTTTCTTGTGAAAATATTTGTCTTTGGATGGTGGTGTGAGGAGCTTATTTATATATATAAATAACGAGGCGTGGGAGTGTTAATGAATAATGAGTGATTGAGGAGTAAGAGGGAGAGGGAGAGAGAGAGAGCGAGAGGAGTGTTGGGCTGGACTTTGGTTTTTTGGAGGTTCAGAGAGAGAGAGAGAGAGAGAGAGAGAGGGAGAGGGGGGGGTAGGTCAATATCACGTTTTTTGAAAGCAGTTACTCCACGCATTGTTTCTGTTAAGGAAATACTTCCATCTTTTCTTAATTCTGTTTTCACCTTAAATTGTTTCTTAATTAAGAAAAGATGGAAACTTTTCTTATTCTGATGCAAAAGTTAATTCTATCTTAAAATTTAAAGGTATAAATTTGGTGGCTAGTTCCACCTTAACTTTCTCCATTTATCTCCGACAATATCTTACATTCTTGGTACTCGTATTAAATTTTAGAAAATATTAAGAAAAAATATGTAATTAACTCAGTTGCAAAATTCTGACTTAAGGTTGCCAACCTCATTTTTACAATAAGATTTCTAAAATATTACTCTCCAATTTTATTTTTTTTCTAAAACATTACTCACCGACAAATAACCTTGGGTAGAAAAACTTATTTCTAAAAACCAATTTAGCTTTTCTGGTTCTGAAATTATTTAAAATGTTTAAACACTTTGTAAAAAGTATTAAATCATTGTGTACATATTATTTTATAAGAACTTTCTTTTATAATACTCCCTCCGTCCCAATTTAAATGTCCCTTATACCATTTTTGGGTGTCCCAATTTAAATATCCACTTTCCCTTTTTGGCAAATTTTAACACACAAATTTTTTGTAGGACCCACACCTTTTTAAATCTCTACTCACATCCACCAACTCTCCCCGTGCAAAAAGGCAAGGGGACATTTAAATTGGGACGGAGGGAGTACTTAGTTATTTTTGGAAAAAAATATATAAACATAATTACAAGAAATATTTTTTCTTTGTAAAAAACAAAAAAAGAAAGTGAAAAAAAAAAGTATAGCATAGTTATAATATCTTGTAATTGTTTTTTGGTTGAGATTCTCTCCCAACTGCAACCGGGCCTTAGTGAATATTGATATACGTTTTTGGGTGAACGGTGTGATTTATATATAACTTGAATTAACCTAAATTACCAAACACTTTGGAATGACCACATATTCTTGAAATACTGCTTTAACACCAAAAATAGATAGAATCTCATAAAACTTGGAGGCCAGACATCGATTTCACAAAGAAAAGCATATATCAATCTTTGATTTCTACCATAGTTTCTGTAATAAATCATCAAACTATACACACAAATCACATCAGACCAATACACCTCTACAGATAATAAACAATCAATCAGGATCTTTCATTTCGAAAAATGAATGATTCAGAAACCCTTCCAAGCAGCAAGGATTTCATTCAATACTTCACCAATCAGTTCTCTATCTGCACATTGTACAAACACATTGAATTCATCCCTAATATCATATATCTTCCCAAACTTCACCAGATACCTCATGCAGCTACTCTTCAGCTGCTCCAGTTGATAAAGAGACGCATTCTGAAGCCTCTCCAGAACATTCCTCGTGTCGATATCTTCCAGCAAACTCTCATGGCATGCTTCTTTCAAATCCGACACATCATACTTATCAGCTGCTCGAAGAAGAGCCAGCCTGTGGGTCAAGAACTCTTCGTTGCTTATGCAGCCGTAGATGTAGTTTAGGAAAGCCCTGCAAGCTTCAATTGACATATCGGATATGTTTATGGCCGACATCTCTTTCTCCTTTAGATCATGTGAGAACATGCTGCGGAAGACTGGTGATCTTGAAGCAAGAACTGCACGGTGAGCTGTGATGCTTCCATCAGAGGCGTTGATGGAAATGTCGGTGTGAATGCTTTCAGACAACATTCGACCAAGGGATGTGAGAGCTGTTTCATGCAGCAGTCTTTGTGGATATCCTTCACTCCAAATTGAGCAAGCTTCTGTCCCCTATGGAATTCAAGAAAAGGATGAGCTCAGAACAGAGAAAGTATGTCCCCTCACAAGATTTCCCAAATCGACAAAGTACTTTAGATCAATCAAGAAAGCTTTAAAGTGGAAGCAGGTTTTGCAAAATGGGCTTAAGATTCTGATAGTAGTTATTATGGAACCTCCTTAATATTTGTAAATGCATTGAGATGAATGAGAAGAATATTTACACAATTGTATTTCCTCTTACGTCTGGAGATGCAGCCTTGAGATCAAGAAACTCAACGTCTATGATGAATTTTCCGGTCAATGGGACCTCAAGAGACCAAACGAAGTCCTCGTTGCTCTTGATCTGCTTATCACTAATTTCTGCAAGCAACAACATTATGCATAGTATGTAAGCTCAAAATGCAAAAGAGTTCGTTTTGGTTCAGTTGGACTGGGATTGAGACGACTTGCCTGGATGAACCAAACACTTGCGATCCCCAACAGAGGAAACCACTTTGATTACAAATGATGCAATGGGAGGATTTTCTCTAGTTAGATTCGATATCTCCGGGTACAACTTAATGAACAAGCTCCGGCTCTTCTCCACAGACAAATGCCTTTACAATCCACCAAATAAGACCAATATCAGGACAAGTGTTTCAAAAGGTCATAAAATCCTGTCCATAAATTCCTTATAGCAACCATAGAAATTCATGATAAGGTAGAAGATTTTGTATAAAGTCACACAAGCCATCTCAACTCCCATGAACATCTTTTCCTGAATTGACTGTATGTGTGTATGTGTAAAGTCAATAGAGTTGCTATTCATCAAATTCATTTTGGATTGTTATTTCCTGCCATATTTCTCAAATTAACAAAAAATTGGAACAGTTTTCAAAAGAATTTGGAAATTGAAGCAGAAATACCAGAGTTGTGGGGGGTTTTCTTCAGCTAGCCATTATCAATTTCAAATGGTGAATCTCTAAGAATTGATACTGAGTCATGATTACCCCTTTTTTTTCCTCCTTTTATTAACAAGAGGTACGAGCGGATAAAACAAGAAAAAAGTTGGAGAAAACAAAGCAGTGACCATCCGCGTGCGTGTCTGCGAGGATATGAGAGAGAGATGGAGTTAGTGAGTTACCAATTCCACTTGCCGATCTTGAAAGGATCGGATTTTCGGTAAGTGCAGGAAGCCAAGTTTTCGATCCGCCATTGGGCGAGGCGCGACGTCGTTTCGACCCTGTATGCAGAATCACTCATCCTAGAGAAAGCAAGCGCCGCCGTGATCTCATGGATACAATCGAGTATTCCCTCCAGAAACTGATCTCCGTGCTTTCCCAGATTGCCGTCTCTCTCTCTTCCTCATATATTATTTAACCAATTTCCGCTCCAAACTCTCTCTCTCTCTCCTCCCCCTCTCTCTCTGTTTTCCACAAGA
The DNA here is from genome assembly GCA_028984105.1 of Lavandula angustifolia. Lineage (NCBI taxonomy): Eukaryota > Viridiplantae > Streptophyta > Magnoliopsida > Lamiales > Lamiaceae > Lavandula > Lavandula angustifolia. Next base: position 28,110,431 of record CM054804.1, read on the forward strand.
CTAAATATACTTTGTGAGTAAAGCTTTTGGAATTGTGAGGGTTGGCTCGATTTGATATAAAGGTTTCCGGTACGCAAAGTCGTGTTTAATCTTTCTCTACGCCATTGGCGCGGTTAAGCTTTTCAGAGTGATATCCTCTGTTCAGCTGTTTAGAGAGAGAGAGAGGGGTTGGATTTAGTTGATCTGTTTGCTTACACTGCACGTTGATGGTTGATGGTTGAGTCATTTATTTAATGGTGAGAGATTTGTGTGACTACGTTTCTCCAACGTCTACCCTTAATTCTGCTCTTGGCAACGAATAATAGAATTTTTGTTTTTTTCCTTGCAAGCAAAGAATTAATTTTGTTTTTCTCGTTTTCTCTAACTATTCTCTAATTTTATATTTCTCATATTAGAAGAAAAGAATAATCAAGTTAATTAAATAATCAAACTGTAAACAAAAACAAAATATTGGCACCTATTTTGTGATTAAAATTAATTTTACACTTCCTTCGTCCCATTAATATCGTTTTGTTTCTTTTCGACATGAAGACTAAGAAAATTAATTTAATTGTATATTTTATATATTTTAATTGTATTAAGAAATTTTTGAGAAATAGTTGGTGAGAAGGAATGAGAATTCATCTAGATTTTATTAAAGCATAATTGAGGCAATTGATTATTTTTTTCGATTTTTTTTTCATGTTGTAATTGTAGAAATAATCTAAAGTTTACAAAAAATTAAAAATTGTAATTTTCTAAGTTTGTAATGGATCGTAATTCTATAAGAGAGAAATTTTTGGAGAGAAAGTGTATAAAAATACGGTATAAGTAGTGAATAATGAGGGAGTCACCTTACTTTTGAATATATAATATTTTTTGCTCTCAAAGAAAACAAAACAATATTATTCGAAAACATCAAAAAGAAATATACAAGACAATATATAATGAGATGGAGGGAGTGCACGTTTTTTCCCTCCTCTTTTTTTTAATCAACCGGTTTTGCTCCCTTTTTCAATATTATTGGGAGTCTGGGACCCAATTAGTTGACACGCTACCCTAAATTAAAATTATTTACACATAAATCAACGTTAATTAATGAAATTAATAAATAATGCATTATGCATAGTCCCGTTTGAAATAAATTATGAAAAACGTATTTGGGTTTAAATAAGTGTGTTTGGAGGAGTTCACATAAATCCTCCATAAGCTCTTTTTAATTTATTTTGTTCTTAAGTTGATAGTAATAGATTTGATAGATCTTTCTATCGAATTCTAATTTCTCTAATTTATGCATTATATATTTTTTATTATGAATAAATAATAATCTCAAAGTATACTCAAACACAAATAACTTGCAAATATTCATACAATAAGGATGCATGGCAAGTTTGCTTTAGGATCAACAAAAAATGAATAAGAAAGAAACAGAAAAAAATCGAAGTCGATTGGAGTGGTCTCCTAAGAGATACCCAAATGTTAAATGTTTTTTTTTAAATGTTTTTTTTGTGTGTGTGTGTGTGTGTGTAAGAAAGTGATTTAATTTCGTATAAAGAAGATATTTTCGATTGGAGACCTAATGTTCTCTATACACCCGAGCATAGATAAAAAGTGGAGTGAAATTATTAGTTACACAACCGTAGGCCCTCCTCAGCCATCTTTTTCTTCAACATATCAAGCAATTGAATCCAATTAAGCAACTACTCCCCCGTTAAAACCATTAGTCAGGTTTTCTTTTTTGAGTTGTTAAAACTCCATTAGTCAAACTTTTATTTTTTAACTTAAAATAATAGTCTTATATATTCTAGTGGACTCCACTACTTTATACTACTTTACACATAATAAATAATTTTTTTAATCTCCGTGCCGAAAAGAAAATGGACTAATGGTGTGAAAGGGATGGAGTATAATTTACTCCTTTTTTCTCTATATTTTGGTTGGTTGCTATCAATATATTATAGCAAGTTGTGGCCTATATAGTGTGAGGGACTAAGAAACAATTACGATTGGTACGTGAAAAAATAAAATATAGTATCTTGGTGGTGGGCAGTGATTGGAATCTTGAAAGCTAAAATAATTAAATTTTGGATTTGTGAGAGTATCTAGAGCCATTTAGGCAAGTTGACAAGAAAAGTATCTCCTCGGTGGGCCAGCCCAGGTGGAATCTTTCTCCTCACTGTCCGAGTCCTTGAAGCAATCCAATTTATTTAGTGGGTGTTTGCAAAAACTTAAATTATTGAATTTATAAATTAATTTAAGAAAAAATTATTTTTGGATGTTTTCAACAGTTTAAATTTGGAAAAATTCTCTACATTTAAGTTGAATAAGTTGAAGTTGGTTAAGTTGGTTTTTACCAACTTCTCCAACTTAATGACATATTTGTAATTTCGGACAAGCTACGATTTGACATTTTACTTATAAATCACAAAATAAGCTACTACAGTATAAATTTTGCAAACACTAGTTTTTCAACTTTTTATTCTTTTAAGCAGTTTTTGCAAACACACCCTAAATTCTCTAATAAGCCACTTTTACCAACTTCTTCTTAATTTAAGCACTTAAAAAAAGTTTAAACTATTGCAAACACCTCTTAGTATTGTTTGATCACTATCATGACTGCCCAATAGGAATCCTAAAATTCACCTCTTCCCAGTGTTTAAAATTTAAAATTAAAATTAATACTCAATTTAGTACCAATTGTTTTAGTTATTATAAATTAGGGAAAAAAGTACTACTCCTTCCGTCCCAAAATTCTTGTCCGCTATTCCATTTTGGGTTGTCCCAAAATTCTTGTCCACTTTCTTTTTTTAGTAAATTATTACACACAATTTTTTTGTGAGATCCACAACTTTATACCAATCTATACACAACTAACAACTCTCCTTAAAAATCGTGCAAAAAACAAATTGGACAAGAATTTTGGGACGGAGGGAGTAAAACATTTGTGGTTAGGAATGGTTTTTTCTGACTTTATTAATTACTTCGCCTTGATCCTTCATTAAGAACATCTTATTTTTTTTATTCACGAAGATTAAGAAAATAATATTTTATGATATATATTATTTATTTTTAATTAGTTAATTTGTTTCTACATGTTTTTTATCTATTCTAAAAACAATATATTTTAATGAGACATCTTAATTAAATATAACGGAGGGATTATGTATTTTGTCATTACCGAAACAACAATTCATATCGGTTAATCAATTAGCGCTAAATATGTACTCCCTCCGTCCCATTAGTAGTGTCTCATTTCCCTTTTTTGGTTGTCCCATTAGAAGTGTCACATTTCTAAAAAAGGTAAGAAATATGTGGATAAGAATCAACCAACTTCAAAAGTCAAACAATACACAGCACAAAACACCATTTTCTTAATAACCGTGCCAAAAGGAATGGAGCAGCTACTTAATGGAAGGGGGAGTACCTTTTACTAACTGAAACAATAGTCATATCTATTAAGTCAAGCGTCCTTTCATTTATGAAGCATTTGCACAGAGTATATTATATGATCGATCAAAAGAACTATATTTGCTAGAGAATTGGGAGTTCCTATTGTAATGCACGACTACTTAATAGGAGGATTCACCGCAAATACTAGTTTGTTTCATTATTGTTGAAACCTATTTTTTTTTTAAATATGAATTCAAAATCTTTTCTCATAAAATTAATACAAACACCTTATATGGATTTTATACTTATTTACGATTCCGGAAGGTTTTTCAACAAAATGCCTTAGTTTTATTAAAGAAAGACATGTTATGGTCCGTACAAGACTACAACGTTATATATTTTATAATACATTCTATGATTATAGTTAGATTAGTGATTGATTGGATTCGGCGGATTATGAAAAGTCTTTAATTAAATCAAAGACGACAGTTTTGAAGGTGGTTGAACAACATGTCTTTGAAATTTTGGACCATGGATCTCAAATATTTTGTTGTTTTCGCATAGTAAACCAAAATTAGTCATTGCATTGACAAAACTATGAATGACGAATAAAAGTATACTTATGATGTCGATACACGTGGGTTTGTAGATGCAATTTTAGGTAATTTTTTTGAATATGTGTGATTAGGTGGACTAGTTTGTAAATAGTAGTATTTGACATTCGACGATGCCAAAATGAAATTTATAGTACTATAACATTTGACGTTAGTTATTCAACGACAACGATATCAATCAGGCTACAAGATGAAATGGTATCTCGCCATTTGCACGGACACTTGGCAACTAAATTTAGGATTTAAGACTTTTAGAAAATTTGATTTGATTCATCATGATTATTATTTATTTATTAATTATTCATCATGGTAAGTGCCTGGCGATGCTTTTAGAAAATTTGAATTGATTTGATAATTTGCTGGTTTTCTTATCATAAAAATACGTACTGGAAATGTGTTTGTTTAAAGTGAGAGTGAGACATTGATTTGGTTTTTACGTGTCAATTTCATGTGACCAAATATTAAATTGCATATAATTTAATTGATCTACGTAGAAATAGGGAATTGATCGTATCAGAAATGTTCTTAGATATAAAATAAGAAATAATATACATGCTTCATCATGGTTCATATTGAATATGATCTAAAAAATTAAGAATTATGTATAAAAAATTATGCATACTTCTATTTACACTATATAAGAATGTTTCTACCAAATCAACATCAAGGTAAAATATATATAATTATGATATACAATTTGTTTCTCAATTTTGGTGAGTGGAAATAACTAATTGAGATTGGTAACATAGTAAGAATATAAAGTAGAGGTTGACCAATTTATTATTTACGTATTAATAATCTCGGAAGGAAATTTGTTGTTTAATTTTTACCTGTCCAAATGGAGCTCAATTTTAATCCACAAAGTAATAATATGTGTTCCTATTTAATTCAAATACTTAATGTAACTTATTTTCATAGGACTAACAAATCTTAATTAGGGCATATAGTTTTTAAATAAAAAATGTGCATCATTATTTCATTAATATTACAAATTAAATAGGAAAAAATTAGACGGCAAATCTAGTTCCATGATCTCATATCAATAATTGTCTTGTTGACTTTAATGAGGTCTATTATGGTACGTGCGAGCCGCTGCACTTTGCTTAAATCAAGTGCAGACTTGATTCATGAACTAGTATGTCTGAGTGTGATCTAGCATGACAAGGGTCTTAGGGACTTGCAAAGTGTTTATAACGTTGCTTGTAAACCTTAGAAAACTATGTTAGAGAAATAATATAAGTTTCAAATGATCTCAAACCCCTATTGATAGATGAATCAGTTTGATGTATTTGCTAGAATATTTTTAGTTCGTGTATGTATAGTCAGACTGAATATTTTCTCGGACTAGTTTAGTTCAGGTTGTGATCGTTCGGCTAGTGGAGCTGACTGAGTCCAACTTTTGTAAGTTGACTTTTCTCCATGCCGAGCCGATCAATAGATCAAAATTTTTCACCGGTCCAAGGCGAAGGATTCAAACATGTGAAGATAGTATGAGGTATGAGGCACGAAATTCAAAGAAAATGGTCAACAGAAGAAATGACAATTACTAGATCAACATTGACCAATACCAGACCACTATGTCAGTCATAGTCAAAGGGAACAAAACAGTACCACAATACTCTATCTGCGGGAGCAAGCGAAACGCGAAACATGTCCATGCATTCAATGGAGAATACCTTTGTCAACACGAAGCCAATAGGAAGCCAATTTTTGTTCAACCATCTCTTCCTAGCTCGTCTATAAATAGCAGAAGACATCTTGTTGAGAGATTACATAATTTCATTAGCTCAAGCATACTACGCTAAAGCAAAGAACAAGCATTAGTTTTCATATTCCATTGTTCCATTGCAAGAAATTTCCTTCTGTTCATACTCCAAGTGTAATCATATACACATCCTAAGTTTGGAGTCAAGAGTGTTTAATACTCTTGATAGTTGAATAATATCAAACCCAACCTGATAATAAGTTAGAATCGAATTGATAGATAGATTGTTGGATAGATAGTTAGTTAGACTGTTTTATTATTTTTAATCGATCTACACTCGTCAGTCTACGAGTATCCTTTGTGAATTTATGCAAGAAGCAAAGAAGTGGAGTAGGATTTAGTGAATCCGAACCACTATAAAGTCTTGTGTCGTTTACTGTTGCATTCATATTTCAGCTCACTATTCATCATATTTGACCAGCTTATCATCGCATATAAGAAAATCATTTTCATGAAAGGGCCTAACATATTTCCGCATTCTTTTTGGTTCGACTCGCTATCGGTCGGCGTCTACGATCTAAAAAAATAAAGTTTGGCATCATGTGTATCCCCCCCCCCCACCATCCCCCCACCCCACCTGAAATGGTACAGGGACCAACAAATCGATGCAATAAAACGTCTGTATAATAATACTCTATATAGTAGTAACCTTTTTAAAATAATAAAAAATCATGTTCTAATTTGGCTCCAGTTATAAATAGTAATAAACTCTATATTGTAACATTCCATGTTTTTTCTCAATACATCCTTAACAAATTATAGTAACAAAATGCATTAAATCTCAAGCATATTCATAAAATATTCAGAATTATATAACTATGTAACATAAACTTAAAAGGACATAAATGAAGGAGTTATGAATCAATACATGCGTCCTTAAGTCGCGCTTTGATTTGCTCGCTTATAGGATCTTCTGATTTGTATCCCGATTCCTGATTTCCCTTCGGATGGATGAAGATTTGGAGAAGCAAAAAATCACGTCTTCCTCTCTCTCGCTCAC